>OY757269.1:6252138-6419937 GCA_963584085.1 Pyrausta aurata | reverse complement strand
GGTGAGTGGTTGCCATGGCAACAGTGGAGCCGCCGCCGCCGCATCTGACATCCTCTCTTTACCAGCTATAAATGCCTGCCTATGGTAAGTGGTTGCCATGGCAACAGTGAAGCCGCCGCCACTTCACTGCCCGCACCCCACCGCCGTGCTGCCAACTACGTCACTATGGTGAGTGGTCGCCATGGCAACAGTAGAGCCGCCGCCGCCGCATCTGGCATCCGCTCTTTACCAGCTATAAATGTCTGCCTATGATAGGTAGTTCCCATGGCAACAGTGAAGCCTACGCCACTGCCCCATACCCCGCCGCCGTGCTGCCGACATCCGCTCTCCACCAGCTATAAATACCTGTCTATGGTTGCTATGGTAAAAGCGAAGCTACTCTGCACCGCTAAGGAGTACTGACTGCGTACACGTAGTCGCCTCGTCACCGGCTACGATGTGTGGTAACTTCTATTACGATGGAGTTGGTGCCCACCACTAAACATCGCCATCCCACACCACTAATGCTACTTACATTTTGACTGTAAGAATCCGTCCAAACTAAATTCGCCATTAATGTCAAAAAAAATATTTAATAAACCGTATGAAATATTGCTCTACAACCTTTCACCTAATATTTCAAAGCTGTTTCAGTAAATAAATAGCGGATAATATTGCTCTAGACTAGAAGATTTATGAATCGTGATAAAATGCCGTGAAAACTAGTCTCTTGAGCTTGATCGCGCACCTATTATGTTTGTGACTTTTTCGGACTTTTACCACTACTGAAGAAACGATTTACCGCCAAAAGTGACGAGCACTTACGCCTAAAAGCGGGCAGTAGTTACAGCAACGAATCTGGCTTTACGATCCTCGTTTGCTTCACAAAAGATTTATGTTTGTGCTAATGTTGCAGAGTCACGAATTAAGAGAATAACGTTACCGTAAAATAGGATGAGCTTTTAAGTTGAACATGAACACAACTAAATTTCTAACGAGGAACACAATGCGTCGAATTCGGAATGTTTAAAAAAAACTTGCATGCGCTCACTTGTCTGACACAGTTATTGTAAAATGTAAAAAAAAAACTTGTTTATTATCTGTACGTTCTAGTATAGAATAAAGAGGCCAAAATGTCAGTTTGCATTTAGCTGGCAAGATCATAAAATAAACAGTATCTGGAAAGTAAATACCGTCATGTCTTATTTATTCTTTGTTGTCACGCTGTACGAAAGCTGCATTTTAAAGTATTTAAACAAAACAATGTAGTTGTGTGCCAGTTTTTGAGTGGATTTCTTCATAACTCGTGAGGTGAAGCTTTTGTTTTGATATAGCTCTGAAGATAGCCCTGCAAAAGACTGGCCTATACCTTATCATATCGCTAAATCGATTAAAACCTGAATTTCGTAATATATTGCTTTAAACTTTCATGTTCACTGACATAAGAAAAGTTAGATACGGGATTGCTACCATGTGCCTTATTATTTATAAGTTCTCCTCAGTTACTCCGTGATCATGGCGCTTGCAACAGTGCCAAAATATCGAATGCTCATAAATAATAAGGTACATGGTAGCAATACCGTATATAACTATTCTGAATTTCCCATAACAAATTGGGATGTATCACCTCTATTCCAACTGCATAGTACTTTTAACCAGCCGTCTCATCTATACTCTCCATTCTCCACAGACGGCTGGCCAGATGGCGAAGAGGAGTCAACTGGCGGTGCGCTGCGTGAACGTGAACTGCGCTCGCTGCACCGCACCGTGCCCGCGCTGCGCCGGCGCGAGCTCGACACCAGAGCCATCAAGCACCACTTCTACCCCGAGGGAGGGTGGGGGTAAGAAGAACCACATAATTATACAAATAACCTGGCAGAGAAAAGGTCACGGAGAAGCTGGCGGTGCGCTGCGCAGTCAAGCATCACTTCTACCCCGGGGTAGGGTGGGGGTAAGGAGAAAACAAGAATAAGTTTTAAGCAAAATCAAACTGTTTTTCTACTGAAAATAAAGCTGCAAAGTTCAATACATCCAATCTATCCTATTGGACTCACTGCCACCCAGAAAGTGTGGGGAAGTGTTGTGTTTTTAAACATTCAAATCTACAGTTCTGAAGTTCTAACCTTAGATACCGATACTGGAAAATAAAAGACATCATTATATATTTATTTATTTATTTTATTACAGGAAGACCAGGGTTTTTAAACAGACAATATATGAGATAGTATAGTTAGCTTATAAACCTCTTATAGGTCCTCACGCTTGCGCCCAAAAGCTAAAAAGTGCTTAAGAAAGCTAGATAGGTACAAATTTACGCTTTTAGGCAACAAACAACCTCTGAAAACTTACTACAAACAGTCTTATCAAACCTCAAAACGAAAAAAAGTAGTATCGATTGACTTCACTTTTGTTATGCGTCATCTTCGAACTATCTTTCACATCATTCACATCACGACCTCTTCTCACACGCACGAATATTGAAACGACGTTAGTTGGCAAGATATTACGTGCTACTTTGGCACACATATTATAACACAATGTACGACAGGGCATTATGATAAAATACATACCTAGGGCCAAAAGATCTATTCATGTTTCCCTCTCTTTAAAAACGCCTTTTCACATACTGATGATTAAGGCTATTAAATAATCTAAACTGTTATTATATTATCGCGAAGGTAGGCAGTTTTTTTATAATATTGTGTTTATTATGTAATTAACAAAAATGATAAGCTTATATAATACCCCCTATGTACTCGTAGATCCCGACAAGATAATAGGATATTTCCGGTAGAGAGCATCCTATTATTTGAGGCCCTTTTCGATTTGTATGAATGCCAGAGTCAGCACACGATGACGGGATTGACGAGGTTGGAAACAGAATTTGCGATAATTATTTGCAAATGGAATTGAATATATGAATTACTAGCTTTTGCCCGCGACTTCGTTCGCGTGGACTTCAGGTTCGTCCCGTCTAGTAGCGCAAAAAATGTGTTTTTTTACGACCTCACATTAGAAACCTCAAAAATTGTAGCCTATATGTTATTCTGATGTATAAGCTATATTGTGGTAAAGTTTCATTCAAATCCATTCAGTAGTTTTTACGTGAAAGAGTAACAAACATCCATACATCCATACATCCATACATCCATACTTACAAGGTAGGATACTTAGTAGTAGGATAATTGACAAATAAATATTCAAGTTCATATTATTATGTCAAATTGTTTTCGCGCAAATATTTTGATTGGTCACCCCGTTCATGATTTCATCCCCTTTTAGGGAGTTTCTCCCCTTTGACGAACTTTTTGAGATAATATCTATCCTGTATTCGTCTCCATGGTTAAATACATCTATATTTAATTTAGTTCAGTCTATTTAGTATGAAAATGGAACACACTTTTTGAATTTAAAAAAAATAATTAAATTTAATAGTAGGAATACCTAATGAGGTTCATAAAGTACTTACTCGTATGTTGCATAGCAAAAACTTTTTACGATAAAACACCGTGTCTTCACCGCGCAGGTGGTTACTAAAACCCTATTTCTAAACAAATAGCGTAATTAATATTTCCCTGGAGACTCAGCACTGCAACTATCGATTTTGTCTGGCATTTTCTGAAATCCACTTTCGCCGTGCATACCTTTTAGCAACAAACTAGAAAGCCCCTTAAGACAAATAGATGAACATTTTCAAGTAGCCACGAACACAACACAAACACAGCTTCTCTGAGAATCACTTGAATTTAGAGCTCATTTAAGCGCATTCGGTGGCAGTGTGAGCAAAAGTCAACACGGCGGACGCCGCAAGCTTATGCTCTTAGAACCATACGAGAAAAGCATTCACAACTGGAGCGAGCTTTAATCAGATTAAGGTTTAAATTAAAACACTGTTTTAACTAACTACACCGCTCTGTATGAAGTTCTGAGTCGTGAATGCTTATGTTATTAATTAGAGTGGAAACGTTTTACGCTGTGCTCGAGTTGGACGCGTAATTTGATTGGCTCGTGCACTAGCTTGTGACATAGTGATTACCCGTCTGTACAGGACAGAGGATTCATCGGATGATGTAACATAACGCGACACGTCGTAATCTATCTGCGATGACAGATAAATGCTGTGACACGCAGCAGGACGCGTGAACACGAATCTCGAATTTCCCAGCGGCTGGGGCGTACGTGACACATGATGAAGATATAATATCGTCATCAACGTAACTTGTTGTCTCAGCGCGGGCTAGAGATACCCAAAATAAAAACGCTACCTGGGGAATTTGGGAATCTGATAGCGTGAAGATCTCATCTCTTGAGCGGTAAACGAATTTATATTTCGGATATTGAGTGCTTGATACACAATTTTACGCAGGTATACTACAGCCTTGGTAGTTTACAACCTTTTACGACTTCGCCTGTATTTTGTCGAAAGCGAAGCATCCTTGTTATGACTGAAAGGTTTTTAAATGCTTAGGTAGATGGTACCATCCTAATCTAAAATCGATTTAATTTTTAGGCACTTAAAGAGAGTTACTACTAGTGTCTTTGTAGTGTTTTGATTGTATAACTTTGTCCCAGGTGGATCGTGTGCGGGGCAGCGTTCCTGGCACACCTGCTGTCGACTGGCTTGCAGCTAGCGTATGGTGCTCTCCACGTCTACGCTCTGAGGCACCTCGGACCATCTGCTGACCACGCAGGTAAGTTTGAACTAAACAAGTATAACGGCTCTTCCTACCGGAATGGCGCTCTGGCGCCGTTATCAGGTCTTCAGGGGCTCTGCAGTCAGGTATTCTATGGCTGAACGGGTTGTAAGGCGTAGATTATCGGGCGAGGAAAATGAGATACTTGTATGATCAATACAGAACGTTTACTGCTACAAAATATTCACCACTCTAACTACATAATGACTCTCCATCGATCACGTAACACGTATCTGCGATTCCATCTGAGTGGCTCTAGAACTTAAGTTCATCTGACATCATGGCCGCTCTGACTGTTCGCGCACGCGCTAGAGTTCAAAGTTGCGTTAGAGCAATGTCACTGGCCACTGCTCTAGGACATTATGGTCCATATTTCCTCAAGTACCTATAAACATGCGTGAGTAGCTGACAGAGATAGAGAAACTATGACTTCTGCAAGAGCAAAGATTTAAAGAGGGTTAAAGAAAAGTAGGTATATAACGTCTGTTATACTCGTATGACGTAGATTTATTCTGATAAGTCAAGAGTAGGTCAGGTCACTCCTTTTTTTTTCGCGGAGGAAATGCTTTATGCATACCCGCTGCCCGGGTGATGGCAGTGGGTTATGTGGGATTCCCTTCGTTTGTCCAGGTTTACCCTCTAAAACCTCCGTGGTTTCCCTCAATCCGCCTTAAGTGAGTCGATGGAGGATCGCTAACTTTTGTAGGTTCTAACTGGCATTGACTATAAATATTGCCCTTTATTATCTTTCAAAATAAGTCGAGATTAATGAACATACTGGGTGCGTATTGCGATGCAGCTTATTACGGTTCAATAACTATCCAATAACTAGACACTTCAATTGCGACTCACCTGGTTGAGTCGCTAATTTGGTATTGTGATGGAACTTGAAAAACAATAAAAGTATTTCTATTTCACTCACTCGTATGGTGCTGTCCTATGCTGACCTGCTGAATAGATTATCTAACTCTTTTTCTCATATAGCGTTGTCTCATGATCGATTCTGATTTAATATTATCATTCATTAAGTTGACGTTCCGAGGTTGTCAAATCAGAGTTGAATCCCTTTGTGTAAATCTTATAAATTAGCATGCCGAAAATTATTGTGCTTAGCCATAACGAATTTAGAATTAAGAAGTGTTATGTTGATAGTAATTTACTTAAAATATTTCCCGCATGTGACTGAGTCGTAATTAATTCCCATTGACGGTAAACAACGCCATCTAGGGACGAGTACACTTTGCACTAGACATCTAGTGTCGAGTAGTGGAAACATTTTTTTTGTTAACCATTAGTCTGTTAAAGACCGTCCGTCCACCTGTCTGTGAATTGTGATACAATCGTTTACCAATGAAACGTATGGAATAGAAAATAATGATTGATAATAATAAAAGAAAAAAATTAAACAAATAACACATTCGATTATAATTAAACTTAATTAGGGTCAATTCTAGCCAATGTAAGTCTTGGCTTGAATGTGTTAAAAAATAGTTTTCTTATAATAATTTGGCGAGGACTATCGGCCGTTTAAAAATATTTGATTCGAAAAATTATATGAATTCATAATAATATTTTTGTATTTATTTTAAATGTCCGAGTAGTATCCGTAAGACTACATCTTATCATCTCAAAGGTTAAATCTGATCAAAGACAATATTCGGTCATCATTCACTTTTCCAGCCAACCAACAAAATAAAGTGAAAAGTTAGTTCGCAATACCAATTTTTCACAGAGTCGCAATTGAGCCGTTTGGTTTTTAGCGTATAAGAAAGCAATTAAGATGACTCTTATTGGTAAATAAAAGCCACCCAGTGGCCAATTGGCCATTGGCTACCGACTCACTTGCTATGGGGTGGTTGACAAACGACCCAGTGGCTCATTGGCCAATAAAATTACATTTCAATATGAAGTTTGACAAAGTCAAGAAAACTTTACTATAAAATAATGCTGGACATTGACGCTCAGATTTTCACGTCAGTACTGACATCCGTCTTTGATCGTAAAGAAGTGAACTCTAGGTTTTTTGTGGCTATCAAAATATATCCAGTATTTTTACACAACGAAGACAGGGAAAAACTGAAATGCCGGAGTGACGCCAGAGAGTGGGGAAATATAGTTTCCATACAATCATCTTGGATGACGCTAATTTGCTAAAACGAATGATGAAGACTGATGCAAAAACTGACCGTTAGTGTCCAGCTTCAATGACATGACATTTTATTTTAGAAAGTTTTATTAACGAAATAAACATATTTGTGCTCTTTTTATCTCTAAACCAGCCTTAAGAATTGTACATAAGCCGGAGTATTGTACATAGCATCATAGTGAGATTCCTAAACAGAGAAAGTGAAATAATATCTATCTGACACTGAAGAAAAAATCAATCACCAAAACTTCTAAAATGGAATCTTATTACAATAAAACATAAGTGATGGTAAATCGGATCCCCTGGAAATTGACAAGAGCTCTATATCATGGATATTTATTCAGTAACAATTATTGGATTCAAATGTGGATTGAATTTGGACTTTGGAGGTGTTTTAGTGATGCATTATAATGTTTACGGAGTATTGTGGAACCGAAGTGTTAGAACATAGGTACTTAAACAGTATATTTTAACTTAAAAGTAAAGACAATTTTATGATACTAAAGCATTTTATTGTAAGAAGTTATACACAGTTTACACAGTTCCTTTATATTCCTATATGATTACTATTTACATATCTATTATGTCGGTAAGTTTATACTTAAAGCTTGTGCTTTGGTTAATGGTGTTTTTTGCAATAATAATGAATTGGAGCACTTTCACGAACTGAAAAAAGCAATTGGATTCTTTTTGTCGTTCACTATCATAGGTGCTCGAAACTCCATTATGCAGTATACTTTGTCTAGCAGCAAGTTCTTGCTATTGACAACGGGCATTGAAATCACTCTTACTAATCTGTGATACTGATAATGTGTATTTTAGTTTATTTACATAAAATCAACAATATTTTGGTTTATTATCGATTTCGTAAACTGTCACAACTGACAGTAAGAATGTACTACAAAAGTGAAAGAAAGACATTTTTTTGGTTTATGATTTTAAAGTAAGATGCACACAACGTACATAAACTTTAGTCATAACATCTTTAAGTATGTAAAAAAGGCAGTTGAGTGGCCTTTTTTACAAACTTAAAGAACAGTTAGTTAAAGACTTAGTTCCTGTCTATTATGGATAAGTGTCATAGGCCCTTTTAAATATATTTTGTCCAAATTCAATCCTTCGTTACCTATACATATTTTATAGTGAGTTAAGTAGCGAAAAGTCAAAAAAGAGTTCATATTTAAATAGGTATACGCTTGGGCACTCTGAGTCAAAAGGGCTCTGCATTTTATGCAAGATTATAGTTACTTATTAATATTACTAAGCCAACGTAGAAAGTGTTGCAAGCATTACATAGGATAGTACATTGCTTGTTAAAAATTACTTATGGCGTTTAATAAAATGCAAGCAATGATCTGAACCTTTTGTAACTATAAATAATAACTAATACTGAGAATAATTTTATTTTCCAAAAAATCACTTTCGTGTTTTTTGGCTTGCACCAGAACTTTTAGGGCCCAAAGTAGAAGAGTTCACTTCTTTCCGAGGATGAAGTGGGGCGAGTCATGTCTTATATCACTGGATTAACCGAAATACTGTTATAAGATAGCTCTAATGTATGTATGAAAGCAAACTACTATAGACTGAATTTTATGCATGTGTACTCTGCCTAATGTCGAAATTGATAATTTAAAGTCTTATTTGCAAGGAGGTTTGGGGAAAAGAGTTTGTATCTTCTAGGTGGTTATGGTAATATATTTGGCAGTATTATTTAGTAATGAGACCCACTGTGTGACGTTTCCAAACCTCATTCCGCCAATAAGACTTAATTACCACTTCTCTTGTCCAATAGCAGTCACAAAAAATATGAATCAACCAATAATATTAACTGAATGAGTGAAGTGAAATGCATTAGTGATCGATAACACTTTCGATTTAAAGTTAAATCGCTGTCAGAAAAGTTGACTCGGAGTTGAACCGGAATTGGTTAAAAATATGACATCGCAATACGAATTTTGCTAATCTACTCAAAAACGAACCAGCCAAACCGTCAAAATTGGATCGCAATACGCCCCCTGAACTGATTGAGGATTTACCGAAATATAGATAAATTAAATAGAACACGATTTAGTTATAGAGTCCGATAACTAAATCGTGTTCTATTTAATTTGTGGCTTAAATAAAATAAATAAATATGCGCCAGACAACACATCAATTGTCTTGGTTGCGAACTAAGGATTTTCTTCCTTGTGCTACGAATACCAGACAACGATAATGACGGGGGCGTCTCCCATAAATACTTAAATACATATTATATAAACATCCATGACTTAGGTACAAATATTCGTGCTCATCACACAAACATTTGTCCCTTGCGGGATTCGAACCCGCGACGCCGGCATAGTAGACAGGAGCGCTAACCACTACACCAAACGCGTCGTCGAAATGAATGAATGATTTGCATTATTACTCTACTCGATTCACCACTAAAATAAAATCCGGAATGCTATGCTCCATTGCATATAGGTAAACGAACTTTGATTATTTTAGTGTTACTGTTCTGTTGTTGATAATAAATATACCTCTATAATAAGTATTTTTCCACCACGCTACTGTAATAACAAGGAGGGAAAGTTGTTTCCCTTTTCATTAAAAGCGAAAAGGAAATCCACGCGGTAAATTATTTAAGGTTAATAGCCACTGCCCTTGTTTACAAAAAGGATGTTTTAGTTTTTTCTTGCTGAGGAATGTAGGGTGAGGAGATAAAATACAAACACAGCGAAGTGGCGATAGCTCCTATGTGTCGAGTGGTGGTGAAACGTGAGAATGGGAAGAAAACAATTTCGAAAAGCGTAACAGAGGCCGCCCGAGCGAGACTCCGAAAGTAATCTATCAACACCAGCCCTCCGGAAACACTTAAATAAACAAACAACGGAGAAACTTTTTATACAATGCCAGATGAAAACCTAATGGTCTCATTAAAAACGATTTCGCTTCAACAAATTAAAATCCTATCGCTTCCTGAAATCGTTTGAAGCCATCCCATTCAATTCGCTCAAAGTTCTTTCGGACCGTATAAATCCTGTTGTATTAACAATAATTCAATTTAACTAAGTAATTTGCGTTACCAGACCACGTTTTGACAAGTTAAATTTAAGATTGGATATTAAGCAAATGAACTTTCCCAGTAACCGGTATTTGCGGGCAGTCTGATTTATTGAATTAATTTTCCAAGATTCACGACCTGGGTTGAATATTAAGAGGCAGAAGTAATTTCGGTTATGAGCGCGGTCTTTGTTGTCAGTGGAGTAGGCGGGGCGGCGAGGCATAACTCTGTCAGGTTAGCGTTAGCTGAGAAATTGGAATTTAGCAGTGACGTTAACGAGTTAAGTTACGTTCGGAAATCGGACGCCGGGACGCCAGCGCGACGTGCTCGCCCAACCAAGCTCGTGAGCTGAATACCTCCCTGCGCACCTGTTAATTTCACTTCTCGTATAGTTGGCACACTAAACACTTAACAAATGACTGCTCCACCGATACACAAAGCGAAACGAACGCGACGCTCGGCAATATTTATAATGCACAACGAGCTCTCAACGTGGGTAATTGTGTTAAGTGAAACCCTGGAGCGGCTGGCTCTATTCCCCAAATTACCGCTGTCTCACATTCAGTCTAATGTGTTTTGCGAGATATCTCAGTGCCAGAGTTCGGAGCCAATTAACGTGCTACTCGAGTGCCAAAGAATAAACGTAAAGTGATATTAAATCGGGCACATTTGCAGAAGCGTATAGCTCTATTTTGCCACCCGTTCCCGGTAATGGCCTTATACCCGTTGATAAGACGGTAACAGAAGAGGCAAAACTGTTTTAGAAAATGGTAATCTGTGTCCAAAGCTTTGAGTTCATGGACACAGATTACCATTTTCTAAAGGTAGATACACTTATATTTACCAAGCATTATCTATCTTTTACTTTGAATGCAAAACTATTCTGCAAGCTTTCGTTAAAAGTATAGAGAGAGCAAGTGGATTACCCTCTTATGTACATTATAAGTTAAAATTATGGAGGTAAATCTTGCATAAGCTAGTATTTTACGCCTTTTATTCTCATAAGTGTAGGTATCAAAGCCATCTAAGGTGGTAGCTATTATTTGATTTTGATTTATGTTTTGGTCAGCTTCAAATTATTATAATAACGAGGACTTAAATAGAATATTGTTTGTACAGTGTGGGCCGGCGCTATTTGCGTTGGCGTTTCCCGAGCGGCCGGCGCTCTGGTCGCTGGGAGGAAGAAGTCACCAAGACTGATTGCGTTGCTGGGAGGCCTGCTGCTGCCGCTCGCCTGCCTCTTCACTTCTTTCGCCACGCAGCTACACCAGACTCTGCTTAGCTATGGTGAGTGAACGACACTAAATAGTGTGGTATTTGTGGCGGGTGGAACTGTGTCTAGCAGGCCTCCGCTTTGGGGAGCTTCACAGACTTCAACATGTTCGAAAAAAGATCACGCGCAAGACCAACGGTTCAACATGTTTTCCAAGGCACACCCATACACCCACACATTAAAACATCCCATCTTCCTTACTCCAAGCAGTTTCTCAGAATGACAATCCGTAAAACCCCAGAAACTTTCACAGCCCGACCGATTTTAAGGTGCAGATAAACTTAGCTTACAGTTTTATTAAACGTTTTATGTTATACTTTTCATAAAAAAATATGTACTGTATAAAAAGCTGTGCTATAAAATATGGACATGAAGCAAGCAAGCTACCGCCACCGCCGCTCATCAAAATCAAAGCGCGTCTGTGCTTGAAATGGCTGGACCGAACTGCATTTTTCCCATTTCCCGGAACACTCCGAGTCCTACCTACGCAAAAGCCAAACGAGCGAATAAAATCAAACCGGTAGGGCTATTACCTAAGTCGATTCCTTTCCATTGCAATCGTTAGAAGTTTAAAGAATTAGTATTTTAAAAAATGATATAAGCTCTCACTGGCATTTGGCAGCGATGACGTATTCACTAAATAGCCTCTTGATGGTAAGTGCACCATTTTACTTCAACGCCCATATTATGTACAGAAGGATTGCAATAGCTATCACAGTCGGTTCCAAATTATGTGATACCCGGCGGCTTTCAATAGCGGCAAACGAGTCGATATCACGCTGCGTAGCTTTTCGTTTCATCTGGGTAGAATGTGGCGTGCACAAGTACACGTACCTAACGAACGACGTGTGTGACTACGTGTAGATATCCGAATCTATTCAAAGTTAGAGTGAACAGGCTTCTTCTGGGCGAGCTCGTTCCATCTTAGACTCCGTCTTAGTCGCACTTGGCTTGGTCTGGAGTCAAGAGCAATCAAGATACTAAATAAATAAAAAAATACACAGAATTTAAATTTTACTTCCTTAAAGACGAGAAATAGTAGCTTGAATCTGAGATTAAATAATAAAAATCTGCTCCAGATATTATTGAACCTAATTTGGTGTAGATCAGTATCATCAGTTTTGCGCAGTTAGGGTCCAATAATGTCGTCACAAGCAAGACCAGAGCCGTCGATGCTGCATAGGAGTGGGCGTTAATTCAAGAAACTGATTTTTGAAACCACTTTTGTAATCTTAACGAATTAACAGCTTTTCGTTCACCGCAAAACCAATTAAATTTACTAACTGTTTTATAAATTCAACGATTTCCGAACACAACGCGTGGATTAACTTAACGAACATTCAACGCGCAGTCGATTAATATTATACGAAGCTGCTTCTTCTTAATACGGCCGGCTCATACCAACTTTAGCTTTATCAGGCTGAAATTCAAATGAACGATAAATATATATATTTTTTAGGCGTAGTGCTCGGCATTGGCTGCGGGCTGGTGCGAGAGGCAGCGGGCTTGGTCCTCGGCGCATACTTCAGACGGAGGCGGCAGTTTGTCGAGCTGGTGGCCCATGCTGGTGGTGGTGTTGGTATTGCACTCTTTAGTGTCGCTTACAAGGAAGCCGTAGGGTGAGTTATCTTTAGTAATTTTCCTAATTTATAACTAACCACAGCGGCTGATACGTAACTACCTATGTATTGTATAAGATAGTTGAAGTTAGATGCTGATCATTCCATGAGGATTCTATAAGTCGCCCTTACTCTTTAATCCTAAGTAAAAATATGTGTCGGTAAGCATTACTCGTAAATACATAGGTTTTGCATAAAACTTACTCAACTTTTTGCTCACGATGTTTTATGAACGCACCACACTGAAAGAAAAAGTTCAAACGAGGGTTTTTTATTAGAATTTAGAAGAGAATTTTTTGTGGTCTTTAAAAACACATTTTGTATTTTAACGTAAAATTTCGTTTTATAAAATACACCTCGTTAAATAAAACAGCAAAATCAGTGGTTTGAATACTTGACTCGCTTACAATATTGACGTAAAACGAAAAGTATCCAGGAAGTAATCGAAAAACCGTTTTGTTTATCAAATATTTAATTTTTTGTTCCAAGTATACACAGGATTTTAGACGCATAGAGAGCTTGTACAGTGTGTCCCTGGATAAAGTGCAATCCTGGTAGGAGGTGAAAGTAGACCTATAATATACATGACAGAGAAGCCAAAACATTGTTTTTATTTTAATTTAATATTCTATTTACAAAGGAACTTTTCATTTTGTTCTGAGACGGTACGTTAAAAAATTATGATTCTTTCGAAAGAGTTCCAGGTTTTGATTTACACGCAAGCGAATCAAAACCTACAGGCTACTTCCCGTGAACTCAGGATTGCCACTCAGGAAAAATTGCGGAAGCCCTTAATTTTTTGTTACATCATGTAATAAAAATAAGGTTTGTACGAAATCCTCGGTGCGCCAGTCCGAATCGCACTTGGCCGGTTTTTATTCAAGGCAATAACATTTCTCACAGAATATTACTGTCGCTTAAGTAGCAACGGAAAAAGAGATAAAAAAACTAAACTCGGCGGTTTATGCTAAAGAAGTGAGTAAATAATGTGCCCTACCCATAATGTCAGTTCCAATTTCCCGGAAAAACTTTTTCTATTCCGACCGTGTGTGTTACCGAGCGTAACGATCACCCTTAAAATACACAAACTGTCTCTCTTGACAGAAGTAATGGTGTGGTGCCTTTATGTTTGTGATTCGGCATCCGGATCCGGCGTCCTCGAAAACGTTTTACTGTGTGTTAAGAGGGCTATTTCATATTTTTGACAGCTAAGCGATTAGTTGGTGAAAGTATAATCAATATTTCGAAAATCACTTAAAAGTCGGAGGCTGCCGTAAATAAGCCTTATGGCAAAAAAGCCCACTAAACTGAATGCTGAGCTCAAACGCATGCCATGAGAATCTACTACATAACATCAGTATCGACATAGACATTTTAGACATATTGTTTAATTGCTGGCTAGACGATAATTTGAGTACTACATGTCAATCATACCAGACATGTTGAAATAGATTCAGTCGCAGGCGGTTAGATTGACCATTCTGTGTGATAAACGCACATTTTTTTCAGTTTCAAAAGATTAATGTCGCTAATCCTAATTAAGGTATATTTACTTTATTAGAACTTCATCTTTTTGTTTTACACAAATATATTTTTTATCAGAGGGCGTATTGCGATCCAACGTAATCTGTTCAATTTCCAGGCAGTTCAATTCTTACCTGGTGTAAACGAATATTATCAATATACTAATACTACAATGATGGTATAAATATTAATGATACATTAATATACATGGTGTTAAAATATAATAATATTATCAATATATCAATGTAATCATTGCAATACGAATTGCTAATTTAACAGTAAAGCAGAGCTGCTTAACTGTCAAAGAGCTGCATCGCAATATGCACCCAGGTCCTCCAGTATTCCAACAAATTCATATAGCATGCAAGTATCTTTTATGTACAGTTTCCCTTTTCTAAAGGTCATATTTCTTGCAGTAAACTAGGATGGCGATTGGGTCTGCAAGCAATTACGGGAATCCTGGTTCTGGCATTCTTTCTCAGCGCCGTCTACCGAAGCGCATCCCTCTACCATCCTCAACGGAGGGCCATACTCCACCTCAAGAACCAACACCGAAAGGTCAGCATGTCATTCTGGAACGAGGGCCTGCTTATTACTGACTTGAGAAACGAAGAAAGAAAGAAGAAACGTTTATTGGTTAACATCACAAACACACACACAATATTACACATCAACATCACACATGATACAAAGATAGAAAAAAAGCACTGGAAAGGGGGGGGGGGGGGGGATGGGACGTGGCATTGTCCATGTTTTAGACCGTACACCATACCAGGCCAATGAATCCGTATGTGTATGTGTTTGTGACGCCTATATCCTAGAGGATCACACTCATCATATGCCAGCTGACGATGTCGGTGTTTTCAGTTGGCGCCAATTTTTGTGTCACTCAGCAGGGGTGCTGAGTGACACAAAAATTGGCGCCAACAGCACGCATCTAAAGATCCTAATTTAAAATAATATATGAGTATATGTAAACAACTTAGAATTTAACATATAAACACATTGAGAATGACAAGATTTCCTAAGAAAAGTTATACACTTTTTACAATTAAACTACCTATAAGTTATATCTTTTAATGATCGAATCTTATCAACATCGATTTATCTCGAGGATCTCAATTCACATAGGCCCCTACACACTAGGTCAGCCCCTAGTGACCGAACAGATTCATACCGCCCCCTCCTCTCAAATTTATACGCTTTGAATTAAAATTAAGGAAATAATCACAGCACAAAGGCCCCAAGGCAAATTTAATTGGCGAATTCTCTTTTCACTTGAAACTCGCGATTTTAGAATTCCGTCAAAAGTGGAACCCTATTAGCGGAGCATTAGAGCCAAGCTCGTGCCGAACTGCCGAAATTACCGACCCGAATTTTGGATAAGACGCCCTTAAGTAAAGATGTATTTTGTATACACGAGGGTAAATTGATTTGCAAGCGTTTTGACGCGTAATTTTTAAAGTGGCTTCTAAGAACCCTGTTACAGATGTGTTTATTTATTCATTTCGACACACACGATATTATCTATTTATTCTATGCTTGTTCTTTAAGGGTGCTTCTAAATTTCAACTTGCACAAAAATTAAGGATACATTTAAAATGACGTAACATAAAAATTATATTTAAAAAAGGGTTAATATGTATCATCATTATTTCATAAGGCAATATTTCAGTCAGACGCATACCGACGACATTCTGCATAAATTGCCTTCAAGATCCTCCTGTCACGTAACCGGATTATGTTTCCCGCCCGCAATTGATGAAGGCGCGGGCGGACGGCTCATTTTCCTTCACATTTGACGTTTACTTATCATTCAATTATATCAGCAGGTGAAAGAAAAGAAAGGCATGAAGAGGCCACCCCTCATCGACCTTAGCCCTCTGAGATCAAGGCCTGCAAGAGTGCTGTTGCTTTCAGCTGGATTGGCCGCCTTCGGACTTTACACTCCTGTCTTTTTTCTGGTGAGTAAAATTTTCCAACGTGCCTACGGCAGTGAAAGTAGGTATGTTGAGTACGTAGATACTTGTATTTTTTGGCTTCTTTGAGTGATGTTATTTGAAGGCAAGGTACTTATACAATTTTGATGCTCATAGATAAGCATCAACTAAATCTCGCTTAATACTGATGTTTTATACAAGGTGATGGTTATACAAGGTGCTTTAAAACAACCCTAAAAGAATAAAGAGAGCTACTCAGAATTAGTAACTTATTTACGTTCTAGAAACACGAATCGAAATATGCCAACACATCGACTCTCCATAGAAATCAGACGAGTCCCGTCCGTAACCGATTGAGTATGGGAAGTCAAATTCTTTTTGGCGTTTTTCAACGTATGTTTCTAGGAGAAAGTTAAGTTTCTGTTTTTGAGTAGCTTGCTTGCTGACTAGCTAGCTTATCAACTTACATATTTCCTTTTTTCTGACTTGAATATTACTTTCGTATCTTCTTGACAGTTTCGCTTCTTAGGGTGAATGATAAAAACTCGTTCCCTATGTAGTGAAAGCAAAAAGCTCTTTTTACATAATTCAATTTTTATAAACCGTGATTCAGAATTGGCGACGTAACCAAATTATTCGAAATTTCGAACGAAATTCGGAAACCCACGTTTCAGTTTTTAAACGTTTTTTCACAAAGCGATCTTAATTAAATTCGTGAATGCGAATGTTACTTGAGTACCATCGTATTTATAAGCTATGTCACGCAATTTCACATTCATTCCGACCCCTTCCGTCTCATTTTCACGGTGTAATATTTTTTGCAGAACCCTCCTCTCCTAATAAAATGGCATCTTTTTACAAATTAAATATAATAAGAAGTTCAAATATGTTACAAATTGCTGCAACTTATTTTCTCTTGTAAGTGAAAATATACAAGACAATATCTAATACAAATAGCTAATCTAAAGCTGTGACCCAGGAAGACTTGGTATCTATTAAAATACTTATTTATATCATTGTGTAGATTACACTAAAACAAACACTCATTCTTAAATTCTTACTAAGCCCGAGCGTGACGTAGCAGAAGAAAGGATATAAATTGTCTGAAAGGAACTATTTTTCTTCATTATGCAACACAAACGATCGCCGAAGTTCGTATAGGAAAGAGCCTACAATATTTTCCATTCAGTTTTACTCACGAACCTAGCTAACCAATTGGTAAGCCGATGTGTACACAATTTATTACACATTACGTATTGAAGAATTATAAGCTGAGGTACACCACAGATAGATATTTCAAAGATTTTCCAGAAATAACTCTTTTATACTAAAATACATTACCCACAAGAGTCTGATTGTGAGTCGGATTATTAATACATACGATGAACTATGTAAGTATTTCATAGCCTTCGTAACTACTACTTTAGATTTTTTTTAAACATTGATTAGACCAAAAACGAGTTACATTATGCTAATCCTTTGAGCTAAGAACCTGACAGATTTTTGATTTGCCAAAACAGAATTAAATTTCAGTGCATTTTTACAAATAGCAATTTAGCATAACTGCTTCTTAATAGAAATTAAGTGCAAAACATACTAAGGTAATGCTTGGAGCTTTGTGTTGAAGGTGGTTAGAGGTATCTCACTTTCCGTAACATTTAAAGACTAACATTTTTAGCTTTGGTTCGGTTCACTAACGGTTTTCTGAATTAAGAAATTAAAAAACATCGCCTAAAGAACGCTTCTGGTACCTCATCAGTATTGTCGATGTTTCTATGAACAAGACAAATTTAACCCGACTTTACTTTGTAACCCTCCCAGGCACTCCAAGGGTTCCAAGAAGGCTTGGAGGAGAGTGCTCTGGTGCTGCTGCAGACGTTCCTCGGGTTCGCTGCGGTGCTGGGCTGCGCCGGCTTCGGGCTCGTGCTGGTGCGCCCCTCAGCGCAGTGCCTCGTCTCCAAGCAGTATCTGTGCCAGACCGCTATGCTTGGTATAGGTTAGTTGTCATCTCTTGATTGTCATATCCAGTTCAGCCCAAGTAGTAAATAATATGTACCCAGACCACGTGTTTGGCATAGGTGAGTGAGCATGTCTTCATTGCTTTATCAACTACAATTGTACACATACACATTTCATTGACATGTATGTATAAATGTACTTGAAATACTGATAATTATTTTTTTTAAAACAGATAGATTCAAAAAATATTTCGTAAACATACACAAATTATTCGGTATTAGTTTACAAAGCCTCTTTTTAGTTGGGCATAATATTGCCTATATGAATCAACAGTCTCAGAGATGCACACGATTTGCTTTGTTACCTCAGAAACTCGAACATTTAATTCCTCTCAGAAATTCTACTACAACTAAAAGCTTGTTATAAATTCTGCATAATAAAACATCTTGCTCAGTGGTTCTTGTCTTTTTGTCCTCACTTCGAAAACTTTTTACTTAGTTCACTGCAAAACTTCGTAGTTGCAATTATCTGCATAACAATAAGCACCAAGAGATTATACAAATTAAATAAAGAAAAGCGTTTCCATTATTTCAACCATTTAATAAATTTGAGGATAGATCCTAATTTCTTGTTTGGAGGCTATACTTAAGCACATATTTTAATATTTTTTTCAGGCATTTCAATGTTGGCACTAAGCAGCGTGGAGGGCTATCACGGATATGTCCTCTTCGCGTGGATGTACGGCCTCTGCCTAGGAGGGTTCTTGTATTCCATGAAAATGCTTACAATGGAGCGCGTCCGCGGGCGACACTTCACGAAGGTTTGGGGTGCGTATAAATCTTACTTACGGCAAGGAAAAACTGATTTATGACGCGTCATTCGTCTTTCTTTCCTTTATATGGTGTTTCAAATCTCAACTTCATATTAAGGGCAAGTCCCCAAAGACGCTCATTTGAAAATATGTCTTTGTTGTTGACGCGATATGCGTTCTTTTATTTCTTGAGTATGTCGTTATCAGCATCATTTCTCATCTAAACATTATTTTGTACAACAGGTTTCGTGCAAGGCGCCGAAGCGATCCCCGTAATAGTAGGCGTTCCAGTCACAGGGTACATCAATCAACAAGCCCCAAGAGCGGGCTTTTACTTCTCAACGGCAGCGACCCTCGCTGGGGCCGTTTTGTTGTTTTTCGTCGGGTTTTCAAAAAGAGACCCGGAGCCACCGCCGGCTCCGGCGCCGACAATAGTGGAAGCTTGTCCTTGCGTGACGCCTCCGCCTAGATGTGAGCCGGCATGGTGCGCTTGCAGTGCGGGTGGCGCAACTGCGTACTGTGGTTGGCCCGGACCCACGTGCGGGTCCAGGTTACCCAAATCGTTGTCGTACGCGGCTCCATTGGACAGGGTATGTTGCTCTGCGGCGCATTGCCCTGACTGTTGGAGACGCACAGTTCCCCTCAGGCCGTCTCGGAGCGTGCCTGAGGGTCTAGCACGCCGCGGCAGCACGTGGAGTCGTGGTGGCTCATGCCGTCCGGCTTGTCGACGGCGCGAGCACCACCTCATCGAACAAATCACTACATCCGTATGATACCTGTGTTGGACTGTGATTACCTGGACGATTGTGTTAACGTGAGCGTGTAAATATTTTGTTCCTTGGTAGAGGTTATCGTATCGGCGTGATAGATTAGACATTGAAGCAATAATATGGGATTGATTAAGTGTTCAGTGATGAGACGTGGACGTGATGCAATATAGCTCGATGCTCCGTTGCGTAGAATATTCTAAAACACTGTGTGTGAAAATTACAGTTTGATCATGTTTTCGTTGAGATTCGTGCCAAAATCAATAAATGTGAAAATATTCTACGGATTTTCCAATAAGCATAATTATCAATACAAATGTAGAAGATTGTAAGATAATAGGTAAATAAAATTAGCCAATTTTTTCTTAACTTTTCAAGTACTTGTGGGACCTTTATCATTGTAGTTCATACCTACTAACTTTTAATCAAATAGTGAAAAGTCCTTTATGTCCTAAATATTTACCTAAAATACTAAATTTATACAGATTCAAAAGGAATGCCTAAAACTATATTTCCTTTTGTTACTTATCAACTAGTTTAACACAAGATTACTTTAATGAGCCAAAGGAAAGTTCTAGATGATGTAATATTTATATATCAATAGTAATGTTATGACGAGAGTATAATAATATGAAATCAGAGTCAATTTTAGCAGATCATCCGTTATCTTACTTATATTGTAACACGTTAGAATATGTTTTAGAAGGCTTCTGTTTGTTATTGTTACAGATCAATTTATTGGTTGTTATGTTTAATTACATTTTAATGTTATGGAATTTGTGGTTTTGTACCAAGTGCGAATACAATTTTGGTGATTTGATTAAAAAATATTAAACTATTTAGGACAACACAATGTTTTTCTATAAATATGAAATCCTATTTTTTGCAATGGTGAATTACCTAACTCCTATCCATGAAATGCTCAAACTATGTTTTTCTCATGGACGTAAGTACCGTTTATATTTACAGTTATTTATCCGTTACTTAATTAACAAGTTAGATACAAAAAGCATTTAAAATCAAATACGACCTCACGTAAATTGCACTTCAGTTAAAGTTAGTGTTAGGTTATTAAGAGGGATAGCGAGTTAACTTATTCAGTGTGAGGTTTCATGCACCTAGAGGTTATCGCTAGGTCAGTTAAAATTTAAACAAGTTTGAATCGCTTTTCTATAGCTTTGAACACAAGCCAACAAGAAATTGGCAATTAATGAATGGATTTTAATTTAATGTTTGTTAAGTTACCGTTTTGGCGCATTGGCATGCGGACCATTTGAAAGCATGCATGTGACATTGGCAGCTATGTCTCGCTTTGACATAGCTAGATGTAATAGTTGCATCCTTGTCGGTATTGTTCAGCCGCATCGCTGTCGCATACGAATGCGTTGTACTAACGGCGTTACTAATTGCTACAAAACTACTTCTACTTCTAATACCTACTACATTCCATCAAAGTATGTTACAATAACTCATGGATAGTTAATAACAACAAAATTTCATTATTTATGTTTTCTAATAAAAAAAATTAAAAAGCTTTGAAAAGTTAGTCCGTTGCAGGCCTCCGGCGTATTTTCGCCACAACCTTTTATTTTTCGTCCTATTGTCACGGCGCGCTAGGCGGCTTCGTTGATTTTATTTTCAGCCGACTGACAAGCGTTGTAATAACACTTTATATAACCGCACCATTTTTAGTATAACTTTTCAGCGACCGAAGTACAATAGTGAATATTTAGTATTATAGGCAGACATGCAATTAGCGTGAAGCAACAACCTAATCACGTTACTAGAAAAGAAATACTTTATCCTGAATAAGGGATCCGAAATCGATCTGATTTGGAATAATTAGCACATTATGTAAAACATACGACGGTTTAGGAGGTATTGATTCCTCGGCTTTCCTTGCATCCGAGCTTAGACAATACTATCACTGAAATCCGATTCTGGACCCGATTCCATCTTTACTCGGAATAAAGATGAAGCCCGAAAATAAGCTCACGGTTTTATTAAGGTCCAAACTCATAAAGACCGAAATAGGTTCCGTTCATTACTGTGTTGTGTTGTTAAAGCCTCGGCTTGCCATTTCATTATAAATAGTTTCTATCATAATAATCATTGGATCTTAATAATCTAGTTAGAATTTCCGTGACTTCAATAGTTAGAGGAAAAATGTTATATTTATTTAGGTATTTATTCTGCTGCTTCATATTTAATGGAAAGTGTGTGTGCTTTTAAGTGGTAAGTATTAATTTCATGTTATTTTCGTCACTTGTAACGCCGTAGGCTTAAAACATCATTTAATTAATGGCTCAATACTGTATTTATATTTCAGACTACTAAGTAGGTCTCTCGCGACGAATACACATTGAATGAACGTCTTAGCTGAAGTAGAATAAACTTAAAAACGTCTTGTACTCCGAACCATTTCTTTTCCTTTCAATCGGAGCGGAGGATTTAAACATCGGTACGGAAATACTTTACTCGAGCGGCGTTTGTAGGATTCTCCAGCTTTTAAATGGTAAGTTCGACACATAAAGACGTTTGTTCCCAACTATTTAACAACTTTATCTAGTTACACGTTTGAAAAAACTTTCAATGCGGTAATTCTTACCCTTTGACATCGAACAAAATGGGTTACGAGCATTGACGAGGACACCAAACGTTGCTTGTTGTTGTTGTATGAATAAATACGTTATCTGTTATCACAAGTCCATTAGCTACTTACTTTAGGATCAGAGCAATGTATGCAGTGTCCTTTACAAAAAATCAACAAGAGAACCACTGTATAAAGAAAATGGAGTAGAGAATAATTGTTAACGACTGAATATGTTTTACTGTTGTTACAACTGCTGCATACGTACGATTTTATGCAACAATAGGCAACATAGTAAGCTGCAAAACTATGTGGTGCTCGAATTTTGAGGCAAATAATTATACGGTTTGTTACGTTGGCTTATACCTCGGTTTGCACAAGGCAGGTACAAATTGCTCATAACCCTTGCGTGTGTAGGCTACGCAACGCTGCAATAGAAATTGGGTCAGTTACTATCTTTATTAAATAATTTTAACGTTAACTTAAATGCTAAATCACCAAAGATACTACTTGTAAATGACATAAATCCAAACACAAAAGGTTTTCAAAATTTTATGATGGGCGAATATACTGTACAGATACAGGTGTCAACGTCAAGCTGGAATTGTGTTATACAGGATGTGTAGTGGTTTATAATCTTTATCTAGTTATACATATGATGTTGGCAAAAAAACTTTAAATCGGGAGTGATAACGTAAGCTCATGCGTATTTCCCGCAGCTCACAACTATTATAAGTATGTTACACTATTCGTAGATGTTTGAATAATCTTTAATAGATTGTCAGGGCCAAAAATCCATTTGAGCATAATAAGTCTACAGTATGTTCATCCTGAGCCTGCTACATCCCTTTTTGGTGTGCTACGCTCTGCCGCTAATCTCCGAGGCTGCAAACATTACGGGCGTTTTGTATTCCCCACGCGTCCGTCATCCCTGCAATTAAGACAAACGCTCGCATCACGCCCCGACTGTACAAGGATTATGGAAATCACCAAGGAAATGCACTCTATCCCATTTATGCACAAAATCTGATAATTATGCATACGTTACACAATTCACTTGTATAGTCACGATCCGGGCGTTTCAGACGGAGAAGCAGCTTTGCTCGAAAATTTAAATTTCAGTAAGGAGGTTACTTAAGAGAGGTGCGATATTATTAAAAGGTATTTTATAATTTTTCACACCACCTGCTCAGCAATATTCAATTACATGTCACGTTATGAGGAGTCAAAGTGACTTATCTCGGTACGTACGTACGTACTACCAGTAAGTTTTTATTACCTATTTAATTGTAAATTTTCTGTAACTTTTGTAATGTTCCATTATGAGTTATATCTATCTAATCACACAAATCTAACAAAATACCAGCTTACATAAACTTGTTAACTATCTACTTTATTTTGTAAGAGCTTGGGTTATTTTATTAGTATCATTAAAATTCATAAAACTAAAGTAACTTGTGACAGTTAGTCTCCTGCTATTTTCTAAGCATGAATAATTCTCGAACATTTTCTAGAACTAACTAACCGTAATTACAACTACAAAGGAACGGTGTCCACTAATAGAGTGGCTGCAGCGCATTCATAAAGTTCCACAAGTAATTAAAATGCTTTTAATATAATAGCAAACGTTGCGGTGATGCGATCTCATTTGCTAAACCAATTAAAAAATTCACAGTGTTCATAATAATCCCACCGGGATCGTACAAACACTATCAAAAGCGGGAAAATTATAATTAAGTTGACTCTAAGCTTTTTTTTTATTTATTGAAAAATTCTTCTCAATCATTAAATTCACGATAAATAACACAAATGTTGCCTCAGCGTTTTTCACCCTGGTTGTTCGATAGATAAAACTGTATAGAGACTTGCACCACTGAGTTATACACCTGTATAACTTTTATAAGTAGTGATATTACTAGATTTAGGTGGAAACTTATTTTAGGACCTCATTTTAGACCCGGTTTCGTGATTGATAATTAACTCAACCCAGCTGTTGAATATTCAAGATTGCGTGGGTTTTGAAGAAATATACCTTAACCAATGGTTATTATAATAGTCATTCTGCCATTTGAAAACATTCGCACAATTGTTTATTTTCAACATCTGGTAACAACATTTAACCATTAGTTGAGTTAACTATCGATCACGAAATTATAGATATGTTATCTGAATTACTATTTAGTAAATAGTAATTTTCATTTTGTGAAAATATTTTGATAAATAAAGTCCGATGCTGCTGTCGATGGTGCTGTGACTGCTTAGACTTTTTACCATTTGGTAGTAAATAAATAAAATCGGAAGTTGCGTGCCCCTGTACCACTTTCATTCAAAGTAGGCAGCGTACTCAATATTTTAGCTGCGTTCAAAAGATACCTACAGGATCTCTATTTTATGTATCAAGTATAACTTTTTTATGACAGGACGTAACTTGCAGCAGTTGTTGCTATAAACCGCAGTATAAAATCTAAAAATAACATATTAATCTTTGCCGATTTTATAGCTTTACATATTAAAATATACTACTTTCTTAATACGTATATTGAAACTTGAATTTTCTGTACAAAAACCTGTCATTTATTTTAATTGATTTATTTATATTTATGAAGATGATCATCCCAAGCCATATAATCTATAGTTAAGTGCATAGAGTGTTGAAAATACCTAGTACTGAAAGGTTATTTTATAGTCAATATAATTATCATTTTATACCAGGTTCTTCTTGAGGCTGAGTACTACACAGTTATTTTTTTTGCTATAGCAATTATAAAAGTAGAATAATTAGCAATTATGATATTAAGGTTAAAAACTGGGGCATTAAGAATATAGACGAGAGGGCATTACTAACTCGGCTGTGACCGAAATAATGTCTTTACGCCTGAACGCCATCTTTCTAGAGACTCTACTCTCAAATCTTTGACCACATTCTTATATTCAGCTATCCCTTTTACATGCTAGGTTATGCTGACATGTGTGACGGCGATGGCCCCATTCGAAAATGCGAATATTGGGTTTCTTTTGTTTACCTTTTTTGTATAGATAGTGCCGTTGACGAAGGCACGCGGTACTCATTTTTGTTTGAGGAAAGCGCGGGGTGCGGGGTTTGTGACAAATATTAAAATATTTATTGATATTCATTATTATATTATCGACTATTGGCTAAAGCTTACACACATATACTATAAACAATTAATTAGGACAAATTGTGGCGCGCCTGAGTGAATGACACTATTTATAATGGCGCTACTTAAACCACGTATACGTACCTACTATTACATCTTCTGTTCTTATACAGACAGTGGCTATTTTTTATTGTGAAATATCCGATTTGATACACGTTTTAGAACATGTTTGCATATACTAATTTAAACAAACATAAAATAAAGTACTAAATAAGCCGACCTTTCTCCCAGATTGATATTTCAGTAATTCTCGGCTTGCCTTAGGGCAAAGGAATCGGCTTAATTATTTTTACGTCCCTTGTTATTTTTGTCCCAACAAACGGGACCGTCTTTATTGAGTTCGTTATTTACATTGCCAACGTTGTCTAATGATGCAAATTGGGCGGGAGCTGTCCTGAAACTGACCTTCAAGCTTTATTTGTTTACACAGCTCTGCGATGTAAATACCGGAAACTAGGCTTCATAATAAGTGACACGTTTTTTTTTTCGTTTTCAAAAAAAGAAGATTTCAAATCGGCCTGCATGTATGTGATATTGTTGGAATTCGATAGTACGATAATCAAGCTACGCTTCCAAACATGTTTGCTAAGTTCGTGAGCACTTAGGGAATACCGCAAGATTCATTAAAATAAGGTCAGTAGTTTACGAGATATGGGTATAAAACCAAAAAGTAAGAAAAATAAATAAATTTAAAAATCGATTATTTATCTATAGCGTAAAGTATTCTCTTTCGGCGTGGGTGTTACCTTCAATGATCATAAAAGCGCAAGGCTTGTAGATTTGAGGAACTAGCAAAGCGACGTCAGTAAAGGTTTTACTCCCGAGCGTCAGCGAAGGAGCTAATAGAAAATCCTGAGTTTAGCAAAAGGGTTTTAAGTTCGCTTAAGACATAGACACCTTTACGGATCATTTCAGCAAAATAAATATACGTTATCATATTATTTTTTCTGATTTTTGCTCTTAACTAGTCATACTGCCAAATATTGTTGTACTTATGAGTACGCCATTTTTTTCTTTTCGGCGAGTGGTGGCTAGTTAAATTCTCCAATTACCTCCTCTTTGCTGCATGCTGGTGCAGGCGCACGATGCAACATTGCCGACTAGCCTGCATTATGAGCTCGTATTCCTTGTTCAATCTCATCACAGCTCATGGACCGTTATGGATTTTCATACAATATTACAGCTCGTTAGCCGTGATGAGTCACTTTGAATCCATATTACGTGATATGGAATTGAACATAGTGAACATATTCGAGCAGGTGGTGTGAAATAAATTCAACTGACTTGTAAAAAACTCATTAAAAAGCTTAATAAATAACTGATTTTCTTGCTATTTAGCAGAAACAAACTCATTTAGAGTCGCTGCATGTGCGTAGATTGTTGATGGTGAAGTTTTTATTAGGAGGTTAAATTTTTTAAATTACTTTTTTGTTTCATGTGGTACTTATCTTAATTCGTACGTTTTGTTTTTTTTTTCACCTATCTTTATCCGTCGTGATTGTCAGTTGAGTAAATTCAAGTCCGAAAAAACCAACCTATGAATATTTTATAAAAAAATATGAAAATACATAACACAACAATGAATAATACTTCAGCAACCTGCCGGCCGATAACACAATTGATTGTTGGTACAAACAACGAATGCAAAGGGAAAAAAAATATTCAGTCATTGATACCTACCAGATTGAAAATTAGTTTTAGTTTAGTTGAAGTTATTGATCTAACTTATTGATAATACTCGTGTATTACACTCGTATTGATACAAAGATGTCTATTGAAACATATTTGGACGGATTACACGGTGAGCACACACCAAAGCTGGTTGCCATGACAATCATCAAATACCTATCACACATCGATATACCGTGCTTCAGACGTCTCCGGACTTTAATAATTGGGAAATTGCTTTTGATCAACGAGATACCGAATTAAAATGAAAGATATCATCGATACGTCTGTACATTGCATTGATAAATTTTATTATTCAGTAAATTAACACATTGACTGCCTTAAAAATCACGAAGAATAGCCCAAAAAACGCACGCGTTTTTACGTGTAATTTATACCAATAAAAAATCGTTAAAAATAATTGCGCTAGTATTATTGAAACATGCACACTCGGGCCCGAGTGCTATACAATACATAAAATGACGTCAGAAAAAGACATCACCGTAAACACTAGGGCCCGAGTGCGCGGCACAGAGCGTGTGGCCTGTAATAGAAGCAAATTTTTCAATAATTCTACAGAGTATACGTATTTACATTGGCCTGGTCATAGTGCTCTTAAATGCTTTAACGCAGAGATATAGTTATCCAAAGTTATAATCCCTAATCGATGTATATCAAAATCGCTAACTCGTTATTGTACCTGACAGTGCTTTGACAGTGTCAAGTTCTATTGACTGGACAGATTTGTTACAATACATTGCTGGTTCGAATACTTTTGTTAGATAACAATAAATTTATTTTTCATTATTATACATTAAAACCATTTAGAATTCCATACCGGATACCCAAAAGGGCCTTCAATTTTTTTTCTATTACAGGCCACACCTGTATAAGCTACTTTCAATCTTTTCTGAAGTTGAAAACACTCTGTTCACAAAGTCTGTACTTATATAATTTGTAGCATAGTTAATATTTTATCGACACTCCAGTGAAGAACGAAAGGAACCATAGAAGTAGACGAAAGTGTTGGAATCACAACATAATGTCTACGTGCATATGCAATATCAAAGAGAAATATCTATACCTACCTACATATTATAAAAGAAGGTAAAGTGAATAATTAAGTACACAATATTTTATTTTTATAGTTTTTTGTCACTACACAAACTTATAGTAACCGAGTTCTGAGGCCATTATGTCAATAGATAGAGATAGGAATATGCAGCTTGATAGCTTTGTCAGTAATTGTAAGCATGATATATAGGTATTATAGAATAACATTCTTTTGATTTAATTTTTCTAAAAGTCAACTTAATAGTTCTATGCTTATTGTATTGCCATTTTCATGTGCCAAAGAGTAAATATCACTTCAAAAAGGTATAAGAAATATAAATCTTCAGACTCGAGTATGAAATGTTTGCAGAACGTATCTTGTATTTGCAAATATTATGCGAATATTCAAAAGTGTGTTAGTGGGGCAGGCAAAGGTTTCAGAAATATATTTCAGATGGCTGTAAATATTCTAAAGGTGAGGTGAAGGTGTTTTGCAAAATGGTAAATAAGGTACACTTTCAGTTGTTTGAAGATCGATGTTGGTACTATGTAATTCAACAACTTAGTTTTTTAATGCAGTCATTTGGGAATTACTCCCTCAGGCTACCTGGAATGTTTTCCGGGAGTTTTGAAAAGGAGCTATCCATTTGAATGGCTCGGAAAACAATAAGTCCATCCTTGTATGTGGCACTCTAGTCGCGCACGGTTCCATTAGGTGCATTTTATTGTATAATTAACAGTGCCTAGAGAGGTTAAAAAAAACCTTCTAAAAATGTTGATACGAATACATATAACTGAACATCAATGTAAATATTGCATCATTTTATATAAATAACTTCAGCTCCACCCAAGACGCGTTCGCTGAACAACCCACAAACTCTTCGCTTTTATTCGGGTTAATAAATTCAATATTTACGAACGAACAGGAGCTGCAATAAAATAAATTAAGCCAATACAGCGTTATTGCGTTTATCTCTTTAAACGGCACGTAAAAGACCAAAAAGGATTCTGAAAATATCTTCAATAGTCCCTTTTGGCCGCGAATTCCGTTCCAAAAACAATCCCTTCAAAGGGATAAGGAGAATCTATTTCTACTTTATGTGCCTGCTCTAAAGCACAAAGACTTTTGTTTGACCGTGTTGTAAAGATGTAGATACTCGTATGTAAAGTAGAATTGGTAAATGCAATGTTACAAAAAAATACTCCTGAAGATGAAGACTCGTAAGTCCTGAACCGCAATATTAACTGTTACTGCTACAATATCAGAATCTATGGCTATGATCTGCTAGCAAATAATTAATAAAAAATATGGCGAGAGGTGTTGAAAAAAAAAATTTTTTTTAGTCGTAGTATTGTATTTTCAAAGAACTGTCTCCATAGCCAATATACTTTTTGTTGTTACATGACGATGATTTCTAACTCCATTCTGAAACAGCGCTTGGGTGATTCACACCGTCCAAAAACCGGTGTGGTGCGAAGCGCCCCAATATCCTAATTAATTACTAAACCCAATTAGCTTCGTACAATTAATTAAGCGCATTTTAATTAAGCGTTGTGAGTTGTTTAAACAGATGCCACGGTGTTTATAAAAGGCACTTGACGAATATAGAGACAATGTATTTCAAAAGGTATTTTATTTAAGTGCCATTTTAATAATTAAGTTTAAGTACTACAGTTAAATTTAACGTTTTAATATCGTTATAATTACGAAATATTGTCATGCAAGAAACGTAGTTTCTCCTTCATGGTACAACTAAAATGCGAATAAGTATTTTTAAATGTTATACTAATATTTTATACGTTTTAGTAAGTGACACTGCTTTCTTTTTTTAATCGTGATTTAAGATCTCGATTAAAATGTACAAAGTAATCTATACGTTTATTCATTGTTAATTAATATTTGTCTTCGCATGCAACCGACACTTAATTGTGTACCTAACTTCATAACTCTTATCTTTATCACAGATCACAAAGAACGCATAAAACTCTGGTCAAATAAATAAGTAACAGTTGAAAATTTAAATATTTTCTACAAGACTGAATCACTGATTCAGCATAATTTTTTTGCATTAGGCTCCATAAGTTATGGGCCAGTTAAATTTTTTTCTATGATAAAGTGGCAATCCCAAAACACTGCTGTCGTTTCGCAAAGAGTGCGTTATTGTTAAAATGTATCCAAAACTTTGATCAAATGCTGCATCAAGATAATATGACCTGCCTACACTAAGTTCAAAATAAGCCAAGATATTTGAAAATCCAATCTACAGATACACCAGCACAAATTAGAGGAACGGAAAAAGATCCACTTTTACCATTCGGAGAAGTGGTTCTTGCCGTGGGTACTACCTTCATAAAAAATAGTTTAATATAGTCTTCACATATTTTCATGGAAAATGGAGATCGTAGGTTTGACGAGACTGTGAAGGAGTGAGCGCGATTGTATTATGAATTAATAAAGTTAAGTGACTGCCACGTTGTTATAAACTCTTAATATTCAATTGAAAATATTTCTAATTTCCCTTTCATAAAATAGTAAACAATTAAACCAGTAACTAATGTTATCACCATAATCTTACCCGCATTGTCTTACCGAATTACATCTCTTCCTACAATACGATTTGACCTCGTATTACACAGTACTACTTTGTACAGCAAAACAGTGAAACGAGGTTACTCTACAAATATCAACAGAGTCTGGAACAAATATCTATTCCATCTGCAAACAATCCCTTTGATAGAACTCTGAACTCTGTAACGAAACTGTGCCAATTAAAAACAAATATCGTATAACAAATTGTGATAATAAAACTACGAAGTTTAAAATAATCTTATTCAATTCTGTACGAAGTAAACACGGTTGTGGTTCTGGCGCCTAAACTTTTCAACAATTTTGGCTTTAAGGTGGCGGCGATAGCGATGTATTAGAACGACTACTAAGTACAGCTTAGCTAGCATCGTCTAAAAAAGAGGTTTACCAAATATTACCAAATAAACACCTTTTCCCGAAGAATGATTTCGACGCAAGGCTAACTGTTAAAAATCCATTTTCGAAAATTAATTACATTTATTAACCGACTTTAAATAGGATCAATTCGACTGTATGTTTTTTTAAGTAGATATGTTACGTCATATCTCAGTTATTTGTGTTGTGGACCAATTTTGAATTTGTTTCCTTTTACCTACTTAGAGACTTTACCTTCTAATTAGTCCCATTGTTGCCAAGTGGGGATCTGGTGATGGGAAAGATCTTATTAAGTTTAATTGAGGAAAACCCTCAAATTATAAAGGCATGTATAGTGTTTTTGTACTAGTATCTTAATATTGACATGTTTTTCGTCTGATATTCACTAATTTGAGGAGCCGGGCTTTCATTCATTGAACTCCTTAACACAGGAGTTCAGTGACTTTATATCGCCAGAACTTATTTTAAATTATTTGTAGCGTAGGTATTACGAGTGGAACAGAGTCAAAAGGTGCAACAGACTTTTTGATGTCTTAAAGACTTTGTAGTGCATTTTGTTCTTGCGCCAACTATTTTCTCTATGTAATATAATAAACTATTTTCTCTATGAAAGAAATGACTCTATTTTAGGTGAATAAATTTTTTTTTGGGTTCGGTGCCATTGCATTAATAATCTCAAGCATCATCCAGCAGGGCACCGGCTTCCTTCTTTAAAGCGCTCCGAGGAAGCGATATGCTATATTGCACTCAGTGGTTCCCTTGTTGTATCGTAATTACTGAAGCTTTAATTTTGTTATTAACATGTTAGTTGTTAAGGGTGTAATCTATACATCATACACTTTAAGAAAACGATTACTTGTAGTTTTCTCTAAAGAAAAAATCTAAAGTCGTATCTTAAAAACAAAATAAACCCCTCGTGCGGCGTCATGGATATGAAGCTTGAAGCTATTTAATAATAATAAAACAAAATGTTTTCTAGAACGTGTCACATTTTTCAAAATGTGTATGTATTTGTTTTAATAATATGAAGTGAATACCCAAATTCACGCTTTACGCCCAGATACCAGGAGGCCAATTCTCGTGCAGTTCGTATACAAAAAAAGTTCACCGATCGTATTTTCTTTTTCAAAGAAAATACAGTTATTGCTTTATTCGGGTCACGGTTTCTATGCATTTTGATTTCTTTCGTGAGGTAGTTTTTTTACCACACGAAATAAGTTCGATCATGCGAGAATCGGCCTATAAATAGATTGGTGCCATAAACTCATAATATCGTCGCCTCGACCTCCTAATTATTTATAAAATAACGTCAATAACAACGAGTCACCATTACTAATAATAGTAAACAGTGACGTCAAATAATAAATTATGCTAGGAATTTAGTTCACATAGCTAGTCGATAGCAGAGTAAAAATTGCACGGGCAAATAATAATTTAACCCACTATCTGTCATTATGGGGATATATGACTTATTCAGCCGTCTGTGATATTCGTATTTTAAAAGTAGGTGATAATAAATAAATAACAAAATCGTAATATAGATAAATAACCATGACTCTCAACTAATTTCGGCACATACTCGTGCTAGGTAGGTACTTTTATTTTTATTCGCAGAACAAGAAAATAACTTCTCGGGAGTACATACTTGCAATTTAACAAAGTGTGTGTTTGCATATTTTCATAACTATATGCCTTTTAATAGACTAACAAGTAGTATAATTGATTAGAGCTTTGCTTTATGAAATAAAAATAAGCTTTATTTTGAGTTTTTTTCTGCTATAAGTACCTGTTGATCATTATTTTGGATAAAACAAAACAAATGTTGAAACCAAAGTGAATATTTATTACGTCGTTTGTTGTACGGGGTTTTATTAATAAAATTTTGCTATCTTTGCATTATTTATGGTTTTATTTATCTTCCGATTCTAATTTATGATTCGGCCTTTCATAAAATAAAAATATCGCATCTATCTGCATATAATATTTGTAATAAATAATCATCTGCGAATGAAATATGCTTGAAATAATCCTAAAAATTGTTCTAGTTACAATAAGTTATAGGTCCATAGAAAAATATATTGTTATTTTGTCACAGAATAGTTTGGCTCTGAGCTCGCTAATGAGATTTATTCTCCCTTTTAAAAAAAATTGTTCGCTCTTGCATAATTCCAGTCCACTTAGTTGCTACACTAATAAACTTGTCGATTTCCGCGAAGTTGTGTCGACAAAGCAATAAGTTTGTAGTGCGCCGGCACTACAAACTTATTGCTTTGTCGGATATACACCACCACCGGTCAATTCCCGGATATACACCACGCTTCCCGGGCGCATACAACTCGTGACCCCGCTTTGTGCGCTTTTATCGCTCGATGCGCTTTACAAGCGAGCGTTTAGCGGAAGCTGCCTCGGTGGCGCAGCGGTCAAAGGGTCGCATTTTAAAGCGACGGCTTCGCGAGAGGTGCCGGGTTCGATTCCCGAGTCGGGCCAAATATATGTACCTGGGTTTTTCTGTTCAGAAATTCTCAGGGAAGCCTGGAGTTTGGAAGTTGGCGGTGTTTCACCCCCGTGCCTCGGAAAGCACTTAAAGCCGTTGGTCCTGCGCCTGATCTCTCTCCGGTCGTGTCAGTTTGCTGTCCCATCGGGTTATGAGAGCGAAAGGAATAGAGAGCACTATAATATGTCCCGCGCAGTCGGTTAGTCGTTGTGACTGGCCACCGTAGTCGAAATCGGCTAAGGGGACTACTATTATTAAGCGGAAGCTGTAAAACCTAATCTGCTAACTCTTGTGCATACACGGTTGATTTTATGAGACTGAGTTAGATTCAGAAACTGTTATGGTTAGTTATTATGACATACGTGTATCACGCACACTGCACAGTACCAAATTATTTAGAGACATTAAAAAATACTACCAAAATACGAACGGTTTATTTTAAATGAATTACTTATATCTGCTTATTTTGCTTCAATTTAGTCAAAGGGACCACTAAAATCCCTTTTCGGAATCCCTAAGTGGACAGCACAGAGAAGTTAATCACTAGTGAACAGTGGAAGAGGCTTACGAGTTCCGCACTACAATGCTGCCCATACAATCAATGCATCGCGCGCGGAAATTAATCAACCGGATTTTAATATGCATAGATATTTGATCCCCTCGATTTAACCCACGAAACGGCGGCGCTCGTAAAAAGTTTACTACTCCACAAACAATGCCCCGTCTCTTCGGATTTCACAGTCAAATGCAATTACGCCGCGGCGTGTTTTGAACAATACGGTAATAAATAAAATTTCGCCAGATACACTCTTTCATCTCGGCACAGTCAACGTTTTATGTGCGCCGTTTTAAAGTTGTCTACTAATTGCCTTTTCGGCTGCAGCTTTTTTCATGTTTTCAACAGATTCGCTGGACGTAACTTTATTATTTGACATGCTGATTGATTTACAAGCACTAACATTTTACGAATGCTAGTGTAAACATACGTTAGGAGGACACATCTTTTCATGAAAGTAAATAACATACCTATTTCCTAACGTTCAATCTTTGTATACGACCGTCAATAAAATCACTTTCGTCTCTCCTGTCTACGTAGACACCAATAATACATCCATCGCTTTGAAGTGTCAGGATTGCTCCGATAACATAAACGATTTCGAACATCAAAGAGCGGTTGGGAGAGAAAAAAATACACTTCGGTAAACGGGTTAATCGCAGTCCGCAGGTGAGGTCGGGTTGTTTAGGCTTAGGTTATACCGCAGTTTAAAATATTAGCCGAATATTTCGCTGAGGATGGTGATGGTAAATTTTAGTTATTTGCAAAGCCACAACGAAACAGGACATGAATGCTAGAATAGTTAGATACGGGATTGCTACCTTATTATTTATGAGCTTCCGATATTTCGGCACTTGTTAATGTTTAAATGATGATTCCTTCGATATAGACTGTAAAACCCTTTAGGAAATTCAGGTTGTAAGTCGGTGAGATCAAAGGTTAGAAGGACTTACGTGATGGTTGGAGGAAAATTGCCTTGGATGCGGTCCTTGGTGTAGCCGTTCGTAGTTTCTTTCTTGAACGATGAATATTGTTCACATCACACACTGGTTTTTGTGGGTTTTGGTGATATTTTAAGCACGTGCAGCCGGCCGCTTGGAGATTATTTTCGAGAGTGCTTGATTGAGAACGGTGAACGAATGACGCGTATTTTAGCGGTCATTCTCATGTTCATTCACTATTTTTTCCCACGGTTGAAGTATCCGGCTTCCAGAAACTTCTTGTTTATAGGCGGGAATTTTGAATAGGAGGGAAGGTCAAGGAATAGACAGGTTGTTCTAACATTACTCCCCCCCGCTGGCGAAATGTAGCCAGTCAAAATTTAAAACCATTCACTCGAGCCATCCACAAGAGTGATTGATACATGTTGTATGATTGATGTTGAGTTATGTTTGGTGTAAAGAATAAATATTATAATGTATGATACATAATGTGAAGCTAAGTTAATATGAAAAATATGACTCTAATCCCATCCATCAGGAACTGGGCAAAGTTTTACAAGAGGTCTTGTAAGAACCCCATGTAACGTTTTGACGTGGGCGGAACGCGGAATACCGTCACGCCCGTAAAATAAGGCTGCGATTCTACCGAAACGCCATTTTAAAGGATGAGTGGATTCATCTTTAATGATAACTACCTGACCTATTTTAACATCACGCGTGGTTTTATTCCATTTCAAGCGTTGTGATAATGTGGTTAAGTACTCAGTGTGCCACCTGTTCCAAAAATCTTGATGCATACGCTGAAGTAGTTGCCAACGCGTGAGGCGATTGATCTTCACATTAGTATAATCTGGTGTTGGTACTGTGGTAAGTGGTGCTAATGTTAAGAAATGTCCCGGTGTGAGAACGGAAACATCATTTGGATCTGAGCTCAACGGACAGAGTGGTCTCGAATTTAGGATGGATTCAACTTGAGCCAACAGAGTATTGAGCTCTTCATATGTTAAAATTTGGTCACCTATGACACGATACAAGTGTGTTTTAACTGATTTAACGCCCACTTCCCAAAGGCCTCCCTGATGCGGAGCACCCGCAGGGTTAAATTCAAACGCAATGTGTTCTGATTCACAAGCTTCTTTCATTAAGTTAGCTAATTGGGATTGAGCCCCTTTGAAATTGGTACCACAGTCGCTATGAATTGTATTACATCTGCCACGACGGGCAATGAATCTCCGAAGAGCTGCTAAAAATGATTCAGTTGATAAATCTGAAGCCAATTCAAGATGAAGTGCTTTCGTGGCAAAGCACACGAACAGACATAAATATGCTTTCATGATACGAGCACCCCTATATCTTTGAACTGATATGTTGAAAGGACCTGCATAGTCACATCCAACTGATTGAAATGCTTTGATTTGGGTTATACGTGCTTTTGGGAGATCTGCCATTTTAGGCTGAAGTGCTACTGGTTTGTAACGAAAACAACGATAACAGTTTGATATTACTTGTTTGATTGCTCGACGAGCTGATAAAATCCAAAAATTTTGTAAAATTAGATAATGTAAGGCCTGTAGACCTGGATGCAAATTTTCATTATGAATGCTTTGAATTAAAAGACAAGTTAAACGATGATTACGTGGGAGCAAAGCAGGGTGTTTTGCGTTAAATTCAAGTTCAGAACGTGCAAGCCTACCCCCCACACGAAAAACACCATTTTGATCAACAAATGGATTAAGTTTCCTGAATGGTTTTGATAACAAACGTCCAGAGTTAATATTTTTAAGTTCCTCGCTAAATTCGGAACGTTGCACATGCTTGACCAGGACCATGAGACTATCATGCAGCTCTGTGACAGTTAAATGATTAGAAGACCGTTTGTTTTTTCGCAAAGCATCGATGAAACGACGACAATATGCCAAGATACGTTGAATCTTGCGCAATGATGAAAACTTATTAATGAGGTGATCCAACACATGATCAGAAATAGAGTCACCTGAAGTAGTAACTGTCAATACTTGATTGCGTTTTTCGCATGAAATTTGTTCATTTGCTTCTAATGTTGTTGTAGTTTCTGTTACAGGTTCATCGGGCCACTGCTGCTGATCCTGGGCGAGCCACTCAGGACCAGACCACCACAGAGGATGATTGATAAGTTCATCTGGAGATAATCCACGACTGGCGGAATCTGCTGGATTCTGCTTACCAGGTACGTGTTTCCAGGATGCCGTTGGAAGCTTGCGTTGAATGCTTGATATGCGATTCCCGACAAAAGCCTTGTAACTTGATGATTTTGCTTTAATCCAAGAGAGAACAATCATGGAATCCGACCAAGCATGTATGCTGTCGATTTTGATGATGTCTAAAATTTGATCTATAACGAACTTCATGAGATCTGCTAGCAATACTGCTCCGCATAACTCTAGCCTAGGTAAAGTTCTACGTTTGGTTGGTGCTACGCGAGATTTGGCAATAATTATTGCGACCTGATGTTGATCTTCATTGTTGGTAGACCGAAGATACACGACAGCTGCATAACCAGCTTCACTTGCATCGCAGAAACCGTGAAGTTGATAGGAGACTGCGTCATCGCGAGTGATGCGTCTTGGTATTTCGAGTTGCGAAAGATGGGGCAACTGCTGCACATACTTCGTCCAAATTTGATGAATATCTTCGGGCACTGGTTCATCCCACGACGTCCCGAGAAGCCAAAGTCGCTGAATTAAATGCTTTGCTAAAAATGTTAATGGTGTTAAGAGACCAATGGGGTCATAAATTCGCGCCAACTCAGAAAGCATTGTTCGCTTTGTGCAGTCACGTGGTGTTTGATTGACTTGATAATTAAATATGTCCTTTTGTGAGTTCCAGGCCAAACCAAAAACCTTCACAAAGTTGCTGTCGTTATCAAAAGTCACATCTGGTACCGCCTTGTGATGCTCAGGTATGCCTTGTAGAACAGCCTCTTGATTGCTGGACCACTTCCTGAGTTCAAAACCTGCTGACGCCATGATATCAACAAGTTGTTGTTTGATTTCCAATGCCTGACAGAAATCTTGCGCACCGGTCAGAACGTCATCGACGTAGAGATCGTGCCGCAACACGTCTGCTGCCAATGGATACGCTTTCTCCTCATCATCAGCTAACTGCTGCATGGTACGGATGGCCAAGAAGGGAGCTGAAGATACGCCAAATGTTACGCGTTGAAGACGGTACTCTTTTATAGGTAGTTCAGGAGAACATCTAAAAATAATGCGTTGATAATCTTGATGATCTTTAGTGATGATGATCTGTCGGTACATTTGTCGTACATCGGCAGTGAACACAATAGCATGCAGCCTGAAACGCAAAATAATGATACTGATATCTGCCTGAAGTTTGCACCCGGTTAACAGATTGTCGTTAAGTGAGACGCCGTTCTGACCCTTGGCGGAAGCGTCATAAACCACCCGGAGCTTATCAGATTTCACAACCGCATGGTGCGGGATGTAGTAGGCTGAGGAAGATCGACTCTCCTCTTGAGGCACTTCTTCCATTTGCCCTGATGATAAATATTCCATGATATGAGCTGCATACTCTTTATGAAATGTTGGATTTTGAATTAAGCGTTTCTCCAGTTGATTGAAACGACGTAAAGCTACCTGATATGAACCTTTGAATGATGGTTCTTGATCACGAAATGGAAGCTGCACGGTATAGCGACCGTCAGCGTCACGATGATGCGTTGACTGATAAATCTCTTCACATCGAACATCTTCCTCTGAGAGGTTCGAATTTGATGATGATGATGTTAAATTGTCTATCTCCCAAAATTTCTGAACCGCAACATCCAAATTTGCGTCCAGAGACAAATGATTTATTGATAACGCTACAGGAGAAGACTCACATGATGCTGTTGTTTTGCCCATTAGGACAAAACCAAACACAGTGTTGATTGCTGTTGGAGCACCACTACCGCCATCTATTTTGCCTGGCAATAAGATATGCGGAAAAATCTCGCCTCCGATCAACAAGTCGACAGGTCGAGAATGATGATATTGCTCATCAGCGAGCTGTAGATTTACCACATGTTGGAATCGATGATGATTAATTTGATGAGAAGGCATGCTGCCACAAATTTTGTTTAGAGTCACCGCTTCTGTTGTGAACACGGGCTCTGATTTACCAATTGGACGAATTTCCAACAATACTTTGCTATTTGATTGAGAAGGTATTCCACCAATACCTGTCATTGGAGTGTGTGATTGATAACGAGTCAACCCCAACCGATTTACACAAGAATTTGTTATGACCTGACTTTGACTACCGGGATCCAACAAAACTCGGACCCGTTGAAGTGTACCTCTGCCATCCCTAACTTCAACCTCTGCAGTAGCCAGCATGACAAATGATGTTTCCGAACCAACGCCGGACATGTTAGATAAAGATGTCACCGGTGTGACCACATTCTCCACAGCACCTGATGTGGGCTGCACAGACAACTGTTGTTGATTTGATTTATTTTGTTGGATGTTATCATTTTGTTTGTTAACATGTAATAAACTATTGTGACGCATATTACATGTCTTGCAAGTATGTGTTGAGATGCATTTGTCATAAGTATGATTTGAACGCAAACAGTTAAAACAAAGTTTGTTTTCTTTTACAATTTTGTTCCTATCCTGAGGTGATTTTGATTTAAAATCTTGACACATATAAAGTGGATGTTTTGATTTACATAAAACACAAGTAGTTCCAGCTGATTGTGCTAGCAACATTGTTGATGTTTGTTTTGGCTGATATGACTTGGGCTGTGATTGAACTTTATTTAAATTTGAAATATTTGATACTGAATTATTTGTTAGATTAGAACGTTCCAAAGCACTACATCTGTCTTCAATAAAACCTTTTAACTGCTCATAGCGTGGAAAAACATCACCTTTACATGAAAGCTCAAATGCCTCTCTAGAACTTTTATCAATTTTTGTTAACAAAGAATGAAATAAAATAAAATCCCAATTTTGTGTAGGAAGCCCAAGGCCATTAAGCATAGCAAGATTTTCATTAAAAGTGTCCAATATACTTCTCATTTGTGTGGCCGAACCACTGGACATTGTTTTTAAATTGTTTATTTGTTCCCAACACATAAATGCCAAGTAACGCTTATTGTCATACCTATTTTTTAAGGCTGAGTATGCACTAAAATAATTCGCATCTGATATTGGATATGATCGAATAATGTTCACCGGCTCACCAGAGAGAGAAGATTGTAAGTACTGAAACTTTTCAACATTTGATAAATCTGTTCTGTTGTGGACAAGTGTGTTAAACAGGTCTAAAAACCCAGGAAAATCTTTGAAATTACCAGAAAAAACAGGCAGCTTAATTGGAGGAAGTTTAGTATTAGACTTTGACTCGGAATGATTTGAAGTTAATTTTGATGCCAATTTGTCTTCGGGTAACAAAACACGTTTTGCTTCTAAAACTTCAAAATACATATCATCAGCTTGTTCCTGATATGTACTTTCACTCACAATTCTCTCATCTGTAGCTTTTGATTTCTTTAATTCAGAAATTAAGTTTGTGTGTGCTTCATTTAATGTTTCTATGATAATGTCAAGGCGTGAACACCAAGTTTCAAAACGAGGTAACACAGTGGAGTCCTTAAGACATTTCCTTGCACATGTCACAGCATCCTCAAGACGCTTATGAGCTAAGTTTCTTTTTGTTTCAAAGTGAGCAATTAATGATTCACTCATTTTGATAAAAACTTTGATATTTGATTAACTAATACAAAATGATAACTTTTCACAGCACTGATATACTTGAAAAATGGTTAAAAACGTTTTGTTTGATAAACTTTCACTGTTAAGTTGTAAACACACAAAGAAATTGGATTTGATGATTTTTGATGTTGGTTGGGGACCTACTCCGCACACCTTGTTTACACTGAAGTTCACAAAATCACCAATAATGTGAATAGATATTTATGTGTATGTATGTTGTTTTTGATATTTGAAGGACCTTGATTGATAAGCACACTTGTTTGTTTAGAATAGTAGTAACCAATTGTATGTTTTGATCACAACTTGATATGATAAAATAACTATGTATAAGTTATAAATGTTGAATAGCGTTATTTGTTACGCTTGATCAATGATACAGCGATCCCTACAATGCTTGATGACTCTCAAAATGATGATAAATGTGTAATACGCTATATGTTACGCAAACACCACAAATGATATTGATAGGTTTCAGTGTTATGTGTTGCACTAAACCGTCACAAAATAAGTTTTATGTGTTACATGTTACACAGTAAAACAACGCTTGAAATGATAGATTCACGTAAGTTCACCAACCGTACGTAACCGACACTTTTATGTTGTAGTAGGGACCCTGGAACAAATGGCCGCCGCAAGTACTTACACCGATGTTTGAATTCGTGTTTTTACAAAAAGTACGATTTGAAATCATATGAAAAGTATGTTAAATCACTGGTATATGGTTACTAATGATGTTTTATGTGATGACTGTTGAAACTTGATAGTGTAAATGCTTGTTTTTTGTTAATTTGTAAATGGCTCACGTGAACAAAGATGGATGACGCAACTTTTAACAACTGAATTTACGGTACGAATTATAGAAATCCGGCTCTGTAGGCCAAAATGTTAATGTTTAAATGATGATTCCTTCGATATAGACTGTAAAACCCTTTAGGAAATTCAGGTTGTAAGTTGGTGAGATCAAAGGTTAGAAGGACTTACGTGATGGTTGGAGGAAAATTGCCTTGGATGCGGTCCTTGGTGTAGCCGTTCGTAGTTTCTTTCTTGAACGATGAATATTGTTCACATCACACACTGGTTTTTGTGGGTTTTGGTGATATTTTAAGCACGTGCAGCCGGCCGCTTGGAGATTATTTTCGAGAGTGCTTGATTGAGAACGGTGAACGAATGACGCGTATTTTAGCGGTAATTCTCATGTTCATTCACTATTTTTTCCCACGGTTGAAGTATCCGGCTTCCAGAAACTTCTTGTTTATAGGCGGGAATTTTGAATAGGAGGGAAGGTCAAGGAATAGACAGATTGTTCTAACAGCACTGTTGCATGAAAGTTTAAAACAATACAATGAATGCAAGAATCATGAAACGGCAAAAGAAAACAAAGCAATTTATTCCCTGCGGTAAACCGAGGCGTAGATAAAATTACGTACGATTATTCAGACTACACGGTTCCTTGGAGCATAAGTCTCCGTCCAAGCTTAGACTTAGCTTACCTCACACGCCGGGACGAATGTAAACTATGGCGGCAATAAAGCGACCAAAATGTGCTCTACGTTATTCTAAATGAAAAAGTAAACGATCTCACTGTCCCATTGTAGAGTAAATTTTCAAAATTCGTATCGCATAAGTAGGTGTTTTGAGGGTGCACATTATGGAAATGTGTGTAAATAAATGCGAAGAAAAAGTTTTTGGTGATAAATTTTCACATAAGTACCTTTATGTGGTACGGTGTAATGGTGATTCAGCATTTAAGGTGATTTTTATTACCTACTTGTGTTACAATTCCGAAAATATACCGTTTTATACACATGTGCCATGCTTTTATTATTACGGTAGCCAACTAACTCTGCTTTTCATAAAACATAAATGGTGTTTTTATTCCAAAATGATCAAGAAAATCTTTTCTTCTCCAAATGTCACTCAATATCTATAATTAAGTATTCTGTGAGTGTGTCATTCAACGAAATACTGACTAAGGGGAATTGCGAGGTAACTTGTGGAGATCCAATGGCCTCCCTCGGGAAAAGAGTGAAGTCACAACAAACTCCCAAAAAGCCAACCTAAAGTACGGGGTAACTTTGAGATTAAATATTCCGTTGCGTTGAGGTGGATTGGTATTGACAGGATGGCAAATATTTTTAAAGAATATTCGCAGAGGAGTTACGAAATAAATGTGTATTTTTTCAATGGATTCAACTTATTTTACTTGCCAAAAGCATTTCATTTTTTATAAGGTAAAATAAAAAAAAAACATCGGTTCAAGGTACGACTGTAAAATCGTTTTCTAATACCTTTGCAATGGTAGATCATAGTAGATTATCATTTCGTTACCAAACGCAATAATTCACTGCTGGGTTACCTACATAAATATTGTTTACTTTGTGCAAAAACACTCATCAATATTACGAGAAAATGTAATGTTTATTTGCAAAGAGCTCTTTGTTAAATTTAGGTCCAACATCGACGGAAATTCACGATGAAACAAGGAATGTTTTTGAGTTGTTTTAATACAAACTCGTAATCGTTATTTCCCCTCTTATAGCTACAAATTTCCACGATTAACAAAACCCATAAACTAATCTATTAAAACCTTCGGAGTGTAATAAAGAGCTTAGTGGCCGTAGCTGTAAAAGTTGTCGGATCAAACGCGTTAGCTTTAAGCACCTTTCTCGGTAACTTTGAAACTTTCATTCGAAGAAATATTCTTACCTTTTAATTATAAAGTTGAATGGCTTGTCAATTTCAGGGGCTGATAAAATAGGAGAGAAAAGACTATTAACAGACTAACAAGTTCGAAGCAGACTTAAGTATAGGAGCTGGTTCTGATCAAATACTCTGTTTTAGAGATCTTTATTTATGTTTAAGGGCCTTTCAATGAAGTCCACACTGTCACCAATAATGTCTGCATAATTAGTACCTTACTACTCAACAGCATGCAACAGATTTCTGTTTCAATTTGACTACTTATGTGGTAGTACGCAATTTCCTTTGTTTGTGTTTTCATTAATCCGATGTCAGTATTATCCCCGCAAATTGCTAATGCGCTGGAACCTTGTCCAACTAATAAACTCAAAACCTCTTTAGCAACTACAAAGAAACATCTCAAATATGTATTAATTAAAATTTTATCTTATTTATTTATTACTGTCAATAAGATAGACTTGAGTCACATATGTACAAAACAAGATATCGAAAGAAATAAAAACGAGAATACGTAAAAAATGGCTGCCAGGCGCATTAGCAATTTGTGGGGATTATACATTATCTTACTTTAAGTGAAGCGCACAGACAATTCAAGGAAAGCGCAGCGTTGTTCAGAACACAGATCTAACTCAGGCTTCTGCGGCAAAAGTTTATCAAATCGACGTGGCAGATCAGTCTGCACAATGCACACGAATTCGCCGCGCCGATTCCAAATGGGTTAGAAACCTACTGCCCCCGATTCGCGTATATTCGGCATCTAGGAGTACCTACAATAGTCATTCAGTAGTGCTATTTTGAAACATCGTGTGCTTAAAGTCAGCAGCATTGAAAGGTCACACGCTGCTGTCAGAATAACGAGGTATATCAATTGTACTCTCGTAGTACAACTGATGCACAAGTCAGTGACGACTCAACTAGCGGAATTGAGGCCCTGCAGTTCCGGATGACATTGAAAGAGCAATTTTACGCTGAGTTCGCCACCCTGCGTTCGACGTTCTATTTCTACGCGAGACGTGTACTGCGATGTAATCACACAATTATGCAGGGTGTCCCAAAAATTGTGTAAAGCAAAAGCCCAGAGGTAGAGCATCACTAGGGCAACCAGAATCATGTAATTCGGTGATTTGTCACGTTTTTTTATTAATAATATGTTTCACTTTTTTTTAAGGTTTAATTTAAGTTATGGATGGAAATACTTCTGAATCGGCTAGTTCTAGTATTCACTGAATAAATAAATAACAGGCATGTACCTTAACTATTCGCGCCTCAGTGACCAAAAAGTGCTACAGAATGTAAAAAACGAAAATAAAAAATAAGAAAAATACATAAATCATAACTCGAAAACTATCAAAAATCGTAACACATTCATAGGGGTGATACGGACAGCGCTAGTGATACTCTTCCTCTGGACTTCGGCGTTACACATTTTTTTGGGGCACCCTGTATATTCATGCAATGATAGTTATATCTATATCGTAGCAAAATGGTACACAAATTACGTCTTAACTACAAACAGTGCGTAATCAACATTAATCTTAATGATAATCTCGGGCTTCAAACAGAATCAATAACCATACTCCTCGTTCCTCGTTTAGCACTAATTAGTGCTAAACGAGGAACGAGGAGTATGGTATATGTTCGGTAAATTGAAACAGATTAAACGCAAAATTTCATTTACCTGCCTAATAACGTTTCGTTTCCATGTGATTCCATATTGCGATTCGTTTATTACGAGCAATTACGCATATTTATAATAATGTGTTCGTTAAAATGTTACTGACTGTGGTTTGCCATCGACGCCATTTGGGACCCAAGCCACCACTCATCGGAAAACCCCTATTAATTAACCAATGGGATGTTTTAATGTGGTATTTATTGTCTTATTATTACGCTAGTTTAACTCTACCAATTGGATTACGAGTAATAGTTGGGAAACGTTTTTTTAACGCATCGTCTGAGCATCAACTTAACCTTATGGCTATTGGCTACGAATATCACACGTATAATCCATCCATCCACAGCATAGTTTTTACGTTAAAATGCCATAAATTTTGCATTAATTTACATTAGGAATCACTACATTTGCGCTCTCTCTAATGTCTTGCCCAAAATAACCAAATGGTATCCTAATAACCAGATACTTTTAGGGCACCATTGCGGAGTGGTGCCATTTACGACCATCGAGGAATTACCAGCGAAAGTCCAAATGCTCGCGACCTGAGCCTCGCCGGAGATTCGCACATTTTACGAGCTCAACGAGGTAATGCCATTTTCAAGCTTCGTTTCCCTCTATTATCTGTGCGAACAGACAGTAAATCTTCGAATATACTGAGAACTTTATCACGTGCGTAAGTGCGGCAAATTTTTATCAGCTAAGGGCTTATGAGACGCTGAATTTCTTGCGCCGGAATGGGCTAACAACGGTGTTAAAAGGAAAAACCAGATATATTATACAATCACCAAAAAACGAATTTAGCAGATATACCGCGTTACGTAGTTCAAATGAGTTACGGTGATACAAAAAATCAAACTATTCTGTTTTGTTGTAAGCTTTCCCTTCAATTCACGACCATCTACTTAGAGTTGGCAACACGATTTCAATTAACTCCAAGCTGTAAGTCCAGTAAATTAACCAAAAATACTAAGGACCACTTTGAGCCATTCACTCTATTTACTGACAATGGTCCCCTGGAACCGTTCCAACGATTACCGTTCGAATTGAAATATACGCGAACTAAATCCCTAACGATTATAGCGCACAAACTTCACACCGAGATAGGAACAAATGTTATCTATTCGCACGGTATCACTATTTTAGAGTCCGTTACATCCAATGTTCGTAGTAAATTGTCAATTTAGTTAATAGCTACAATTGGGGACGTTCAGAATAGATGGGACAAGCCACCTGAATCCTGAATAGATAAGAGCATCGGAGACGACCAATCAATGCAGAGCTCACGTGGTGATAAATAAGATTGGTGGCTCAGCGGAATCACATCACGAATTCACGATACCGTGGATTATACTCCAGTCACCCGATAGCGCCCAGTGGTCGTAAAACTCAATTTGAGTTTGCTACCTGGTGCATATTCAGATATTGTAGCTACTTGTACCTATAGTTTCCTCGTACCAAAATTTCTACATATCGCCTATTTCGATCATAGAATAGATCATAGATCTGGCTCTGCAGAAATAGCTGATATTTGTAATATTATATTCTATTAATTAGTGGTATTTAATATACATATTTATTTTATTAGTCATTAAGATTTTCCGTTTCGTATTAGGTAATTTTACAACTGATTATTGTTAATTTTTATCGATTTAATTTTGTTCATTCCGTCACCGATATAAAAAATAAAGTCATTAGTAAGAGTCAATAAAGGATCTCAACAATATAGGTAACGTATATAAACTTATATACGTGACGCCATTTACTGATTGAGTTATGACGTAAAGCCAAGTTACGAAGGTAATTAAATCTTCCATACAAGTTTATGACAAAGTTACAAGCACGCACATGTCACAATCAGTAAAGCCGAAGGAAATGGGATTCGATCACTCTTGTTATCTAATCAAGTCCTATACATGTCATAAATTACTTTTGAAGGTACCTACACTTATATTCCTGACTTTGATTGCCTCTTTAGTTTAGCGGCTAGTTCACTGGTCACTACCCAAAAAGTCTCGGATTCGAATCCCGGGTCGGACTGAAATTCGTTTCGTTTTCTGTCTTGTAAATTTCTCGGAAACCAGTCAGTTGGCGGTGAAGACAACCCCCGTGCCTTGAAGAGCACGTTAAGTATTTGGGTTGGTACTGCGCCTGATCTCTCATCGGTCATGTCGGACTGCGGTCTCATCGAATTAATGAGAGTGAAGGAATAGAGAGTGCACTTGTGTATTGCGCACACCCCTGGGCCCTATAATATCCGCGGCGTACCTGGCCTATCTCTGGTGAGAGGGGCCGCTATTACCGAAAATCGGTAGGAGAATATTATACGGTACGGTGGTTATAAAGATTTCAGAATAATAAAAACCCTTGACTTGCGGTTTTTCAATTTTGCTTTTGTAAATACACTCATTTGATTGCTGCACAATAGGTTACATTTATCTCTAGAAACTATGAAATTCTTTCTTCTTCATACAATGAGAACATATGATGGCCAGCGAAACTACCAGTGGATTGTTATTACTGCGTATAGAGAAGCTATGCCAATCAAAAAATGTGTCGCAAATACGACGACAAGATTACGTGTTACGTATTACTTGAAATTTGAATTTCGAATATGAAACCGTTTGTTGATGACAAGTGGCGTCAATTCATTCGACACGAGGTTTGTTCGTGGTGTCAGTTTCAAACTCTAGAAATAGTACTCGCAGTTCAATGGAAACTATCTTCACAAAATAAATAACTGACATTCGTTGTTTCTTCTGTAAACTGTTCACCCCAACACTTCACAAAGCTAATTGAATATTTTCGGGAGTTCATAAATGAGGTGATCAATCAAAAAGTTTTCAAATTAGTTTTCGGGATCAAAGCTGTGTCTTAGCTCTTAATTGTGCCTTTGATGGAAGTTGTGGGTCAACCGCGATCCGATATTCGTACAACTTAATTACCCTAAACAGCCTGGAAAATTTTTGAGTGGAACACGATGTGCTTTTCGTTTAACTTTTGGGTTAAACGGGTAGCGTTAAGTTGGAGCTATGCTCTACCTAAACAGTCGTCGTATACCTAATTTCATGAATGACGGAAAGTTGGGGTCTACCTATATTACTTTACTAGCGGTTTCCCGCGGCTTCTTCCGCATTAATGTCGGGTCGGATAATGCTCATAAAATGCTTTTATTTGGAAGACTGGAATACACGATATTGACATTTTAACTTGCTATTATGAGCTATCTTACCACAAATAAATTGGAGTAGGATTAGACCATTGTTTAAATATGGTCAATTCTTTTAAATATTTTTTATTCTGAGGCCAACTTTCTTTAATTAAATTATTCACCGCGACAAAATCCCAGCAAATAGCTAGTTCTTAACCAAATGACGTAATCTATAATCTGATGCCTAAGCCCACAGAGCAAGGAAGGGTCTTACAGATTACTCCCGTGGGCTCTGACGTCTAAACACCACATTATTCAAATTAAAATACGAATATTACGCAGTCAATTTCGGCGGAATCCAAAAAGGGTTTTCAGACTTTACATCGCGATTATCACGCTTTTCTTATTTAAATTTATGCAAGGCTCTAAGTGACAAGGCGATTAATACTTCTGGATAGCACAATGAAGCGAAAACGTAGCTTCTGGAATATTTCCTCGTATTTTGCGCTGATTATACATATGCATTTTCACGCTAAACGTGCCTATTCTATTTTGGAATGTGATATTATAAGACTAAAAAGTTTTTGAAATTAATAAAGTCCGTCGGTACAACTAAATAAAACTATAATTCATTACATGTCTACTCAGAGCTAATAAGCTGTTATCTTCCCACAATGATGTATAACTTACTCAGATTTTAAAAATACTTTCTATTTTTGTAAAATAAAACGCGACAAAGGTAAAGAACATCCACACAAAAATGTATGTATAGCATCTAAGACAACCCTTGTCGTATTAGCCGAGTTGCGAGGCCTGACAATTTTAAAAGCATATTTGCACGGAAGCCGAAACGCAAAAACGGGATTAAACTGAGTTCCGGGACATGTCAAAGCAGGATTCGTGTATACACACTGCACATCAAGCTATACACTGGGGTATCTTTTTCAGTTGGCGTAAGGTTTATTCTTCAACAAAAATAGTATAGTCTGATCCGAAAGCGACTGTACAAATCCGCGGGGAACTCACAGGGATGTGGGTCAACAAATAAATCGCAGAACATAACATTTATGGCGCCGTTTGTCCACAAGCTGGTGGACTAATCACATTTATGGCACTTGTAATTGTACCTACAATGTAAACACTATGCAAAGGGTGGCAAAGGTGTCCAAATATAACTCTCAAAATATAGACATTACAATTTTTGCTCTGACAACATACAACATTCAAAGAAAAGTTGAAGGTACAGCATTGAACTACTATTAGGTACTAGCGTATGGAACTGACATTACGAACAAATTTTGTGCTCCATAAATTGATAGCACCGTCATCAACTCTTAGTGCAAATCATAATTCGAAATTCAAATTTTCAAAAAAACTTCACAATCTTGTCTTCGTTATTGCGACACATTTTTTGCTTGGCATAGCTTCTCTATACGTAGTTGTAACAACTCACTGAGGTACAGTAATGTAAGTAAGTACCAGACTGTCTTAACCATTATCTTGTTCTTTAGTTCTACGAGTTCTGATTTTAAGTATTCTACATTTAAGTGATAATGATGCGAGTGAAATTGTCCACGACGTCGACAACCTATTCCGCCAATAATTCCACGCAACATTGCCATGAAAATTGCCTGTCAACAAGTGTATAACTGAGTAAAATATTCAAGAAGATCAAATGATTACGAGGTATCTTTGGCCACAGATTTTAATTAAATTATGCATTAGTCTCGATTTCAGCGACACGGATTGGAAGCGACCACGAGACACCTAGTCAATGTCAGAAGCGAATTTAATTAGCGGCCTCCTAAAATATTTGTGCTAAGAAAGAGTGCGAAATTAAAATCTATTCCAGCTTTAAGTCAATGTGGCAAGGTCTAGAATTGACGGTCGGTGGACTTACTTTCTTTATCAGTTTCCTGAATCTGCAGAGTAATAAGATCAACTATTCAAAGAAAATGTAAAGTCGTTGGAAGACTCATCAATGAATTCACTATAAGAAAAAGAGTAAAACCCTGCTTCAAAAACAAAATGTAGGTACTTAAAGTCGGTTTTTATTTTTTTAGTAAAAGGTAATTTTATTTGCAAAGGTTTTATGGTTTATAAGAGGAAGTGTGGGTTTGCACCTTTTGACTCTGTTCAATAAGCTACAAAGTACCTAGCATAAGTTAAGGAGTTCCACCATCAGCTCAGGTCCACAAATTGTGACTATCACACGTAAAGACAAGTCAAACTTAAGATACTAATAAAAACAAAATACGTGGCTTTAAAATTTCCGAGTTTCCCTCAATTACACCAAGATCCCATCATCAGGATCCCGACTTGGCAACAATGGGACCAACTAAAGGAAACCCCTCTAAGTCAAGTAGGTCACTTTTTTACAGCTGACTGAGATATGAGGTAACAAACATACAAAAAAAAACAACATACAGTTGAATTGAGAACCTCCTCCTTTTTGAAATTGGTTAAAAATACGGAACTAACACCCTTGTTACCCTACAGTTACTCTAAATTACTTTAACCTACTATTACCTACTCGTAGCTAAGTAAAAAAAAATGTAGCCAACTGAGCAAAAGCACACTGCTTTTTAAAATAATGTTTGGTCTGGACTAAACCTCCTAGGGCGGCGAAGACTTTCGTCCTCTGCCGCTTCGGAAATCGTAAATAAACATAAAATTATCGTCTGCCGTTACCTGGGGATGTTGCTATCTACATAGTTCAATAATTTCAAGTTCCTGTTTAGGGTTCTGTAAGAAAACGAAAGTTTTGTATAATCGCTTTGATGTCCGAATGTCAATGCTCTTTTTCAGGGACACAGAAAAGATATTACATTTTATAGCCAAATACATTGGTCTACGTTACTACATTTATTTTAGCTAAGAAATAATCAAATGTTAGCCAATGCGATAAGACGATATTACTGAAAAACATGGAGCTATGTTTTACAGACGGCATATTATGTAGAAGACTTTTGTTTTCCTTTTAACCTTAGTACCTATAATTAGTATAGATTTATGTTATTTTTACGTTAGTACAGAACCCTTGATGCGCACTCGCACTTAGCCCGTTTTCTGTCATCTCTTCGATTCAGCTGTACCTATCTGCCCCAGCGTTCATTAACGTTCCGTTTCCCCAACACTTGTTCATGGTTCGGATCACTCAGACGGAATTATTTTTACTTTGATGTTTTTCATCCAAATTTTCGCACAGTTGGACTGACAGCACGGTAGCTCAATTGGAAGAGCAGTTGGCCCGGATAGCCAGACAGTTGCAGGTTCAAATCCCGCCCGTGCGCATTTTTTGGTGAAGTGGTGGTGGTGGTTTGGTGAACTCACTTTTAAGAATACAAATATGACACTGTAATTTAAAAACATTCTAAACCATTATGTTTTTCATTTCAGTTTGGTTGAGGGGATGTGTTTTGTAAACACTTGCATTTTGAAGGCGTCGTGGAGTTGATAAGGCTTTCTGATAATGTTACTATAGATAATTTGTCGTGAATGTTAGTAATAAATTACTTGTTTCTAGAAAAAAACTGGCGAATTGCCAAGTCACATCATCGATTGAACCCTAGTATCCAAGCCAGATATGGGGTGAATAATGCTTAATTTCCTCGAGTTTTGTTAAAACAATATTGCGGATTATGTATTGGAGTTCTAATTCCCACCATAAAACAATCAAATATAAAAAAATAATTACTTTAGCACAGCAATGAACAATAAATATATATTATTTCAATTTGTTGATTTTCGATGAAATCGAAATAAAATTAGCATGCCCATATCGAAAATTATAACTGGTAAAACGAATAACAATTCCGAATGATGATTATAAACATCGATGACTGGAAATAATTTAAAATTAACTAGCCATCCAATAAAATAATATATCTATAACATAGAAGCTTACAGTGATACAGACATACGCGGAACAGGGAAATTAGTTGTCAAAACTGTATGCAAACTCGATCCTCACACTAGGATTACCTTTAAGGCAGCACTTTCAAACACAATTTCCCTAGATAGCACAAGTTACAAACTGTGCTACAAATAAGATAAACTACTTTAGTGCAGACGTAATAGTTGGGACACCGCAGTGTTTCATTGAAAAGAAATCCAGAGGGAGACAATTCCATTTGGCGAGATTGCCAGACTTTTAATTAGCATTGAAAAATCTGTGAAAATTACGCCACTGGATACAAACTTCGCGTTTATTTTTTCGCCGACTTCCGCCGGAAGTAATGCAAATTAGTATTCGGGGAAGGCTCGGAGTAAGAGCATTTATTATCCGTACATACCATTCCATCAGCTCCCTCTTGAAGAATTCACTAGAGAATTATTCGTGGGATGTTGACAAATTAGGATTGAAACTGTTACGATTACGATTAATTTCGTTGCGGTAAATAAGATAAACGAATATATTTTTTGTTAAATGGTAGTGGACAGACGACCTTGCCAAGATCGCAGGATCACACTGGATGCAGGCCGCAAGCTTACGATTGGTAGCTGTGGAAAACCGGGGGGAGGCCTGTTCAGCAGTGGATGTCCTTTGGCTGTTAATAGTGATGGTAAATTATGTTCGAAAATTTTCAAATTATGAATGCTACCCAATAACGATTTCAGAGTGTGACAAATAAATTAAAAAAGAAACATTTTTCCTATGGCCTGATGTTAATCAATCGTCATACAAGGACACACCCCGGACACTCGGAAGAAACTTTTCGTTTTGGCCATACATTGACAGACGGCGTGTTGCACAGACGCTGCGTTTGTGTGCGTGCTATAAGGGTTGACAAAGTCTGTTACACCGGTCATAGCTCTTTTCACTTAAATAAACAGATACCTAAACAACGTAATTTACTTGAATTTAGTATACAACGTAACAAGCACTAATTTTCGTAATGCTATATTCACGTGGTATCGTGGAGAAATAAAAAGATAGTATCTACTTTAGCAACGCCTAACTTCACTGATCACATAAATATTACAATTATAATTCCTTAACTACACAGAATTCTAAAGAATGTTACCTTTACCTATCGTTTTTAAAGTTGTTCACTGTAACTGAATAGTTAGAATAGGTTAGTTATGGTTGCATATTTTGTATGAAGTTACTTACTGTCTCTCATCTTTTGGGAAACGAAAAAAGCTTCTATCGGAGTCATTTCTCGAGGACGAAAGACACCCGTACACTGCACAGTACCTAGGCATCTCTCGTACACAAAACTTTGTTCTTCCGTTAACGTCGCAAACATGCGCGTGCCATGCCCGCTAGGCGGTCCCCTAATGAGATCCCTAATTCCGGCGCGATAGTGAGGTAAGTCAGACTAGAGAGGGGAGGTGAGTGGCCGTTCTGTATGTAGTACTATTATATATTCTGTGACAAGGATACAATTTAGTGAGTACCTACACTAACAACAAAATTAAAGTATGTAGTTAATTGTTTACAAAGTTGGTTTTACAGAATAAGTTACTTTTTGTTAGGTACACCAAATGCTTTTGTGACTTAAGTACAGATAACATTCATCACGATTTCAATTCGAAAGTTTTTGATGCTTTCAAGTAGGTAACTTACGACAAGAACTGCTTCGACTTTTCTTACAATCTTGAACATTTTAATGAGTTAAAGAAACTCTGTCGTCTGAGCCACTTACTTGTTTCTTTCTGCTATTGTCATGTCCAGTGGTTTCGCTCATGTAAGTTTATTATTTCATAATACATAACACTTACCATTTTTAATATAATAATTTAATCCTTTTGATCTGTTAGCTTTCCTGACCAAAACTAAGAAACCAGTTTGAATAATAAATTGTATGTTGTGTACAGAGAGACCTTGAAGATTAGTAAGTAGGTACATACTGTTTAACAGACCTATCGCGAAAATAATACCTTTTAAACACAAATAAAATAAAAATAATACTAGTAGTTGAATTTTGTACGAGAAATTCAATATTAATTGTTTGTTTTTTTTTTATTTGCTTTAAATTTCCGCTAAGCGACGCCGGCGCAGGCACCCACCACAAAAATCGTTGAGTTCGGCAGGCAAATGCGGAATTCACTGCACACAATTGTTAGTAGGTACCCAGAACACCAACGTGCAAATTACGTCGACGCGGTTCGCCACTTCACACGCGGTATCCTCAGGAGATGTTGTCTGACGCCTCGGTGGATCACGGACGACTACTAGTATAGCCTGATTCCATTAATTATCAATATCTTCTTCTACTATATAAAAATAAGTCGGGTTTTCCTTCCTGACCCTATAACTCCAGAATGCACGAACTGATTTCCACGGTTTCGTTGGAATGGTCTCGGGCTCTGTGAGGTTTATAGCAAAGAAAATTCCCATAAAACGGGGCCGGGGCGGGACGGGGCTGGGGGCGAAACGAAGTTCGCCGGGACCGCTAGTTTGCTTATAAAAACTAACTAACTATAGATCTTTCCTCAAAGGGACCATCTTCTTACCAAAACCTAACTAATGATAATGATGTATCTAAGAACCAATGAATTTTAATAAAATTTTATTTATTTATTTATTTATTTATTTATTTAAAACCATCAGTCACACCACACAGTTTACTACATTTATGCAGCATTATTGAATTTATTTATTTATTTACTAGAGCTACTAATTCACATAATTTTCAATAGTGTCCGACCGAAACTGGTTTTCCGGCCGAAACCGAAACCGAAACCGAATGTTCGGCCGTGGCTTCAGTTTCGGCCGAAACCGAAACCGAAACCGAAACTCACATGGTCAAGTATAAAATTTCTTAAAATACTGAAATTTGGTGTTTTTTACAATTATTTTGCATTAATTAGGGCATGAAGTGAAAACACAGTATATTAATTCAGTTTGTTGTATTGTAATTGCATTACTACAGAGCTATCCGAACGGCACACGACGATTCCCGAACAGAGCCGACGGCTTACGACACAGCTTTGCCGCGGAAAACGAAGTTAGGCGAACGTGCGTGACCTTGCGAGATAAGTTTCGGTTTCGGCAAAAGTTTCGGCCGATTTTGGCCGAAAACGAAACTGCAGCCGAAACTTGATTTTTGGCCGAAACTCGGCCGAAACCGAAACCGAAACCGAAAGTTCGGTCGGACATTAATTTTCAATCACCATTAAACGTAGTTTCCCCCCGTCTCTACTAGACACATGTAGCACGGAGTAACACGTAATATATTTTATGGGCAACATCAACTGTTGCTTTACGATTTAGCCCGAATCCGTTTGGCGCGGACCACGTACAACGTTCATAAACTTTATGGACCCTCCGCTACACGCTGTATGGTTTCTGTGAAATATTTCACATAATATGATCAAAAATGATTGATCTTGATTGTGATATTTTAAAGTCATTGAGGCGGGGTCACACCATCCTAACTTATAGTTAAACTAAGTTCAATTATGTGTTAAAATCTAAAATTAAAAAAACATGAGTGACGGTTATGTTTCTATTGTTATAAATAAATAAATATGCGCCAGACAACACACCAATTGTCTGGTTTCGTGGTAAGGAATTTTCTTCCTTGAGTTACGAAGTACCAGAAAACGATTATGACGGGGGCGTCTCCCATAAAAACTTAAATACATATAACATCCATGACTTAGGTACAAATATTCGTGCTCATCACCCAAACATTTGCCCCTTGCGGGATTTGAACCTGCGACGGCCGGCATAATAGTCAGGAGCGCTAACCACTACACCAAACGCGTCGTCAAAGCAGGATATTAGCTTAAACCGAGTTTAGCATGCAAGGTGACATACATTTTATGTTGATACAAGTAGCATCATGTCAATGCAGTATCTTCAAACCTGATCATTCCGTCAATCTTAAGCTAATTAGAAATCAAGCGAAGAGTAATTATAATTAATAATTAATAGGGACTTTAGATACTAATAATGAACGCTTAATCAGTTAACAAACTATGCTAAGCTAAGAGTGTTTCATATTTAGTTATCTGGGTCAACTCAAAGACGAGAAGCTGCCTCAGCGTATCTCACGAGCCATCGCCGCTACGTTTAATATCTTAACGACCTATTAGTAGCAGTGGCCAATTTCTAGCCTATACACATATTGACTAGCTTAATTATTACATATTATAGTCTGGCAAGTGAAAGCTGAACCTAGTAAAAGGCGGCAAATTCAAAAAATCTGAAAATGGCATCCCTGTTCGGCAATGGAATAAACAATTTTGATACGTTTTCTGTTTCTTTGTTTTTGATGAATTGCTTATATTTAATATTATCTAAGGCTTTTTGGTTTTTGACCTGATATACAGAGTCGGTTCATTAGTTATAAAAACACATAAGTTTGCAGTTAAATATATATTATTTTTATAAAATAGGAACTGCAACGTTCTACGAAATCATAATTAATCAACACTCAACAAACAGCTGTCACAATTTAAAATTATTGATAGCATTATCATTCAAGATTCTTTTCAACATTACTTTCTTTTAAATTTGACAATTCACTTGAAGCGAGAAGGACCAGAGAAAATGTGCTAAAAGAAATCACACAAACAATTATCTTAAAAGGAATGATAATTGTTAGGGTTTAAATGATGATTCCTTCGATATAGACTGCAAAACCCCTTAGGAAATTCAGGTTGTAAGTTGGTGAGGTCAAAGGTAAGAAGGACTTACGTGATGGTTGGAGGAAGATTGCCTTGGATGCGGTCCTTGGTGTAGCCGTTCGTAGTTTCCTTCTTGAACGATGACTTGTTCACATCACACACTGGTTTTTGTGGGTTTTGGTGATATTTTAAGCACGTGCAGCCGGCCGCTTGGAGATTATTTTCGAGAGTGCTTGATTGAGAGAGTGAACGAACGACGCGCACTTTGAGCGGTCATTCTCATGTTCAATCACTTTTTTCCCACGGTTGAAGTATCCGGCTTCCAGAAACTTCTTGTTTATAGGCGGGAAATTTGAATAGGAGGGAAGGTCAAGGAATAGACAGGCTGTTCTAACAATAATATTCTAGCCCGTCTATTTGTATTCCTAAGAAAAATGAGTTTCCAAAGTTAAAACACAAGTACTTATGTATACAGCAATTCCCTTGTATAACTTTGACCGTTAATAAGCTCTGTCCAATATTTGAATTTTCAAATACCGTATAAAATTTTGTTATTCCCAGGGAAAGCTGAACTAAAATCCGCTTAGAAACATCGCCAAAATCCGTTTTCATGCAAATAAGCGGCAAAGTAAAGTTGCAATCTAAAAACTTTAGGTAGTTCGGCAGTTCACTCCCTTCCCTAAGTGAAAACTGCTTTGAATTTCATCACGTAGTTGCCAGTTTTCACGAATAAATACGACCCCGCAGTATAAAATATTCTTAGATGGTTATGGCCCGGCGAGTGTTGAAAATAAGTGTATTATTGAAAGTATGAGGCAAACAAAAGAAAAATAATTTCAATTTCCATATTTTCGTCGGAATATTAGAAATGATCGTCACGTATGTCTTGTGCACAGGTTTGTGTGTCCTTTGTTCATGTGCTCATTCGCCTCACGTCCTCCGAACGGGGATACCAATAAGAATACGTGGTTTGTTTCTGATGCATAATTCTCTTATATGGCTAAATTAGCTGCCTACACGCATGAACGGTAGCTCGGTGTCGGCACGCAACTCTGATATTGCTTTTGCTTTTATCTGTGAATCAATTTTGGGAGATAGTAAACACACAATGGTTTCTTGGGGCTTATTTCTGTTTGCACGACGCATTTAGCCGTAAGTATGTGTTAGTGTATTTCCCAAATGAGTTTTCTATTAGTCTACCTCAGTACCATATTTCATAGCAATCTTATTACTTTGTTCACTTCTAAAATGTCTCACGAAAACGAAAGTCATCTATACATATAAAAGGCTTTGTCCTGAATGACTGACGGATCAACGCACAGCCTAAACCGCTGATCGTAGAGACCTAAAACTTTGAAGGTGTGTTCTTTGTATGACGAAGGGATCCGATAAGAACGGATTTTTAGAAATTTCACCCCTAAGGGGTTGAAAAAGGGGTGCAAAGTTTGTATGGGAAAATGTGATTCCTTGGTCCGATCTACTTCAAATTTTGCATAAACATTCTTTAAAAATAATAACAAAATATGTGTATCAAATTTTATTTAAATTTATCTTGTAACGGGGTTAAAAAGGGGTAGAAAGCTATTTTGGGGATGATTTGCTACAAAATTGATATCAATACTTCTTGGTGCTTATGATTGAAATATTTTTTATTTTTGACAATCATTTGACATATCTGAGACAGAATGTTTTGACACATGTTTGTTATTGATGTTGCTCTCTAGAAGAGATTTTATACCTTAGAATAGAAAATAATATTGTTTTGTGTTCAAACAGGGTAGGTATCAAGCGGTATGTGTCCAGTGTAGATTGCAGATCGTTTGTTATTATTGTCGGTGGACATTCTCCCAAGGTCGAAGGGTGTCCAATCTGCAACTTTTCTTCAAACTTTTCGTGGGGGGCCTATGTTTAGCAGTGGACGGCTTTTGGGTGTTGATGATGATGATGGCGTAGATCTTTACATAGATTTGTCCCTTTAAATTTACGATTTATATTCAAGAAAGTAGAGTATTCGCTATAACCATAAACAAAGCTCAAGTTCAAACTCTTAAAAGGTAGCGGGAAAAGACTTGAGGGAATTCGCTTCTCCCACAGCCTGTATGTGGCATGATGCTGTGTAAGCGCAGAGAGTAGCCTGGTCTTATTAGTACCCGAAAGAAATATACGATTAACGAAAGGGCGTAGGAAGTATTTCTATTTCGTTGTAAAATAAAAAGATTATATCCCCGTGTAAGTTTGACCATTAAAGACCGGGCTGCGTGTTGAGTATACATAAAATATAATAAATAAATAAATATGCGCCAGACAACACACCAATGGTCTGGTTTCGTGGTAAGGAATTATCTTCCTTGTGTTACGAAGTACCAGACAACGATTATGACGGGTGCGTCTCCCAGAAATACTTAAATACATATAACATCCATGATTTAGGTACAAATGTCCGTGCTCATCACACAAACATTTGCCCCTTGCGGGATTCGAACCTTCGACGGCCAGCGTAATAGTCAGGAGCGCTAACCAATACACCAAACGCGTCGTCGAATATAACATTTATCTGTACGCATTTCTATGTATATATTTTAAAACTGGATGTTTTAGTTTTTTTGTTTAAAGGCGCTAATCACAGGAACTACTGGTAAGGGTATAGAATATGATAGATAGCTAATTTATCAGGGAAGCTATAGAAGTAGTTTAATGCTTATAGGTATAGGCTTATAATTTTTCGCTACGATCTATGGGAACGGAGTTAATTAAACTAAAACGCGCGTACGAAGTTTCGGGCGGGCCGCTAGTCCTAAATATAAATAGCGTTGGACGTTTATGCATAATTGTAGCGGCAGCGAGATGCTTTTAGCTAAAACAGAAAAACTGCGTTGTGAAATCGCAATTTCGCTTACCTACGGATGGAAATACTTTCATTATGTCAAGTCACTCTTCCCATTACACGCATTACTGAAAACAAAATGAGAACGCTGAATTTGAAGCTGCGACGTTTCGCGAGCTTTATGATAACCACTCAAATCTACACAATTCATGTTAATTCCTTTCAAAGTGATGACGCGGTAATCTCAGGTATAACGAACCTATTTATCTCGGCATTGTGGTGATGGCAACAAAAAAATGTAAATGAATGGGGTTGTGATTATGACAGTCATCCAATGTTATGACAGATGGTCATGGGAATTACGCAGGAAATTGTATGGTAAGGTAAGTGTTTTTTGTGATTCGTATTTGTGGATTTCTGAATCTGCAGTGCTTGCAGATAGTTATGTGTTCCTTTTTAACTATTTATTTGACTATTTTTTTAAAAATAATTTATTTGTGGATAGACTTTAGTTCTGCTATTATAAATGTTAGGTGATTGTGGAGCTGTTGGACATGTGTTGGACTACAGTAGTGCTATTCTTACACATCGTGTGCTTCAAGTCAGCAGCATTGAAAGGTGACACGCCGCTGTCAAAATAGCGAGGTATATCGATTTTACTCTCGTGGTACAACTGATGCACAACTCAGTGACGAGTGACGGCTCGATTAGTGGAATTGAGGCAATGGTTCGATTGTGGCCAAATGTCTGGCTACAATAAAAAAATACGAGATTTTCCAGAATGACCTTTTGTGATCGAGCTGTAACCAGTGCAGGTAATCCTTTACACGTCAATTGGTAGAGTGAACGTCTTGAACTGCGCTTAGAATTTTTCATGAAAATGAATCCAAGATAAATCCCCAGCCCATTTCAATTCTACCACATGCGTTCTTAGTTCTTCGAGCTATGTGCCCAGCCCACAGCCACCTGACAACGCTACGCCATTCAATAGCAATCTCCAATACAAGGTCCTGGGCCCCGATTCTGGTGCAGTTTACACTCTTAAAAGTTCATCAAACAAATTTTCTTTTTCGAAAAAAAAAACAGTTTTTGCTTTCTCATGATCTAGCTTATCATTTTCATTCAACCGTACTTTTTTCGTGTGGTAATTCGATTACGAGTATCGCCGTTTTATCAAAAAAATCCACAAGTTAATAAAAATAACGCCAGGAAGAAATCAAAGTGCATATAAATTGTGAGCCTACGAAAACAAATACAATTATATCTTCGACTAAAAATCAGTGATATTTTTAGGAATGTGAACTGCATGAGAATTGGGGCCCTGCAATCTCCTCAACTCCTCGACCTCGAGGATTATCGACTAGCGTCGCGAGCGCCTCGAGAGATCAATTTGTGGTGAATGTGCTCTATTTAAATATGAATTCGCGCTCCATAATGCGGAGCACCTGAATTCGAAATCGAAACTTGCATGAAATAAATATTTAATCCAGGCGCAAATTGATCGAAAATTGAACCGAGTAGAAATTTTATTCAGTTGGAATTTAAATATCTTCTTAATATGTACTAGCAGTTCCCCGCGTCTTCACCTGCGTAAATATCGGATCTCAAAAAAAATATTTAATAAGCCTTTGTGTTATTCTGGTGTGTAAACTTTATTATTGCAAAGATTCATTAAAATTCATGCAGCAGTTTTTGCCTAAATAACAAACATATAATATATGTTTGTTGCATGCATCCATCGTCACAAACTTTCGTGTTTATAATGTCAGTAGGATGTAGGATTAAGAATAAGTACATAAGATAGTCACATAACTAAGCAATCGTTTTCAAACTACCTAAGAATAAATATCGAAACAAAGTATTTAAAGCCTGACAAAATTGTATTACTTGCAATTGCAATTTGCAATATAAAATGACAGGATTATTTGAAATAAAAACCTTACGGCGAATGCTAATTCGAATTCGCCACAATCGAAAGCAAAATTGTCCCCCGCCTGGAATATAATTGGCTAAACAAGCAGCGCAACGTGAGCAACTGTGTAGATGTGTCAATTTAGCAGGGATCCTCAACAATTGGTTTATCCCTGTCATATCCGATCCCGAAACCCAACTTTATACGGACTCAACAGAAACGTGACTGAAATACAAACTTGCCGTTGTAAACCGTACCTACACTCCACCGCATATGACACTTTTTGTTGATACTAGCTTTGTGTTCTTTGCTTAAATATTTAGAAACCCTCTGCACATTTCGTTCGAAGCCTTTATGTACGTAAAAATCAATTCCGGAAATCGTCACTGACGGCCCGAGAAAAGAACTGTCCATTGAAGAAAAGGTTCATTAATTTGAGCTTCCTCTAGCTTCGGCAACAAACCGAAACCACAAAGTTTAAGAGCAAGGCAATATTTACAGAATTTACTTCAATTGGTCTTATACGATGACCTTAACAAGTTTTATCGAAACGCAAATCATGCCTTTGATCATTTTAAATTAAAATGCGTGTGACCACTGCACCATTAAGAGAGAGCACTCTTTCAAAACTGCATAAGTACGAGCGAAACGGATAGTTAAACGCGTAGTTGAGCCATTCGAATGCGGTCGGAGTACAAAAATGGCGCGGAAACTAATTCAGTTTGAGCTGGGTAGTGGTAAATGTAATTTTTTCAGCACCTGCACATCGGTCACGGCGCGACACGATTCGTCTTCGTTAACGACAAGCCCCACGTATTCGTGCCACGAGCAGGCAACATTCATCAGGAGAAAAAAAAACTTTTGTATCCTATAGCTGTTCATCTATTTCACTCCATGAATAATGATATAAACTGCGTAATTCCGAGGGTCGCTTCGCAAAAGTGGCAAAATGGAAAATGCCTCTCCTGAAATATTGCTGAGTTTGACAACAGAATAAGAAGGCCCATAACTAGCTGTTACCTGAGGGCTATAAATTATAAGTTGACAGATGACAGTGAGTGATAGCGATAGAAGTTAAGTAAAGTGAATTATAGGCCGTCAACGTGAACTGGTTTAACGTTTTATTAGGGGGATGATATACATATATCTGGGAAAGACCAATTTTACATCTTGAATCATCATAATCAAAACTAGCGTTGTCGCTTGATAGTCGACTATCTACATATAGTTTTTTTTTTTTGGATTGAGTTCCGTATGGATTACCGTTTTGAACCCGCGGAGCTATTGGTGTACTCCGCAAGTACAGCTGGTTTGTTAGTCGTGGATGGGTATGATGGTTTGGTTCAGGGGGTGTTATAGAATTCCTTTAACTGGGAAACAATGTATTCTATTAGAGTATGGTATGTTTTAATTGTTGTGTCTTTTGTCATGACCATTACCAAGTAATGTTAAATGGATTAATGTTGAGAGTGCTTGAGGCTATTATATGTTCCGAGCGCTTAGCTCTAAAACGAGGACACGATTCCATTAAATGGACCCATGACTGTATGGATTGGTCGTCGCAGGGACATGTATCCACTGCAGAGATGTGGAAGCGATGAAGATATTCCCAGTGGTAGCCGTGATTGGTCAAACACTGTGTTATTGCGAAGTTTGGTTTTATGATAGTTAAGTACTCGGTGAGTTTAGAATGACTGGGGAATATTTTTTTGGTGTAAATACAAGTATTGGTATCGGAGTACAATGCGTCGGCTTCGGATTGTGTAATTTCTTTGTTTTTAAGTTTTATGTGGCTTAAGGGAATTGCCGAATAGTCCAGTGACTGATTTAGGGTCGCGGCAGCCTTCGCCGCAGCATCAGCGTCTTCGTTTCCGTCAAATCCGGCGTGGGCTTTCACCCATACGAATTCGATGGTAAGCCCAGTTGTTTGAGCCATATGCAGCTATTTGTGTATTTGCACGGCGAAGGTGTTGTGACTATTGGGATTTGCTAGCTCAGCTAAGCCAGATTTGCTGTCGCTGAAGATGAGACAGGGGCTTAAGCGCTCGGTAGTGACGTGCTCGCAGGCGCGTTGTAAAGCGAGCATTTCGGCCTGGAAGACAGAGCAGCAATCGTGCAACTTCATCTTTACGGTTGCTGCTCTCTCTCCAGTCGGATTATAGAGCACGAATGCGGCACCAACCTTGCCATCGTGCTTACTACCATCTGTAAATATTTGCCAGGAGTTTGTGGCATCCATCAGTGCGTAGTCTGAGGCAGAGGTGATTTCCTTATACTCTATACCTTTTCGCACTGATGGGTGAAGCAGCTCAGATGGTTTGACTAGATTTTAGTTGAGCAAAAACCAAATGGTAGTATAGTATCGATAGATAGTATTAATAGTTCGGAAACGCAACAAAATGATGAGTGATCCGTTAGGTCCCTGAAGTTAGGAGTCTCTTATGTTTGTTAAATTATATGTGTACTTATACGATAATTTCCTATTTAATTTTGTCGTAGGTCTGATAAATTTGGTCCTACTACCTGAACAACTAAAAGCAATCTAACTAAAACGAACAATTTTGGTTTAGACGTTTTACCCTCACCCCTCCTCATAATGAAATTCTAACTTTCAAATTTATTTCTAAACACGCCCATCGGGAATCAATTAATTCGCATACCGAAACATAAATTGGATTTCCGTCCTAAGCATTAACCCATTTTGTTTGCCCGGAAACGTTCACACTTGCTTAAATGGAGTATAGGTGATCGATAACTAATGATTACATAGCAACTCGAAACCTCAAACTGTGTACATGGGTTCTTGGTTCTATATATATTCTGTGGTTCTATTAAGGTATATGGGTATGAACGTGTTCGTTAAATGAAATGTTCAGCTGTATTCATCAAAACATTTTCTTGATTTCATTAGGTATGTTCAATTAGCTTTTATTTTATTCGTTCATCATCTTTATCGACTACCAGAACAGCTAAAGAATAATCCCCATTTCGGAATATTTTCTTACAAATAAGACAAACAAACTTAATACGAGGAGCGTGCATAATTCGGTTTGCTATTCTTGCACCTGAGTACCTGCCTAAAGCAACACGATCCAATTTAAGGTTATTAAAACTAGTTATTATGATTCTGCGGTTCTGCAGCCGACAAACACATGCGCTTCTGCATAATTGTCTCATATCCCGGCCATATTTGCATTCCATTTGCAAAATCTTGATTCCATTTAACGCGGGTCGACAGCGGTGGCCTCCGTGGCTTTTTAATTTCATAACTTTGCATGTATTACACAACATGTTTTAACGAAAAATGTACTACGTGATTCGGATTTTGGTTTCGCATACTTAAACGTGACGTTATTTTCAGCGTTGCTTTAATGGGGTCGTGAATTTGAACGAATGCAAATAGCATCCTGCTCTAATTTTTGTATAAATGCATTAGTTACATTGTACTTTGGTATTTACACACACACAAGTAATAAATGCTTCAAAAGAACCTACAAAATGTTAACGAGAGATTAGGCCCCGGGTTCGCGTTTACCTCCTAACTTAGGTCACGTCATTCATTACACAAGTCGATCTTACGTCGATAACTGTGTCTTTCTGTACCAGCTTAGTAATACACCAGCAGCGCGGAACATACCAGTTTAACTGTAGGTAAGTCAACAGCGAGTTACAAATTTGGCCACACAAACTTGGGACAATTTACCTGAAGTTGGCGAGTTCCGAAGCAACAGCTGGCACACAAGTGCTCCGAAGGTATTCAACGTATCGTGTACCGTAATTAACTTGCTCCGGCTTGATAACTTGCCAGTGTAATTACAATCTTAGAAAACAGAAATATTCATTACATCTAAGCCGACTTAAAAAGGGTGAGACACTTTATTAAGTGTCTCACTTTTAATTGGCTGTATTGTTTTAATTAAAACGGTCGCTAAAGAGGAAACGCTTCTGGAAACGAAATAATGATTGCTTTCAAAAATAGAATAAGAGAGATAATAATGAATTTCATGAAAGAATACTATTGTTAGTCAGGAGGCCAATTCTCGTGCAGTTCGTATACGAAAAAAGTTCACTGATCGAATTTTATTTTCAAAGAAAATACAGTTATTGTTTTATCCGGGTCACGATTTCTATGCACTTTGATTTCTTTCGTGTGGTAGTTTTTTACGTGCATAAATTGCTTGATTTTTTCGATAAAACAGTGATACTCGTAATCGAATTACCACACGAAACGAAGTTCGATCATGTGAGAATCGGCCTCCAGATCGTAACTTATCATCAGCGGTGATCGATCGGATACAATAATATATATATATATATATATATAAAAGTAAATAAATAAATATGCCAAAACGATATTCATAAAACCCTGTCATGTTGCAGTGTTCTCCGCCGCACGTTTAAAATATGCCAGCAATATGTCAGTCACTTCGATCGTGGTCTATCTGCCCCGAAGCCATGCATGTACAGTCACGACCAAAATACACAATGTTAGCACATTATGCTACCATGTAGTAAATCTTTTAAATAATTAACTTCTCTTCATCAAAAAGTTTATTAAAAATGCAACCGACTAGGACTCTTTTTTTACTGTGCAGTTTTTTTAGGTCAAAAAAAAGTAGCTATATGAGTACTACCCAATCCAATTTAATAAACAAGACCATGTTTTAGTTTTCGTGACATACAATTAAAGTTTTATATTTAAGGTAGTAGCTATTGACTACAACCATTTACTTTCAGTAAATTCTTTAAAATCTTTAGGTTTTATTTACCGTACATCATCTCGGAAACTGTGCCATGCGTGCACAAATAGATAGGTTTTATGACTGAATAGGGCAGAAATTCCACAGCTAACAATTCATGTTTCCGACAGTACAATTCTGACGGCAGTTAATCATCTCGACAAACCCAGCAAATATCGCTTCACACGCCGATACCTTCGTACTTGTGAACTGATCGATGCGTCTAAATACCTAAATAAAATCTAAATGTTTGCCTCGCTAGATACCTATATTGATCACGATGTGTTGTGATAACAAATGATTGAAATGGTAATACTAATCTACTGTGCACACACTCACTGCTTGCTACATAATATGTAGGTGTATAGCAGTAACAGAGAGTAACAGTCATCATTTTCAGCCAAAAGACGTCCACTGCGGAACATACGAGTAGGTTTCCCCTACGGTTTTCCACAGCGACCGGTTGTTAGCGATCTGCATCCAGTGCGATTCTGCGATCTTTATAAGGTCGTCTGTCCCTCTTATCGGTGGACGTCCTACGCTGCACCTTGGTCAAAGAGTGTCCAATCTAGAACTTTTCTGCCCCAACGGCCATCAGTTCTTAGCACTTTGTGCCCTGCCCACTGCCACTTGAGCTTACGGACTTGCTTGGGCTTTTTCCGTTACCCTAGTTCTTCTACGTATCTCCTCATTTCTGATTCGATTCATCGCTCGTTGTACGATTTTGCGTTTCTTAATGAGGGCCATAGTTAGAGACCATGTTTCGGATCCGTATGTCATCACTGGTAACACAACAGTAGTAATCAAACAATAAAGTTAATGCACTGCTACAAGGATATGTATTTAATTAAGTATTCATTAGATCCATCGTAGTAAACGTACTAAACATAGAAGCTGATACAAATCGGTTGATTCTGATAGATAGATACTTTCTATTGCACTAAAAACATACATGAGAAAACATAGGTATAGGTATTAAGGTACTACATTTTAACTATATGAATATGTAACTTATTGAATTTAGAACTTTGCAATTTCCCTAAGTTGAAGAATGGCAGATAACTATTATCAAAATGAAGCAAAATAGTCAGTTAAGTGACAAGAAGCCCAATATATATTTGAACGGCAAAGATACGTAGACCAGGAACACGCGAAGCAGTGAGAACGACAAGTCCCGCGCTTCGGCCATTGATATAGGTGATATAGGTAACTTATTGAATTTCAGGTTTCTGCATACTACACTGTAGCGTACCATGACCGTGCTAGGCAAAAAAAAACTTTTTTTTGAAAACTATGACCACAGATACTAGCTATGGCACTGTTCCCACTAGACCGTTCCGTCACCGACCAACACCGTCGCGTGTCAAGCACGGAGCGTGTCAGCACCGACAAAGTACGCTGCGCTCTCGCTCCATATAACAGTGAGACAGAACGCTGTAGATCCGTTCAGTGGGCGTAGTAGAGCGTATCGTGTTGATTTTCGTGTCTGATACGCTGCTAGCACGGTCATGCCGAGATACGGGCTAGTGGGCGCAGACCTTCCTAAGTTGAAGGTGGGCTAATAACTTTCTCAAATTGCAGCATAATGATGAGATATGTGACGAGAAGTCCAATGAATTTGAACGGTAAAGACACGTCGACTTGAAATACGCGAAGCAGAGAGAACGACAGGTCCCGCGCTTCGGTTAGCGCGAGCAGGGCCCGCGCAGCGCTTCGCCCGGACTTATCTGGAAAAAATACACAAGGTAAGCGCGAGCATATATAAATTAATCAAGTCATAAACCCTTAGAATAAAAAAGGCATAAGTTTAAGTGGCATTTTTATCTTAAAATATAAATTAATAAACTCATTGGTCTCTATACTTAGTCAATCATCAACGCTGACCAAAATCAAGATCCTTCTTCCAGACTTTATATTTTAGTATTATATTCATCTCACCCAGTTTATTCTCGTAAAGTCTTGATGCAAGAAGTTCTCTCAAACGCTTGACAGCACCATGGACTTGATCAGCAAATATGCAGGGTGAAAATAGAGGAAACATCTCCATCACCATCAATTGCAACCGTATTATGAGGCTAGTAACGGAAAGCTGAAATTGTTAGAAGTATTCGTGAAATTTGACATAAAACTAAAAAACACAACAACATGGCCTGCAAATTTCAAAACTAATTTGCTACATATAAAATATTTTTTACCTGACTCCGGATAAGTTCGTCTGCTACATGGTAACAATACACTAGAGTCGAAATGAATGTTGTTATTAAAGTTACCAACAGCTGAAACATAAAGATTTGTTTGAGTATATTTTCCTTTAAAAAGTAGTTTAAAAGCTTTGAATATTATTTTACCTGCCATTTTATAGCGTCAACCAAGAAGTCATACGCTATTATGATGCTGTGGAAGAGATCCATTAACTTCTTCATATTGGTATTTTTATCCATTTTGGCTTTAAAGGTCCTGAACTCTTCAATTTCTGGATGTTTTACAGAGCTTCCATTAGACAAAGTTGTCTCCACAAAATAATTTATAAGTTGTAGCCTAGGAACAAGAAGGCTAAGTAGGTGTCCGTAATAGAACAGCTCCAAACAATGTAACAGATTTGTCAGTATTCCTCCCAAATAAAAATTATATTCTCTGTGGGCGCGGTGAACCCAAATGTATTTCAATATCACAGATGAAATTGTGAAAAAAACGTTCAGAATAAGCATGACAGCAAAATTCTTAACCAAATGAATAGTCAATTTTGGCCTACAGCCTATTGCAACGTCAAATCTATTTAACTCATTGTAGTAGCGTTCCATTCGTTTCCATGTAATACAACTAAAAGTGATGCCAAATATATATTCAATCATAGACATCACCACCACGATGCTTTTAAATGAACCATAAGTGTATGTTATGAAATTAATACAAGAACTTAAAAGTATAGAATAAACAACGGCTAAGAACGCAAAAATGTATTTTGTTTCGTTAAGTACTACGGCCAATCTGTTCAAGCCTAATATGCTTGCAATAAAAATATAAGTTTTGGACAAAATGTCTACAAAAGGCTTTTGATTGTGCTTTAAGAACGTGTTCACTCTCACACTTCGTGCCTCCATGATATTATCTTCGCATCTGTTAATAGTAATCTGAGTCAAGGCACATCACGTCTATTACCATTAACTAATAAAAATACACATTGACGTGAACTATAACAACATTAAATTAATTTGTTATGAAATAAAACTAATACACTTTACAAGGCTACCAAACCTATTAGGTTATTAAAAGTGTCAAAGCAATAATACATTATTTATTTCATTGATTTCATCGTGTAGCTACATTAATTTAATTGACTTTTACATTTCCACTGCCTACTGTTTAATTTAAAATGATGTTCATCCATATTTCATAATTACATCATCATCATTATCAGCCGAAGAACGTCCACTGCTGAACATAGGTCCACAGAGCGACCGATCACAAAGGGTCTGCATCCAGTTTGAGCCTACGATCTTTACAAGGTCGTCTTTCCATCTTGTCGATGGACGTCCTACGCTGCCATTTCATACAGCTTTCATTTAAGTTGAAGGTGTTGCAGGATTGATAACTTTTTCGAATTGCAACAAGATTATTAGGTACGTGACGAGTAGGCCGATGAACTTGAAGGGCAATGACACGTCGATTTGAATCATCCGCAGCAGAGAGAACGACAGGTCCCGCGCTTCGGTCAGCGCGAGCAAGGCGCGTGCTGCGCTGCGGCCCGGCTTATCTAAAAATAATCCAAAATACTTATATGAAACATCATACGAGTACTCTAAGTAAAAATAATTATAACTTTTAATACTTATTGCTTATCCCGTATTTGGATTTGATGTTAGTAATAGATGTTAAATATAAGAAAGCGCTCAAAATTATATCCGTTTTTGGTGGAAAAAATAAGGGAGGTCGTTGCACCGGAATTCATCGGACACCCTATTGATAGCTGTATCGAAAATACAATTTGACTCAACTGTTTTTGTAACATCACTTACCAAGCTTGTTTTCATAGAGTCTGGAAGCTAGTAGCTCTCTTAATCGCTTGACCTGACCGTGGACTCGATCACCAAATATACAGGGTGAAAACAACGAAGCCATCTCCATCACAATTAAATCTACATATGTTATGAAGTTCACATTTGTAAGATCCTGGTAAATCGTAAAATAACGCTATATAAAAAAACAAATAGGTATAATGTCTTATTTCGCATTTTATTATAGTTGAACTTACATTTCCACGAATAAGATGCCTTGAGAGTTCGTAACAAAACGTGAGCGTTGAAATGAACGATGATATAAGAGTGACCAATAGCTGAAACGTAAAAAAAAGTTTAGAGATAGGTATTTTTTCCTTTAAAAATATGTTCCATAACAATGTTGATTACATTCACCTGCCATTTTATTGCATCTACTAAAAATTCATACGTTTTTATTATAATATAATACACATCCATTAGCTTCTTTATATCGGTATTTTTTTCTCTATTAAAGGACCTAAATTCTTTAATATTCGGATATTTTATATTTTTCCCATTCAGTAATGCTGTCTCCACGAAATAATTAATAATGTTCAGCCGAGCTACTAGAAGGCTAAGTAGATGTCCGTAATAGAACAACTCCAAACTATGAAGCAAATCGAGTGGAATTGCATGGAAATAAAAAGGTGTACCCGGCGGGCTACAAAAGTATATCACACAGTAAGAAAATGTAAAAAATACATTAAGTAACACCATTAAAATAAGATTGTATATAGACAGGCTAATAACTTTTGGTCTGCATCCCATTTCACTATCAAAATTGTTAAGCTCTGTATAGAATCGCTCAATTCTTTTCCACGTAATGAAACTGTATGTTATATTAAATGTGTATTCAATTAAAAGCATCACTGGAGCGACGAAGGCTAATTGACCGTAGCTGTATGATGTGTAATATGTACCAGTCCACAATAGTACCGAGTGGAGTAGAACTAAAGACGTTAGAATGTACTTTGTCCCGTTCAGTACGATGAGCAGCCTGTTTAGGCCTAGGATGCTTGCAACTGCTATGTAGAACTTTGAGATTAAGTCTATGAATGGTTTTTGTTTTTGTTTTAAAAAAGTATTATACTTCACAGTCGGAGACGCCATGATACAAGACGGTTCTATCTACATTGACCAAGGGGTACCTAATCTCTTAGAAGACGTCAAGTAAATTTGTTGCCCTATCATTAAAAATTTAGGCACTATTCCCATCAAAGGTATTAATTGGTTGAATCGTCGTAGTCACCTGGGTCATTTTGTTTTATTTCAGTGGCACAATTAAGTAAACCAACATTACATTGACAAATAGTTTTTTTGTTTATTAATTTGATGGAAGTATCTATATGTATCAAGAGTACTTGTAGATTTTATGTCGATGTGTATTAATTTGAGTGCTTTTACATAAAGTTGAAATGCTACAGTGCTATATTAAAGCTCGTCTCATCTCATTACCAATTATTTTTTGCCCTGTTTGATTTTATTATACTGGGATCAAATATCATATTTATCTAATAAACTATATTTATTATATCGTCATAAATGAACTCTTATGATCGGGACACTTATATAACATACAGACCGGAGAGATAGATAGACTCGTTAGTTTGTAAATGAAATAAGCCCCTAGTTAGGATCTGTAAGGCGGGGCGTATCTACAGTAGCGCTTATTCTTTCCGATTATTGATCGAACGAAATGGTTTATTATTTATTCATTCTTGTACTGTGTTTATTATTGTACTGTCTGTACAATATTATCGTGTCATCGTAACGACTTTCATGACAGTAATTTTGTAAAAAGGTTTGGAGGTACTTTATTTGTTTAGTTGATGAATTAGAAGTAAACGTTATAAAATAACGTACATATTTTACTTTTACACTACGCACCGCATCAGTCATGGTGGTCCAAAACGTGAAAGTTAATACCTTCTTTAAAAAAAATAACAAGCTTTTTATAGACCCCATCTCGAAAGTCTACATAATAGTAGAAAGTGTTTTAGGTCTTAACAGACTGCCCATCATACTAAATGGAGCAAAATATGTAACTTCGTTAGCATATGTGTATTCCGTTATTTTCTTTGCTTATATTCAATACATGACTTACCTAGGCGGTCACTTTACGAGAATTATAGCATTGATGAGTTCGCTTGAATTCATATTTAGTGTCACAATCAGTATTATGACTTGGAAAAGGGTTAGGCTTTACTACAGTGAGCTAAACCATTTCGACGCAGATATAGGATGCCGACCAAAACTGACGGGGAAGTCTAAAGCAAATACTTTATTCGTAATAGCGTTTAGCATACTTGCAACTGTGTTGTTTATCATGTCATTTCAATTTAACGTGGGGCTTACGTTTTTTAGTATTGATATAATGTTTGTGAGTATACCGAATAACTTGCTCTATCACTTTGAGCTGCACTTTTACGGTCATTTGATAAGTCTTTTGGTGCCTCGCCTGAATCTTATTAACCACTACGTGGAGACGGCTTTATCCGATGGAATATATGACTCAATTCAAAATATTAAACCGCTTACGTCTGTTAGAACTAAAAACTTTAAAAACACTGTTAAGATGCAGAAGTTGATGGAACACTATCACACCATAATAAAGGCCCACGATAGGTTAAATGATGCAATTAAATGGCAGGTTGATATACATTTATTAGTTTTGGTTCGTACTTCGCAATTTCGTGGAAAACGTTAGCTTCTTTTTTATATTTCAATGTTTCAGCTGTTGGTAGTACTAATAACAACGTTTGTATCTACTCTGGCTTTTACTTATAATGTTGCAATGAAAGGTATTATTGGAAAGGTAAATGTTTATGTTATGTATTGTGCTTGAATATTGAGGTATCCATATTTTGTAGTTAAATTAGATTGTACAGTAGAATTGTGTTCCAGGCCTCCCTCTTAAATATTATGAAAGAATTGGCAATGTCTTCTTCTAAGCTGGTACCACTTTATTCCCCGTGTATCTTCTGCGACCAAGTACAAGATAAGGTCAAAAGACTGCGTCATCTTCTCACTTCAAGACTCTTTGAGAATACATTAGGCAAGTGGCTACTGTTTATTCATGTATTAATGCAAGGTGTTTCAATAATATCCGTTAGGAATTGAAGGGGACTTGGCATTAGTAATTTAAAATAATCAACTTTCCCCCAAAAGAATGGATCGAAAAACGACAAAAAATCTTTCCATTGCTTACTAAATCGGTCACGTTACCCATTCGAATTCTATGGCGGGGCGTTTTTTTTTTGATAAATTTCGACCCATGTTTCTAGGATTAAATTGTTACTGATTCTGAGTAGCTCTCTCATTCCTAACGGGTATGTTTGAAACACCTTGTATAATTTGTCTCTGTTCAAAAGGACTAGTATATAGATCAACAATCACCTACAAAAAATTTGTGTGACCGTATTCACGCAGAAAACTTGATAAGCTATAGGTAAAAACAAAACTCTAACTCATAGTTTAATAGCGCATTACAACACCATATTTTAATCCCAGTTTATAAGCACTCATAAGCGTCGAAAGCTAGGAACTGGTAACAACTTTTCTACGTGATGCGGCCTGCACTTCAAATTGGTTGGCCATGAAGAACACCCGAGTGGAGGTACCAGGGTGCGTATTGCGATGTTGCATTGGCAGTTAGGCAGCTCTGCTTTTGAGCGGATTAGCAAATTCGTATTGCGATTTTGTTTATTCCACTCAGCAGATCAGCGTGGGACATCACTACATGAGTGAGTGAAATAAAAATACTTAAAATGTTTCTTAGTTAGCATCGCAACAAATGCCAATTTAGTAATTTAGTTGAGTGGGAATTGAAATTTCTGGAACTTGAACGGATTAAAGCAAGATCAAAATACGCCCCCAGTATGTGTGCTGCTGCCGGCGGCCGCTTTAAAAAAACCGTGCGAGTCCGCGCCAACTTTAACTGAATTAGAGATTCTTACTTCCACTTAGCCAAAATACCACAATATATTGTTGACCGCAAATATAACTTTCTTTTTCATAGTATTTGTATGAAGAACAAAGTTATGTATGTTTGCGGTTGTTGAAAATGTACTATATCTCAAAAACTACTAGTTCGATTTTGCTCAAACCATTTTTCGTTGAAAGTTTTTGCTAAGATATACATTATGTATTTTTTTCAAAATTTACACTCGCTTAGTTTAAAAGTTAGATGGGGGGACGATTTTAAGACTTTGGAAGCGCCTATCGCTCAAACGTGACACTTTTAGAGAAAATGTTTTTAAAAACCTCTATGTCATTTTAAAAGACCTAATTATCATCTATTCATAGACACTCGACAGGTTTGTCAAAAAATTTTTTTTTTGGTTTTAGTATCATGTGGCCTTAAATATTATTACATTTTATTTTTTCTATGAAAATCGTAAAGCGACCAACAGTATACGTCTACCTACCAAGTTTCAACTGTGTAATGCTAATAGTTTTAGAATAAAGTGGCTGTAACATACGGACGGACAGACAGACAGACAGACTTGACGAAACTATAAGGGTTCCGTTTTTTGCCATTCGGCTACGGAACCCTAAAAATAGTGACAAAAAATGTTGATAAGCTTAGCGTGAGCTTAGCTGCTTTTATTTATGGTGCACATAGATTATATTTTTATCGATGAATAATTTTATTTTTCAGACAAGCCTGGCCGCAGTGCAGCACGTGGCATTCTTGCGCTGACCGAGGCGCGGGATCTGTCATTTTCACTGCTGCGAATGGTTCAAGTTGACATATCTTTGCCATTTAAATTCATCGGCTTACTCTTCACGTATCTCATTATTCTTATTCAATTCCAAAAAGTCATATATCCCACTGAAGGACCCCCTTGAAATAACAAATATCAGTAACTTTTAATATTTCAGTAACCTAATACAAAGAGGTTGATTTTATTATCAATTGCCTTGTAATTTATCTCACACACAAATAAAATATACGTATTATTATTAATGATTTCATTTTGATATCGTCAAATTACGGTAAAATTATGTAAATTTGCAATTCTTGTGTATGTAATGTATAAATTGTGAATTTCGAAAACGGCTTCAAAGATTTTCATGAAATTTTGTATACAGTGTGTGCCAAGTGGAGGTGTTAAATCGACATAACTAGGTTTCATCTCCAGAAACTGATGTTATCACCGTGTTTTTCGGCACTGATAAACTGGTACAATATCATTTAAATACAATGGTAAATTTCACCGCCAATGATAATGTTACGATAGCTCAGGTGGGGTGTAAGATATCTCGGATGCATAGGTTTATCTCGATGGGTCTAGACTTTTTTTTCATTATAATACCGAGCAAAAATAATTAATTCTAATCCAGATATTAATTGTAAAGCACTCAAAATAATGTACACAGCTATATCGACAGTCTGGATATTAACACAAATACTTAAATAATGGTGGCTTACTTGATGGATTAGGCTACAACGTTCTATAGACAAGGTTACAATAAACATTCAACCAATAATAGTATCTTTATTTTATTTTATTTCATAAGATGTACACAACAGGTTACAGCCAAAATACAGTATAAAAATTGAAATATTGAAAACTTACGGACTAGGTTGCAGCCCTTAATAGGTACATACTTTTACAGAATACATAGACAAAGCAGAGTACAGTTATATAATTCTTCTTCTTTCTTGCTTCTTCGCCATGCCACTTCTTAAATTCTTTATGCTTTTCCTCACCTGAAGGTTGTCTGGAAGAAATTGCTTCAAGCAATAAGACCGCCTGAATTGTACTTTTATTTCATATTTAAGATGTTTCTGTATTTTTATTGTTTATGGTGTGCAATAAAGTATATTTATTATTTATTATTATTATTATAATTAAATCTCAATAAATTCAAATGGAAATAACTAAATAGTATCCTTAATGGTATAAGTGCATACATATTAAATGTTATGATGACACAGTTTCTAGACGATCCCAAAAAAAAATTGTTGCAGCTAAAGTCACTGTAGCTAAAACTGTCTTACAAAATGGCGTCACCAACCGTGAGGGTTAACATTTTCTTTGAAAAGAAAGAAAAAACATTCATCGACTCTATCTCATAGTTCTACGTAGCGGCTGCAAGCATTTTAGGCCTAAACAGGCTGCCAGTCATATTTAACAAGACCAAATACATTCACTGGTACATTATACGCAGCATACACTTCTGGTGTTCTCATTTACATCTCACCTATGATGGCTGCAACTGAATACATTTTTAATAAAACATACAGTTTTTTTTTTTACTTGGAAAAGAAATAAGCGATACTACGAAGAGCTTAACAATTTTGACAAGGCGATGGGTTGCAGACCAAAAATTATCAGCCAGTGTTGCTTAATCCGTTTTTCACATTTACTTACTGTGTGTTATATTTTTGTAGCCCGCCGGGTACGCCTTTTTATTTTCATGCAATTCCACTCAATTTGCTCCATCTTCTGGAGTTATTCTATTACGGACATCTACTTAGATACTCCTCATCTACTCTCTTTAGTTGCACGGATGAATATAATTAATTATTTTGTGGAGTCAGCATTATTGAATGGAAAGGATACAAAATATCCGGATGAATTCCGGTCTTTTAATCGTGATAAAAATGCTGAAATGAAGAAGCTTATGAATGTGTACTACATTAAATTAATTTTAAAAGCATATGACTTTTTAGTCAATGCAATCAAATGACAGGTGAATGTGAATCACGCTTTAATTATACATGAAACATAATTATGTTTCAAGAAACACGTAATTTAAATATATTTGTTATGTTACAGCTATTGGTGATAATAATATCTGCATTCATATCATCCCTTTCATTTTGTTACGCACTTTCAGGGTATATTATTCGTGAAATTTTTATGTAAATGGATAAAAAAGCGTTTAGCCTTGCGAAAGATTAATTTTATTAAAAATTGATTTAATTTATGATTTAATAGAGTCCAGCAGCGGGCATCCTGAAATTTGTAGATTTTATGGTGATGGAGATACTCGTAGTTTCATTGTTTTCGCCCTGTATATTTGGTGATCGTGTCCATGGTCAGGTCAAGCGGTTAATAGAGCTATTAGCTTCCAGGCTGTATGAAAACAAGCTTGGTAAGTGATTTTACAAAAACGTTTCCGCCAAATTTGTATATTAGGTACTATCAATAGGGTGTCCGATAAATTCCGTTGTACCAAAATAAAACTTGTTCTTATATTTAACATCCGATACATCAAATACAAATACGGGAGTAGCAATAAGTCTTAAAAGTAAAAAGTTATAACTCTTAACCTTTACTTCGAGTACTCGTATGATGTTTCATATAAGTATTTTGGATTATTTTTAGATAAGCCGGGCCGCAGCGCAGCACGCGCCTTGCTCGCGCTGACCGAAGCGCGGGACCTGTCGTTCTCTCTGCTGCGGATGATTCAAATCGACGTGTCATTGCCCTTCAAGTTCATCGGCCTACTCGTCACGTACCTAATAATTTTACTTCAATTAAAAAAAGTTATCGATCCCGTTGTAATATGCCAAGTTTCTTATTAAAGTTACTAATATTATTTTTACCAGTAAATTTCATCGTGAAAAATATATCTCTCTAACTTAAACTCGTGATTGTGAAATAGAAATTGTTATTATACATATAAAAAAGGAGTAAGTATTTTTTGTACGGTCCGAAAAGAATAAAATCAAATCCCAAAATAAAATCAAGATTCACCTAATTCATGCTCAAAGTGCTTTAGGTACGCGCAACTTTAGGGCAAACACAAACAACTCCGAACTCGTTCCATTTACGTATAAGGTTCGCAATTTATTTATACGTTGTCTTGTAAACAGAATCAATTTAAAGTTTTTGAATCTTAGTACTATTTATTCTTTGTTCATAAATTGTAAAATACCTATAAAAAGAACATTTGAGAAGAAATATCAAAGGAACTTTCTATGGCACTTCGTGACAAATCTGCATAATAACATCTCTATTATTGGATATCAATATCCGACTCACGGCTCCGTATGATTGTATGCCATTGACAAAGACGGAGGGATCTAATTAATATCTACCCATCTGCTAATACAGACAAAGCGAAGTTATGAATCATATGGGACCACCAATGAATCCCCGTATTGATTTTGCATTAGCGTGATTAATCGTCGAACAAACGAAAACTAATTGAAAAAACTCATCTGCGGTATTATTTCACGCAGTTATTATGTCCATAAAGATGATAAAGCAGTTATAAATTTGAAAAAACTCGTTTCAGACAGCACATGGGGCAATTTCACGTTCGAAACGATGCTATTACTCTTTCCTCCTTCCTTTGCAGATACGTATACCTACGGGAATAGATCCTGTTGACATCTTGTCCTCAGCCTTTGATTTATAAAATCAGGTTTTCTTGAACAAAATAAGAACATTCTTTGTTTTCGCAGTGTTTATCAAAAGATAATTTGCTCGTAAGAAGGATTAAGTGGTAGTGGGCAAGACACAGCACGAGACTCCTTGCAGAAAACATCTTGAATCAGAGGAGACCCTTCATAGGCAAACATCTTAATTATTTACATACAAAAAAATCTTATAAATCTCGCAAGATCGGCCTGGATGCAAGAAGCTACACCAACAGCAATCTACCAACTTAAAAATCGTCAGGATTGATCAATAATCATGACAATGATATATTATGATGATTAGTAGGTTAATAAACGCAATATTTTTGGCGTCACAACTAAAACTGCTAAATAACAAGGGTGTTTCTAATAAGTGTAAATAATTTATTGTAATTTGGACCTTAGTTCGAGAATGATGCGAGTAAATGTTTACACAGAAAATCCACGATTAGCACTGCAGCCAGAAGTTACGAGACATTAAAATAAAGTGCCTTCCTAAACTATGTCATTTTCGGGACATTGATTCTTAACTGAGCATTTGACCTCGTTCCCCGCGAACTGATAACAGTTATTTATCACTAACCGCTGTGGTTATAAATTTAACTTTATTACGTATCGGCCCATTCCAACTAAGTGTTTTCCCGGGTCACTATTGACCTCCACCTCGCTGCGCTGTGAAGTAATCAAATAGACCTTTCCAAACATTCCAATACACTGTTTGTTTTGGTCACATTTATGTTGGACCAGACTATTATTGTATGATTTTATTAATAGCAGATTATTCCCTAGTATAGTAGACGTATACCCAAAGAAGCTTAAAGAGTCTGAAGACTTGGTTCACCTATGCTAATTCACCCTTATAATGTTTACAATTGTTTCTAGGGATAAGTAAATGTTTTCTAATATGACACCATGATATGTCATAATAATTGCTCTTGATCTTGATTATTATTTTTTTTATATTTTTTACTATTAAAATGTGCATCATTATTGTGTAATTAGTAATTACTCGCACATTTCAACCCATCCAGAGTAACTACGCAGCGATTATTCTTGTTCTTGCCTTACCACACGCAACACAATGGCGGCATAGAACAATACATCACGCCATAATTTAGAACTGTTACATTCATACCTGGTACTTTCTCAGCAAATTGTAATTTCATCTATACTAATATTATAAAGCTGAAGAGTTTGTTTGTTTGTTTGTTTGTTTGTTTGTTTGAACGCGCTAATCTCCGAAACTACTGGTTCGAATTGAATAATTCTTTTTGTGTTGGATAGTCCAGTTATCGAGGAAGGCTATAGGCTACATAACATCACGATACGACCAATAGGAGCAAAGATATAGTGGTAAATGTGTAAAAAACGGGAGAAAGAAGTCACTATTCCACGCGGACGAAGTCGCGGGCAAAAGCTAGTGCATAATAATACGATGTCCGTATTCTAAGCTAGGCAGGTCATTTGTCTGAAGGCGGAAGGCTGGGCGCGATTCCGACGTAATTTATATTTAAAGATGCATTACTTTATTCTACGACTCGCGCCTCATATTTCCTCTGAAGACAAATGCTGTCGCGTCCTTCTCTGTGTTTGCTCCCACAGTATAAAGCGGATACAGGAGTCACAGGATAAATTGAGGTCACGGCATCATTAAAAGTGTACGATAGTTTATTATTTATACGATCTTTCCGGCAGGGCTTTATACATGCTATAGCAAAAAACTAAAATCGATGCAAAAGAATGCTAATTCATAAATATCGGGTTCTACGTTCGTCTGCTCACACAAAACTATTGTATTATTTATTTATTTATTTTATTATTATTACAAAAAATATTCAAACATTGCCATAAATAATAGTATCTTAAAGCCTTTGCAGGTTTGTCTAGATACTATGATGTTCTCAAGATTGGTTAGTTGAGCATCCTTAAAACATTAAAAAATATATTTAAAAGTGCTTCCTTTAAATTATAATACTTATGTGTGCTTTGTTTTCTTTTATTGTGTAATCCATATTCGTATGTTCACCATCTATAAATCCATCGAAATTAACTGCACAATTAACTATATCATAAGCACCTAAAATAAGTGTGAATCAGTTACATACATGTGATTTATTAATCAAATATAGTGCTGCGAGTATGTATGTGCATTGGTCGTTATGCAAACTGTGTTATCGACGAGGGCCGGTGGCAATCGCGGCACTATGCAATTAGTTGACGAGCTTAGAACTTGGTAATGCCGATTGATATTCATATATGATTTAGATAATTCGACAACTGTTACTTAATTATTGTCATATCAGCATAGTTAGACACTTAACGTCCACGTCGATGTTCACTGTGAACATTTCACAGTAACTGGTGATATGGCGTCCGTTCTATCAGCATGAAAAACGTAAAAAACATGCTCTGAACTTAAACTACAGCTAAGTAAATAGTACAAAAACATAAGTTCTCATTTGTAAGGATGTACTCGTAAACCCAGGTTTTACTTGAGTCGAATGTCAAGGAAAATATTCATAAAATATTCATTGGCCAATATAATATACGATTTGTTTGCCGGCAGCCGAATACACTAGTGTTCAAAAAATCCTAACAAAATTACACGTTTCAAGACTTATTTCAGTATTTTCAGTTCCTTTATCAAAGTTAGGTGGTTTATCGTTGTCGTGCGTGAGGGATGCAGGCAGTGCAGATACACCCGCCACCCCTTGCGCACCCCGCTCTCGCCTCATCCCGCACCCGTGTGCCCTGCATGCGAGGTCTCAATTTCGAGGTCTACCTATTAGGTCTCCGATTACTCAGATGCTACTCGTGCCTGTACGCATCACAGATCTCCCTAACTTACTATCACAGAGACAAATTATTTACAAAGAATGAAACTTTTCACTTGGAACAAACAATTTTAGTTATTTCAAAGAGCGGAAATCCTGTGTGTTTATTCATCTATTAAGTGCTCCGCGACTAGCAATGCGTAATCCTCTCTCATATTTAATTTAAAACTATGCCGTAGTCTGTCCGCTTTGAGCTCTATAATTAATTTATCTGCACACCGTTTAAGCCTGTGGTAAATGCGATTTTACGCAAAGTTCAGCTTTGGGTACACACAATTATGAACAAAAAGTAACACAATTCTCTCTTCTTACTTCGGGCACTCGTTTCGTCCAACTTAATTCGTTGTTTCGTTTTACGCTCCAACTAAATTATAAATTAACCTGAGAATTGTTATTTTAGTACATAACTAAAGTGACAGTAAAGTTGGCCCATGTCCTATTTCAATAAAACATTGGTTATGGACAGGATTAGAAATCGTTTCAGGGAAATTGTATTTTGATTCAATTTTGCTCAGAAAGTTCTTTCATCACTTTAAAACTCAATATTGCATTAATAAAGTATCGACAGTAAAAAATAACAACTTCAGTCGTGGAGTGGTCATAAAACAATTTCGTATTTCATTTCCATTATCGTAAAAAGCTTGGAATAAGTTAATATTAGGGTCGGTCGTGTTATCGAGTCATTTGAAATAACTTGTATTTTATAACTTTTCCGGTCAATCTGAAATATAAGACTGTAACCATTTTAAATGGTTACTCGATACGCGTAGCGTGGAATTTGGAACAAGTCTACAAGTTAGAGGATATTTTAGGTGGTATATAAGTTTCGACCCTCAAAATGTTATAGTAGCAACGGAAGAGTCGCTGGATTTGGTCTAGTTGCTTTTGATATTAAGTTCACTATTATTAACGAGCTCTTGAATGTGATACGTCTTTAATTATAAAACTAAAATAGGTTTGAGTAGACTAACAGTACGGTACGGATACGCTAAAAGGCTCAAATTTGTAAAACCTACCACGACTAAATAGAGCAAACATTATGTTAGTTTATTGTATTCTCTTATTATATATACCATTGTGCAACAGCGCGTTATTCACAAAATATTACGTAGTTACTAATAAAAGATCTTGAGCACGAACAAAAGAGTTTATTCAGCGAAAATCTTATGAAATATTAAAGAACTCCCTCACTGAAGACGCGCTCGCGGCGTCGTTTATCATTCACCGTTGTATTCCGTAAATAATCACCGGTGCAACGTCCAAAATCGCCGGACAATACAAGGTGTCCCCTTAAAGTTTGATTAATGAACACCAATAACCAACAATCTTTCAAAGAAAAATATTTACGACGCCCGAGCCGTGAAGATTATTTATTTTTATATTACGGAGCATGTTCGAGATCGGCAGTGGATTCAACGTGGTAGGCAAAAATATAAGGGAGGTTTTGTCTGTCAGGACTCACCTATTATCCGCCAGTAGATAGTTTCCAGGTTGCAGGTGATCACCGAGGACACAGGCACAGTCACACAGGTCTTCAGATAAGTTTAAGGGAAAGCACACGCGAAAATTGAGCCCTGGTAGGTCAGTTCAGTGTGATGGGAACAACGTCTCGAAAGCAACTACTTTACGGGGTTCTCAAACAAGCAAAAATAGGTAAGTACTCAAAATGATGTGCGTAGGAGCGCGCGCCGCAAGATTAGGATGGCAACACAGGTTTCAATCAAATTATTGTAATGAACATATCGCCCGCCCTAAACACGTTAAGTGTTTACGAGAGAGAAAGGAAGGGTAAGGGAAAAGTTATATACTAAACTGGAAGACGAACCAGCTTCGTCACAGATCTCTTAAGGATACCTGTGGGAGTTTTCACATCAACGACGCGAACAACTTTGTCTTGTCCAGGGTATAAATGAGCAATGCGACCACGGCGCCATTGCAAAGGTGGGAGGTTGTCGTCCTTTATTAGAACTAGTTCGCCAACTTGGGGAGGATTACAAGGAGATGTCCATTTATTCCTTGCCTGTAAGGTATTTAAGTACTCTAAATGCCAACGAGACCAAAAGTGCTGCGTAAGTTGTTGGATCAGCTGAAACCGTGTGAGGCGATGAAGCTTAACATTCTCATAAGGGTATTCCGGTAAAGCGGTTAAAGGCTGACTTATCAAAAAATGTCCGGGCGTTAATACTTCGACGTCGTTAGGATCTGGAGAAAGTGGACACAGAGGCCGCGAGTTTAAAACTGCTTCTATTTTGGTAAAAACAGTTGTTAATTCCTCAAAGGTAAGAGGGGTTTCTCCTATCACGCGTTTGAGGTGGGATTTTGCCGATTTTGTGAAATCGGCAAAATCGATTTGCAGCTTCGAAAAGGCCTCCCCAGTGGGGGCAGATAGGGGGGTCGAAAACCCAGTTAATATTGCGCTTGGAAAGCTCGGCACCAATAGTAGCTTGATTTTGAGACAAGAAGGACTCTAACTCCTGTAAGTAATTACGTGCACCGATATAATTTCGGCCACAGTCCGAGCGGATAAGGCGAGGTAAACCACGACGTGAAACGAATCGGGAAAAGGCGGCAACAAAGGCTTCTGTACTTAGGTCCGACACGACCTCAAGGTGGACTGCCTTGGTGGAGAGGCAAACAAATACACAAAGGTAACTCTTAACCAACCTTTTATTTCTATAGGCCTGAACTTTGGTGTAGAAGGGGCCCGCGAAGTCAGTGCCTACACCATCAAATGGCCTAGCCGCGGTGACACGGTCCTTAGGAAGGTCACCCATAGGTGGCTGGGAGACAGCCGTTTTAAGTCGATAAAAAGAAAGGCATTTAAAAATCACATGTTGAATAGCGCGGCGGGCAGACAGGATCCAGAATTCTCTGTTTAGAATAGCCAGAAGGGCATTCGCACCTGCGTGAGCATTTTCACGATGGTAATGGGAGATTAAAATATTCACGAAATTACCATTTTTAGGCAGAAGCAGGGGGTGTCGAGCGTCATAAGGAAGGTCAGAGTGCCGTAAACGGCCACCCACTCGTATTAGGCCTCTGTCATCTAAAAACAGACTTAATTTCCTGAGGGAGTTGGTGATTGTATCACCCCTCTTCAAACGGTCTAGTTCATCATTGAAGCAGGTAAATTGAACAATTTTCACTAAATATATAAGAGATTCTCTACGCTCTTCAGTACTCAGGAATGAGGAGTAAGTTTTAGGGTATAAAAACCGCCTTAGGTAACAAGTTACATTTATCAACTTGTTCAAGGAGCTATACCGCTCTAATAAAAAGGAAGGGTCCGGAGGAGAAACTTCAGCAGACACTACTAAACAACGTAGTCCCGGGAGGTCATTATTCGAGGTAGGTTCCGCAGTCACGGGCCACTGATTAGGAGACTCGGTCAACCACGAAGGAGAAAACCAAAGAGTGTGGTCTACAAATTTAGAGACGGGCATGCCTCTTGATGCACAGTCGCTAGGGTTCATATAGCCAGGAATATGTCTCCAATGACTAGATGTTGGAGAATTAATAATTTGGGAAACACGATTTGCCTCAAAAGTCTGAAGAAGGTGGGGAGGTGTTTTCAACCAACACAAAACAATTTTGCTATCCGTCCAACTATGGATTGAAGTCAACACAGACGTCCTTTGCAGACAAAGAGCGACGTGATGTAATAATTTAGAGAGGAGGGTAGCTCCTAACAATTCCAACTTGGGAATTGTTAAACGGGTCCTAACGGGTGCAACCTTTGACTTGGCCATAACAAGATGGACGGAGCAATTACCAGACGTATGCTCTGCGCGTAAATAAACGGCCGCAGCATAACCTAACTCGGAGGCATCGCAAAAACCATGTAGCGATAAGGAGGAGGAACCGCTAGAAAGTATATGACGAGGAATAGCCACTTTGCTCACTTTAGTCATATCTTGAATAAAGGTAGCCCACTCTAAAGCGAGGGGCTCCGTAAGGGGATCATCCCAGGAAAGGCCAGATAGCCACAAACGTTGGATAAACTCTTTGGCCTTAAACACGACTGGAGATATCCAGCCACAGGGATCATAAATTCGGGCAATCACAGATAATACCTTTCTCTTAGTAATCACTGTATCACAGGCATCATAGGAACATTTATAGGTAAATGAGTCGCTCACAGGGTTGTACTGAACACCTAACACTGCGATAGTCTGCGGATTACCCTGATCTACGATTGAGTGAGGAAGTTGTAAATGGTCTAGGGGCATATCATCCAAGAGTTCGGGTCTATTAGATATCCACTTACGAAGCTCATACCCACCAGCGGCCATGATCCCTTCAAGCTCTGATTTTAAGGCCCGTGCAGAAGAAATACACGCTGCTCCACTAAGACAGTCATCAACGTAAATATCCCTTTCAATAACTTCAGCAGCTCGGGGAAAGTTCAACCGCTCTTGTTCTGCGAGTTCAAGAAGGACCCGAATCGCAATATAAGGACTAGAGCGAAGGCCATACGTATTGGTGTTAAGCTCGTATGTGAGGAGAGGATGAGAAGGGTCCTCGCGCCAAAGTACCAGTTGGTACCTTCTATCCTCGGGGTGTACCCAGGTCATGCGGAACATCATACGAATGTCGGCGACAAACACTACTTCGTGCATACGGAAATTCGTAAGGATATGGGAGATATCTCGCTGAAGTTTAGGGCCAGTGTGTAAACATTGATTTAAGGACACTTTATTGGATGTCGGGCTACTCCCATCGAAAACAACTCGTATTTTGCCACCAGTGCTCTTAAAAACTCCATGGTGGGGAATGAAATAATGTATTTTTCACGAAAATGAGGATTACTTTGCAAACGCCTTTCAAGGCTTCCAAATCGCTTAACGGCATTGGCCCTAGAATCACCGAGGAGTGGACGATCTTGTAAAAAAGGGAGCCTAATCATAAAACGTCCATCATTCTCACGAGTGGTGGTTGCTTTGAAGAATGTCTCACATTCTAAGTCCAAAGGGTTTGAATTAGATGGCTAGGGGGCCTCTTCAATCTTCCAGAACCTCTCCACTATTTGGGACAATGAGACTCCAGTCATAGGAGGGTCCATTTCAGAAAGACGTCCATGAACAGGGCCTGACAAGACGAACCCAAAGATTGTCAATATGGCAGTAAGGCCATCAGGTAAAACAAACAACTCAGGCTTCAACAGGCGGCCAATGATGTCAGCTCCAAGTAGTACACTTATAGGACCAGGTTTATGGAACAGGGGGTCAGCAAGTGGTAGATGCTTGGTAGGGGTAACAACACTTTTAGGTACATCTACTTCCGGGAGGGACCCAGCAATCACGTCGACAACTATGGCGGTAGTCGATATCACAGGTAGGGTAGAATTGACAGGTTTAAAAAAAAGGGATACAGTTCCATGGGAATGGACTGACTGTATATTACCTATTCCACGAACGGGCACATGTGAAGGAGTGATAGGTAAGTTCATTTGGTCCGTAACAAACTCTGTAGTAAGGAGGCAGCCTTGGGCGCCGGTATCTAATAAGGCACGGGCTTCTGCGTAATATCCAGACGAAGTTTTAACGTGAATTAAGGCCGTAGGTAAAAGAACAAGAGAATTGCGTGATACTGAAGTAAGGGTAGGTACAGGAGGGCTATCTAGTCAGAATTGTGAAGAGTCGTTTGGCTTTGAATGGAAGGCACGTTCATCCTGAGATCTTGGAGGAGGAGCGTGATAAACACGATCACTATTGGGTACAGGCGAATATCGCCCGCCCGAACGCGGGGATGAAGCTCTGTGGGAATAACGAGGTGAAAAGCTGTTATAGGCTCTAGTGCGTGGGAAAGTACGTTCCGTCAGGTCACGCGGCGGGGACGTCCTCGGCGAGTTTGAAGGTAAGGCTGCGACGTCGCGGTAGGAGCGTTCATGCTGATGCTTCACGGGGGCGTCATCGGCATAACACAGCAACGTATGATGACTAGAACGACGGCAGGTATTGCAGCGATAATCTCGCTTGCATTGAGAGATGGAGTGTTTATCTAGGCATCGATAACACAAACGGGCCTCTTTAACTACATTGACACGTTGACGTGTAGGGAGGCGAACAAACTCGGGGCATTCGCGTACGTAATGCGAAGTACTATTACAAACGTGACACTTCGGTGTGGGTGCAAACGTAACAAATGTCTTCGTAGGAGGCGGAGACCGCGCGTTAGATTTCGGGAATCGAGTGGAGCTCGTACTAAGTGAGGCAGTAGTGTCGACGACCGAAGCACTACCTACATTGTCGTGATGCCTACATTCATCCTCTAAGAAGGTAATAAGTTGATCAAAGGTTGGAAGTTTATTAGGGTCATCACCAAAACGACGCTCAAAACGGGATTTTAATTCAGAAGGCAACTTCGCAAGACATAGGTGTACCAGTAAATATGACCAATGATTAACAAGCAGGTCTAATCGTTCTAAACAACGGTAAGTTGAGAGAAGAGGGTTAAGAAACGATACACGTAAGCCGGACAACTTAGGTGAAATATTAGGTAGCATCATTATCTGCGCGATATGCGTATCTGCCAGGACGCGAAGGTTGTGATACCTACGCTTGAGAAGGTCACGAGCCACAGTATAATTGCCCGCTTCAATCTTAAGGTGCTGAATCAACCTACGGGGCTCATCAGACAAGGCACCGACTAGGTAATGAAGCTTTAAGGTAGGGGTCAAAGTCGGCTGATTGTCGACCACACTATCAAACTGGTCTATAAAACTAATCCATCCGTCGGGACGGCCGTCAAATCTAGGTATAGGTAGGTCAGGTAATTTACTAGCCGGGGTGTCAACAATCATGGACTTATTTTCCTTCAAGGGGGTACTAGTACTGGGAGACTCGAACTGGTGGGGTTTTATTTCCTCCAATCTTATTTTAAGGTCATCTACCTTGTCCCTCACAACGCGCATCTCGGTTTTAATTTGAACATATTCTTGTTCATAAATAGCAGGGTCAAGGTTTCCTAACAACTTAGAACAGGCAGCTCTAAACTTATCATACATAAGTGGGAGGTCAGAAAGACGCGCACGCATGCGATTAACGGAGAAGGTCTCAAGGACGCGATGGGAATCATCAACCCAATCACTCACATAACGAATTTCACCTATAGCCTCATGGTATTCAGCTGTGTCCGTGTAAAGTAGGGCCCTCACGGTCTCGTTACCCGATTCAGAATCAGGCATGTTTGAAGTAGGTATATGTACTTACTTACACTAAAATCAATGGTAATTTATCAACACGTAATTTTCAAAAGGCAAAGGAATGCAGGACGGCTCGGTGAAGGTGTAATGAATAAAATAGGTAAGGAATAATCGTAACTCGTAAATAGCTCATATAAACACACACGTGGCGGAGGGACGGCGAACGTTATCAATAGCACAACAATAGGCAGGAATGCAAGTAATTAAAATGCGCTCGCGCACTCCGTAACACAATGATGAATTTGGATATTTATTTATTTATCGTCATTATGTAACTACTAGAAATGAATGGAACTAAGATGGCTACCGCGTGCAAAGGGGGAATGCAGATTTCACAATAACTACTAAGATAGAATGAGACGTTTTATGTAAAGGGTGGAAGCTAATTAATTACGTTAATTTAAAATAATTATTTAGGCAAAGGTCCAAAATAAACTACGCTCTGCTACCAAAAGATGTTCGAGATCGGCAGTGGATTCAACGTGGTAGGCAAAAATATAAGGGAGGTTTTGTCTGTCAGGACTCACCTATTATCCGCCAGTAGATAGTTTCCAGGTTGCAGGTGATCACCGAGGACACAGGCACAGTCACACAGGTCTTCAGATAAGTTTAAGGGAAAGCACACGCGAAAATTGAGCCCTGGTAGGTCAGTTCATTGTGATGGGAACAACGTCTCGAAAGCAACTACTTTACGGGGTTCTCAAACAAGCAAAAATAGGTAAGTACTCAAAATGATGTGCGTAGGAGCGCGCGCCGCAAGATTAGGATGGCAACACAGGTTTCAATCAAATTATTGTAATGAACAGAGCATTTTGTGGTCCCTTCAAAGGTTGACAAGTTGACAAAGCATTGTTTCGATAATATTTGCAGCTGCGTTAGATAATAATAATAATATAGTTGCACAACTGGCTGGCTGGTTCCTAGCTCAAAGGATTAGCATAGCTATCCAACGCGGCAACGCAGCCAGCATTATAGCCTCCTTGCCACAAGGAAATGGTTTCGTTTTTGAATAGGGTAGTCTTATTTTTTTTATTGTTGCATGTCTTAGTTTTAATTTTTTCTTGTTTGTTATTAATAAATAAGGTATAGTGTTGCACAACTAAATCATCCTATTCTTCCAATAACTTATTTGGATAGGGAATATCCGTCGAAGAGAAAAAAATCCATTCAAGTCAATACAACCATGAGTACTATTTTGTTGGACCCTAAATAAAAAGAAATACTAAATGAATTACGTAAATTAACTAAACCAGCACAGAAGTGTAACTCTTGTAAGTATTTCCAGACATGTGTCCATTGCTCCCTGGTTTAATACGTGAGGCCATTCCAACCCAAGGTATTACAGTTTCCTGGGTGTTAGCCATCGTTAGAACAGAAGCCGACAAGTTAAATGGGCGCCCTTTGCACAGCCAAGATTCAACTACTGACCCTAATTAAGTGACCCTTGATGTGCGCATGTAGGCTCTAATTGAGACTTTAAAGCCCCCATTTTAACCTTAATAAATTCTTACGCGCAACAAACTTATTGTTCGTTTCGTTTTCGCATTGTTCGTAAACAAATGGGTCACTGAAAACTACTATTAAGACATTAGAATCTAATGTACTACGTAATGCAATTAATAATCTTGAAACTTGAAACTAGAAGTAAGCCAAAGTAGTTAATTAAGAAAGTTCATTATTAGGTTTGCATAAATCGAGAGCGCTATCGTAAAAAGTATTCTCCCTAGGTAATGTAATTTGATTGAACGCGCGACGCCCGTCTTTCAGCCCGGCTTTTCATTTTCCGCTTTCCTCCAAATAACTATGAATTACGGCTCTTTGTTGTTATTTGACGTCCTTACATAAATTGAAAAACTTCCTGCGGGGATCTTACGGCGACTCGCTAAAACGCAACGACAGTGAATAATCGAGAAAATATTATACACCTGCAAGAGATAAATTCATAATTTGGCAGGTATACCACTCGTCCTTTGATTTGCTAGCCAGCACTTGACACTTTTCTGCCTTATTATTTTTATAGCGCGAGTTTATTACGACAATCTTAAAATTTACTGCTCGTTGCTTGTATTGTTAGACTTATTGAGACACTTTGGTGGCTTCTTTCTTTTACGGTGTGCGCAATTAAAAACGTTTAATGTTTCTTTGTGTAAAGAATACGATTGATACAATGAAAAAATACAGTTGATTGTTTGTTGGAGACGTATCAAACTCACCATTTATTCTAAACGCTATTATTCCTTGTAAGCTGGAGTTAAACTAAGGGGATGTTTTGCATTTTGTGAATAAATATTAAGAACAGACGGTCCATTATGAACAGTGGCAGAGACGTTCTGCAGAAAGTGCATCACATTTCACAGACGCAAAAATAAATAATGACTTAGGTATGAAACATATTTTATGTTTTCAGACTATGCTTTATTTTATGATAAAGCAATTCCCAACTTATTTTAAATTTATCCATTTTTGTTGTTTGTATTGCCGTATTGTATTAAAGTTTATCTGCACATTTTAAGTTTACAATCTAGCTAACGTATTTTCTGGTTCACACGCGCTATTTCGCAAACGTTTATGATTGTTACCTCAGCTGATAGTTTGTAACATTAAACGGTTTTCCTGGAACTGTAGGCGAACTTAAATTGTTCGATGCCAGCGTGTGGGCAGCCCTTTTAAACCTGTGCTGATGCAGATTACACAACACTATTGAATTGAGACCTAAAAAGTCAACCTCAAGTTGTAGTAAAAATAAATAGAAGCCAGCCTAAAATATATGAACTTATGTTCCAAGTTTAAGCATTTATATCGTAATGCCAATGTTTTTTTATTTCAAAAATAGGTTCGTAAATTTTCTAAAAGTGATTTTTTATATATTTGGTAATTTAAAGGTATGTTTATATTGAAGGGGTCGTCACTTTTGGTCTACGACCGGTCCCTCCATAACAAATTAATACTACAAACACTTAATCTTGAAATCAAACATTTTGTATACGCGACCGACAGTAATTACTTTAATACTTTTCCATTTCGTATGGAAACAGGTCACCCGGTTTAATTACATCATTCAATGTTACGCGGGCATTAATCAGCCTGCATTCATGGCGACAATCACGGCTAATTAGCATAATAAATGACTGCTCATTGTGACCTTTGTGCGACAACTTGCCAATCGTATATTACCTTCGAAGTAAATAGTGAAAATGAAATCTACGTGCGAATCACTTATTACGGACTGCGCTGTGCTTTCTGTGAGGTAATTTCTCTACAGACTTATTGGTTCGCACGAATATAACACATGAACATCAGGGATTTCTTTATTAATACTGATTGCCAATTAATTGTATTCAGAATCCTAATTTTATATACAACCAAGATATATTACAGGTAGTGCTTTGAGTTAGCTACGCCCTGCTACGAATAGTGATCATGCTACGAAGCACTGTAGTCACAGGCTACGATTCGTAGCACTCGTAGCACGTAGAAAAATGCTACGCGGCGCGCCCCAGCAATCGCAATATCTTAAACAATAGTCAAGCAAAGTATAAATTGTTATATATAACATACTCGTATTACCTTTACCGTGGTTAAAGTAAAAAAAATACATAAAAACCTTGGATAAAAACATAACTTCCGGCAGTCGGGTTTAAAAAATACACATGTCTGCACATAAATGCACCAGAAGTCTGCGAAAACGGAGGCACGATCTTCGCTTCGCAAGGCACAACAAAATACTTTTGCGGCGTCAAAGAGATTGTGAAACAAAAGCTAGAGTTCGTTACATCGCCTCAGACGTGGCCACCGTCTGCCTAGGATAACAGGGTTATCACTTCTGGCAGGCAATAAATAAGCTGATTATTTGTTTTATTTATTTACGATCTCATTTACAAATACAAATGACTCGTGTTGGCGTTCCAGTAGGTAGTGGGATTCGATAAGAGAAAACGCACAAGACAAGTCATGACGTTCGCATTTGTGATGTCAATACTATTTTGTAAGCGTTTTCGTTAATCGTTTTGCCATTTTTCTAAGGTAATGGAGACAATCTCCAACCTTTGTCTATTGTTGCGTTTTTGTCTAGTTTATTAAATTTTACCTTTAATTTTAACTGCTACTATAATGTAGTACTTAACTAGTATCGTGACTTATTATAGAAAACGCAGGTTATATTCAATCAGCTAGAAAAATGTTGAACTATAAAAACGTGTTGAATCAAACGCAACTAAAATAAAAAATACTGCAGTTGTCAATCACGGTGAATCACCGACCAATAAAATAGTTAAAAACTGGGTAGATTGGTCGTTTAATTTAACTGAACAAACGCAAAAAAATCGAACTCTATCGAGTTTTTATAACGCCTGTCAACCCTAGGTTGTGGAAATGCCGCGAGCCACGACGACACATCTGTGTTATTATGAGAAATTCTTTACTGAATATTTATACTTTTAAAGCTTTTCTTGCACTGAAGTATGCTTTGACTTTCCTGAACTTATACTATTGATTGTATATAGACTAACCAAACTGCACTTTAGGTGGCGTTTAATGCGTGTTTGCTGGTGCTTAGTGATGCGCACTGGTGATGCGTGTATTCAAGTTTTCCTTAAAAGTTGTATTTTATGTATAAGTGCTTGAGAAAAGCTCAATTACCTACGAGTATCGGAATCTCTCCGGAAAAAAATATTAACTTCTTTTGTAAGAAACCAGTTAAAGAAATAAACTAAATAGATAATAATGTATCTCGAAATATAATCGCAAATATGAGGAAGCGACCTCGCCGAAATCTGTTCTTAAGGATAATTAAATACCATCTCTGTAAGAATCTTACAAGGAGCAGCTATTGAAAATATATTCTTATTTAATTTAGAAATATTATGTGTACGAACAGCTCAATCTATAAAAATCTTACAAGCATTACGAAAAATCACCAAGTGTACTACACTACCCACAAACGAATCATTTGTATAGTAACACTACCCGGTTAGTGAACAAATAGAAGAATTTCTGCTTAATAAAAATGTCTGCGACCAATTCCAGGCTACGAACACTTCATAAAAAAAAATCGTAAAATGGACCTGTCATCCATGTCACGCCCTCCCGCTTCCCCGCTCACCCCTCTCACCCACCCGCGTTTGTCCGTTTCGTGTCAATACAGTTCATTTTTGTTCCCTTTTCCTTGCGTCACCGCGCAAGTAGTTTTCTGTTTTTCTGCTGCATCAAAATATCCTTGTGTATATTTTTTTAATACATCGTAGAAAATACTTGTAAGCTTAGCTTGTAAGAGAGAGAGAGATAGTATATTTATTACACTAAAATGACAAACCATGTTACAAAAGTGATGGCGGTCTTTGTTGCACTAAGAAATAAAGCTTTTACAGAAGAGGTTTTACTTTTATGGTATGTGTATGTGTAAGTTTTTAAACTTTATTGTTTTTTTTTTCAAACAATAAATTACACGAAAACACAAATTTTGTCTCCTCGTTTTTTAGCGCCACCCTGGAAGTTCGACAGATAAAACTGTGTCGAGACTTGCAACAAATCACACAGTGTGAACAAATTGAACTGTTTGCTTTTTATTAAATGATTATAAAATCATGTCATCTAAATGTCTTAGAATATGTCAAATTATGACAGCCGACCTTGTCAAATTGTTGTCAAGTGATAATTTGCTCACGTTGATACGTTGATAAATAATAAAGAATTAGGAGAAGATAAATAACAAATAAAACATACATAATGAATCAACCCAAATTGTCGAGAAAACTAACAACAACATCAAACAAGAAGCAGACGGCAACGAAAGCGACTCAGAGTGAGGTGGTCAAGCCGGTTGAGACTCCGGATGAAGTTGAGACGTCGGTAAAGTCTCTTAGCAAACTAAGTGGGCTCAGGGTTGGCAGCCTCCTGCGGACGTGGGCTGAGGTGTCCATGATCAACTACTTGTCTGATCAGCCGCTGGACATCATTAACTCGGGTACGTCTTCATTCCCTTATATTATTATTAGTACTGTACCCTGCGTTTAATCTATCATTTGTCGTCACTAAATTATTAACTACTTACACAATAATATCTCACTTTACGTAGTCCATAAATGTCTGCCTCTTACAGCTTTTTCTTTCAAGCTTCCTACTTATCAGTAGTTTACTCATAAGATTTCTCAAGTAAATGAGATACCTTTTTAATCACACTATTTGTGATTCATATCTATGTATGTCTATGGAATTCCATCTGACGGAACGCGTATCTTGCTGTACGTGAATTAATACTATGTATCTAATAAGATGCATATATAATTGCCCTGCATCATCGAACAGCCAGTCGTAACCAGTCAATACGCACACAAATATATTATGCGCCAGACAACACACCAATTGTCTTGGTTTCGAAGTAAGGAATTTTCTTTATTTGCATCGATTATGGTGGAGGCGTCTCCCATAAATACTTAAATACATATAAACATCCATGACTTATGTACAAACATTCGTGCTCATCGCATAAACATTTGCCCCTTGCGGGATTCGATCCCGCGACGATAGTACTATGCATATTTTGTGATAGTATACACGAGCGTTAGCCACTGCACTGCGTCGTCTAGAAATCTTGCTAGTGAGTATAATCATATAGGTTAAGAACAACTTTGCCTCGTGAACTAATATCGATCTCGACAACAACGCCGCGTATCAACGGAAAAATTCACCCACGTACGCGACAAAACGAACGTCACTGCAAACAAAGACGACGTGCTTTACTAGCGATTATAGCCTTAAAACTTCAGACACCGCCTATATACCGTATTATTCCTTGGATACCGGTCCTTCCGTGTGTGAAATTATCTACGTATTAAGTGTAAGCCGTGGTTAAGACCAAACAGACGCGTATTAATGGCCAACAGGGGACTTGTCATGTCGTAATCTCCCACGGATTAAGGTCTCTTAATACAAAGTACTCCTACCGTAAACTTTACCCGTAACAGTTCTAAGTAATGTCCAGGAATATAATCTTGCAACAATTAATTAAAATGCTGCTGTGATGTCATGGTTTCGGCGTAAGAACGAGTGGTTTCCGTATGGGATGAGAAACTGAATGAAAATCATTCCTTTTCTGACACAATAGCTTTTTTCAAGTGAATTTATTATACACATATTTTTCGCTTGTAAGTAGTGCATTACATAAAAATCTATGTTTGTTTGTGAAGTCATTGAAACTTTACAATATGTTTCTTTTAGTTATAATATTCCGCCACTAATTAAACTTTCTGTATTCCCAAGCCAGTCCACCGACTGGTAAAGTAGAGAATGCCCTAAGGCAAGAATTCCGCCAATGGCACACCACACAGCGCAATAAAGTTTAAGTAAATAAACAAATAGCGCAAGTAGGTATTTTATTAGCCCGTAAAGTGTTATTACTTTCCATTCGACCAACGAAATAAAGCATGACACGAAAATATTTTGCGAAAGTCATATTTATATCGCCAGTCTCACCCTTTTTTCGTACCGGTCATTGCTATCGCATCCTGTAATGTATTTTAGGTGACAGCATCCGCCGTCGTACTATCGGGATACCATCTAAAGACTACTCGATACAAAGCTTCGTGCCGATAGACCTCAGGAATAAGAGTGAAGAGGATCTTTTCGCGGAACAGGTGAGAACCCTTCATTGAATCGGAAACTACGTTTGTGGTTATGAATATTTTAATGCATATTCATGAAGCGGACATCGGTGCCATATCCTTTTTATATGTGTATTTTCACCACGTTCTTTTAATACAATATAATTACTTACTTTTAGCACTTATGGCAACATAAAATAAACAATATAATATTACACATTTAGTAAGTACATAAACCTAAGATTAGGATATTTTGGTCGGCTGATATTTTGAAACAATAAAAACTTTATTTCTTTGTCAGTCACCGCTGAACATCAAAATATTATTAAATTTTCTCAAGTTTGTCTAAGTAAACCAAAAGCCGTTCTATACCAAGTTTACACGAATGAAATATTCATGAATGTAAACTTTATTATGAAATATTTTCGTCAACATTCCCGCCGCGCGGTATACGCGACAGGTACGAAAACGGTCCTTTAACATTTTTCAAGGGTACTAAAATATAGTATAGAAGTGTAGCCTCTCATCTTTGCATTTCACTCCTGTGACTTCGCCTTATTAAAATCACGCCGCCATCTTATTCAGCATATTTAACTCTAATTTAAGATACTTATAGAAGCTGATGTAGCATGGTTTCTTATCTATACTAATATTATAAAGCTGAAGAGTTTGTTTGTTTGTTTGTTTGTTTGAACGCGCTAATCTCCGAAACTACTGGTTCGAATTGAATAATTCTTTTTGTGTTGGATAGTCCAGTTATCGAGGAAGGCTATAGGCTATATAACATCACGCTACGACCAATAGGAGCAAAGATATAGTGGTAAATGTGTAAAAAACGGGAGAAAGAAGTCACGATTCCACGCGGACGAAGTCGCGGGCAAAAGCTAGTTTTTCATAAGCGGCGGTCGTGGTTACTGTATAAAAGTATACAGTGGCAGGCCAATAGAACCTATTTTAACCCAAGATTTTAACATTAAAATGAATTAATGAATGAATTACAACTAGAAAAAGCAACTTGTAAGTTGTTCTTTATTGAATCAAATCACGAATAACGGGCAGTTTGAGAATTGTGAAATATAGTGTAGTGTAGTATTATTAAACAAAATAGTTTTTCTTTCCAATTGCCAGTTTCCAGTAAACATAACACCTCTGATGAACGAAGACCAACTGTGGGGCTGTTTCTATACATTCCCTGAACTGTACGCCGACGTATACTCTCCAGTGGTGCGCATACGCAAAATCGAAGATGTACCAGATCTGGTAGGGGGAGTCCTAACCAGGGACATGGTCACGGCGTGTCTGTCCTACCTCAAAAGGACCCCAATTTTGGGAGACTTTGTCTATATAAAGCTCGACCTCTCGTCAAAGGTAAAGAAAGAGAAAACGTTTATTCAGCACCATACAAAAAAATACAAAAATATCCCTTAAAGAATACCCTTTTACGGAACGCTAGTCACATCATCCTTTGAAAGCACAATTCCAGTTTTGAGAAGCCTTAAATAGGATTTTGTTATTTATCAGACCTATACATTTGGTTCGCTTTGTCCCTTTTCAGTGAGTACAATAGTATTGTAGAGAAAGTCCCTTTTTCTGAAGACCCATAACTTGATTGAATTAGCCAAACAATGAAATGAAAAAGGTGTACTTAACTGTAGTCGAATTAAATTGTCCTTGCAGCTTTTAATCAACATAGACGTGCTACAACACTACAAGTACCTGGTGTACCTGGATTTATCCTCTAATCTCCTAACGGAATTGAGTGTGCTCTCCCATCTCCTCTACCTACAATATCTCTCAGTGGCCTTTAACCGACTTAATACTGTTTTGGAATACGACACTCGTAAATATTTTTATTTATTTTGTAGCGCAGCTTTATTCTCCAAGTAAAATTATATCGCCTTTTAATACCATCTTATATTTCAGCGCAATGGTTTTTAACGGAGGTGCATTATAAGTTTAACTCGGTGAAGAAAATAAGAGATCTCACGATGTTTTGGTCTATAACGATACTAGACTTGTCTCACAACAATATTAAGAACATTAGCGGTCTTGAAAACCTTAAGTAAATATAAATTAAATTAAATTTTGACAAATTTTACTTAAAATTATATTTAGTGGTATGAGAAAACTAACGCTCAAAATTTTCAGTTACCTTCGCCGTCTGGATTTATCGTTTAACCACATTCAACGGCTCGAAAACCTGAATCACCTACGTTTGCTGTGGCTAGATGTTTCCTACAACAATATTTCGAGCTTTGAAATCGGCATAAACTCGGGTCTTTGCACTTTACTGCACCTTGAATATTTGAACCTAAACGAAAACAACCTGACATCGATGAAAATATTTTCTGGCTGCACGAGGTAAATGCCTATCTAGTCGTAGTTACACTATTTATAACTCAAGAACGGCTGAACCGATTTCGCTGAAAATTGGTAGGGAGGTAGTTTAGAACCAGGAGAAGGACATAGATACTTATATAGATACCTTAGATAGATACCCCAGCCCCAGCCCCGTCCAACGGGATAAACCGTTTGACGGGTCTGGGGCTGGAGCGGGAAGGGGCCGGAGCGAATCAATATTCGCTGGGACCGCTAGTGTACTAATATAAGTAAGACCATGAAGTATTTTATTACTAAGTCTGCTTAAAAAGTATTTAAAAATCAATAACACAGTTAATTTCTCGCATCGCGTAATATTCAGGTAAGATTTCTAAGGACGTATTGTGCCTGAAATGGTATATTACCATATTTTCATAGACGCATCAACTTTTTACAAAAAATGAGGCATTCCAAAGAGCACTTCAACCATCGTATGTTTCATCATTTATCATGTGTCATTTTTGTTCTTGATCCATTTATAATCTACGTCCACGTCCAGTTATGTTACACTTACCAGATAAAATATTGTGGGTGGATCTTCACAAAGTGCTAACTAATAAATCGATTAGTTTTGTGTTTGCTTTTGTGGAGACTTGTACGACGCGACGCAAGTTATGCCACAGAACTGAACTGAAGTTATTTGTTCATTAGTGGAGACACATTTCTGAATAGTTATCGGCTACCTTTGCTGTTTTTACTCCTATAAATATGACACCAACTTCTCGGCAGGGAATACATTACAGACACCAGTCTTTTATAATAATAACTTACATATATAGTCCACCTTTGTACACTATAATTTGTGCAATAAAGTCTTTAAATAAATAAATAAATACATATTCGTTTTGTCCAGTGTCCCAAATAGGCTAGGATGTTGTATTCAAATAAAACAATCCGCAGCTAGTAGGATCAGTGTTTGTTTATTGATAAACTCAAGTTTGCTTAGCCTATACAAAATACGTGTGGCGAAAGCACCGCGAGGTAGCTGTGCACAGCGCCATCTAGTGAGCTTAGGAAACTACATTAGTGCGACCGCGAAACATGAAAGTGTAAACAAAGGTCATTTGCTCAAACGTAATGAGCAATTTTTTCCCATCACTTCATAGCTCTTACTAGATGATGGTGTTGTGATAGCTTTAGGATCATTTTTTTTTCACGTTGGCGGAAAACCATAAATAAATATTAGTAAATAGTAAATATTGTGCATTAGTAAATATTGTAAAATGACTTTTTTTGTCATTATTATGTCCTTTATTTACTAAAGGTTCATTTTAATATTGTTTTGCTGTTTATTATAAAGTTTCAAAAGTTATTCCCGAAAGTGATACTAGCGCCATCTCTCGATGATATAAACATCTAATGACAAGAAAACTGCTCATTGGACAAGTATGTTATTTTGCTCAGGCTCCGAGAGCTCCACGCTCGCAACAACCGCCTCAGCATGCTGCTGGAGCTGGCGGTGTACATGCGTCAGATGCGGCGGCTCATCATCATCGACCTGCGCGCCAACCCGATATGCGCCACGCCGGGCTACCGGGAGGTCGTCGTCAACACCTTCCCGATGCTGCTTAGCTTGGACGCTGAGAAGTTGGATCCTGTTGTGCAAGTAAGACTCGTTGTTGTCAGTTAAACACGGTGTTACTTTGCATCCTTGCGGCAAGGATGCAAAGTAACACCAATATGGCAAGGACCTTGCCATATTCAAAGAGATAAAAGGAGGGAACAGTACCTATAACTTTAGATAAACAAGAGACTCCCATAAATAAAGCTCAATAAGTTTTAGGAAAATATGGTTTTGCAGGACACATTGGAATACATCTTTTGATGTTAGAAAGAGAGCGCAATAGCCGCGGCTCCTTTGTTTCAAGGAACAGCCAATAGTGATGTGTATGCGCTACGACAGCTAATGGTGTGCGTAACAGATTGTCGATAAATAAACAAAATTAAAAATCATAATTTTAGGTCACTATTTTTTTAATAATTTGAGTTGTGTCCGTAATATAGTTACCTCTGTGAATATGGCAAGGATGCAAAGTAACACCGTGTATAGACATGCAGCGGCAATACGTTTAAAAAAATAAGATTAGGAAGTTGAAGATCTTACCTCTCGTAAAGGGAACAGCACCGCATTAAATTGAGGCGTTCAGTTTTCTTTGTATGAAACTCTATACTGCAACGCATACCTATCAAATTCGTAGCGTAACCACCTCAGATCGAGATCAACTCGAGACCTACTCTAGACCAGTGGATAGATATGCTTCAACCTGTATTTTAGAATTCGTAGTAGGTAGGTATTTAGGTACCTATGTAAGTTTTCATGAGATACATAAAACTTTGTGTATTGATACGACGACGATACAAAATTATCTTTCCAAATTATTATACCCCTTATATTTTTTAATCACTCCCTTCAAGATGGCGAGTGATTTTCGTTCGAAGATGAATTAAAAGTCAACGAAAATAACTCGTTTTCGAACAAAAATCACTCGTAATATTGACGCGAGTGATTCAAAAAAAGGGCCCATGATCTCACTGCTAAATCATACGTAACATAACTGTGTAGCATAACTTTTAATTCAAAAAATATCTAATTATTGTGTATTCTTCTATTTTATCATTTTATTGTTTGTAACTATACTTAATTGGTTTTTTTAGTTCTTTCTGCCATTTATTTATTTTATTTGTCATTTAATATGGGTGTGTGATGCCTGAAATAAATCCATTTTATTAATTTATTTTATGTGTATGGTGAATACCTACCTACCAGATAATATACCTTTTTCTATAACATAGACTTATAAGTTTATCAACAACTCTAAACAAAGCATTGATAAACATTTCGACCCAGTAACTGAAAGTTAGTAGCTACTAGTTAAGTGTTAATTAATTTGCAAATGAATTACTAATTAACTTAACCCTTGATCGACCTCGGGAGATCTATTAGCTTGCTGGGATCTAATGGATAGTTACGCTGCTGACTACATACAGCTCTTGAAGGAGCTAAACACAACCATGAATTACCATATGATATATGGTATACGAATTTTGTTAATTTGCTGTTTTTTGTAATTACTTTTATCAAAATGCATATTAACTTAATTTATTAGTGTATCACAAATTAAAATCCTATTAATTACCATCTTAAATAAATAACCACACCTCATAACCAATTTAGCATATGGAAGTTCCCCCAATAAAAACATAGGGTGGATACTAAAATGTGTAGAAATTGTGGTAATGGAACCTCCAGAAAAGACAGCTAAACGACAAGTCAAAACAATTTACACCTCATAACCAATTTAGCATATGGAAGTTCCCCCAATAAAAACATAGGGTGGATACTAAAATAAATACGTAGAAATTGTGCTAATAGAACCTCAGAAAGGACAGCTAAACGACAAGTCAAAACAATTTCGTCAACATGTTACCTATAATAATACGTGTACTTGTAATATACGTGTACTTTTTCCAGCGAGGTTACAAAATGGACATGACACCGGACATCAACACATTTGCCGTCCGTCGTCTCCTCAGACTGTTATACATAGAGCAGCTGTCCAGGGCTCGCGTGTCACCGCACACACCTCCGGCCGACACCACCGAGATACCGCTGGTGGTTCTCGTCGGCTGCGAAGCTGTTGGTAAAGGTAAAACGTTACTCTCCGTTTGAACTTTTCCATTGCCTCTGTCTCCTCAGGCTTAGGCTGTCAAGACTAACCTAACCTAACCTTGTTTTGTGAACTCGTTCAAATGTGTGTGTGTGTGTGTTTGTGAAGGCCCAAAAATTATAAATTCATTTTATTTTTTTTTCTTTCTTTTCTTTCTAACCTGTCACTTCATTACTTTTTACATTGCTCCATGTGAAAGCTAATTATATAAACAATGAGTACCATAAGTACGCCTTTTGCTAAGGGTAGCACGTGCTAGCACAGCCTATGGACACTTTACACTTGTAGTAACATATGTCATAAACGTTCATTTGTTTGTCTTATTACTTATTATAGCCATTAATACGTTCCGGGACAGTGAACGCCTACAGGCATGAAAACAATAAAACATCTTAATAATATAAATTGCACTTGTAAAAATCAACTGTGACTCTGTGACAGACGTGCAATTATTAAGTTTGTATGGTGGCAAAACACTATAAAAACAAAAAAAAACAATAAAACATTTATTGTGTCTGGAATAGTGTCCCGGAACGTGTTAACATGTACTTATTTATTTTATGAGTTACGTTCCAACACTCGAACACTTCTATTCAAGGCACTCTAGCCCGGCGTCTGGTGGAGGAGTGTGGCACGCACATCGAACTGGGATACCAGCACACGACAGCGGATTACCACTTCCCCAACCGGTACAGAGAGGTGTCCAGAAGCAAGTTCGATGACATGTTGCTAGCTGGTGATTTCCTGACCTACAGTGAGATGGACGGAGAGTCTTACGGGCTAAGTATAAACATTCAGTTTTAACTAATATTATCTAGCTAAGGCTATTTCGGGGCACAAAACATTTTGACAGCATTACGTTCATCATAAGATCCTCAACTTTTTCCCGCCTTTTACAGTAGTAACAGTACGGTAGTTACAGTAGTAAAAAGGCAGGAAAAAGTGGAGGATCTTATGATGAACGTAAATGTTGTCAAAAAGTTTTGTGCCCCGAAATAGCCTTAGCTAGATAATAAGCTAGTAAATGTCACCGTCTTCTACAAAAAAGTACTCTTTTTTGTAGTAGACGGTGACATTTACTTGTAGCAGTACGTAAGTACTATCTGAATATTAAGAGTCGGTACTATCACTAAAAATCAGTGCCTTTCCCACTTCTCAGCTTAGGACTATTTGGAAATGGTATAATACGAATAAAATTAGAAAGCAGTGTTCCAACATTACTAAAGATTCACAATACACACACGATGGTTTATTTATAGTCTTATTGGTAGAATGCACTGGACTTCTATAATGTTAAGATCTTCAGAGGAAAAAGAGAAGAACTCTGATAGTACTGGGTTTGTAAAGTCCTCATACATAGCACCAGCCTTTTAAACCGTTATTTTTCTGCACCAACCGTCAGTTTAACGGATAGTTCAAACTATGTAGCTAACAAAACTTTATAAAATTCTCCGAGTTGCCCCGCAATCACAAACTTGTGAGTTGGCTGCCAGATGTTTTCAGGTCATGCGCAAAAGTTTTTTAAGTAATTCCGAGTTATTCAAAAAGTTGTCCACACCATGTTTAACACTATATCGAGCCATGACCGCCGTCTTAATGTAAGCGACAAAAACCAAACTTTACAGGAGGAGGTTTTTTCAGAATATCTTTGCCTATAACGGTGCGGGTAAGTAGAAATTTAACATATGTTAATATTTTTTGAAGATTAATGTATTAGGGGAAGAATTTTTTTTTAAAGTCTGGTTTATGAAGGTTTTTTGTCGCTTACAATGTTTTTGCCCGCCATTTCAAAACAATTCATTCATCCTTCTGGCGCTTACGATACCCCTACGATAAATTTTATCTGCTTGAAAATGAAGCGCAAATGACAGGAAACAATTTTCAATTAAAGTTTTTTATTTCAAATTTGGAAATTTTTATCATCATCATCATCAGCCATAGGACGTCCACTGCTGAACATGCCCCCCCCACGGCTTTCCACAACGACCGGTTGTGAGCGCTCTGCATCCAGTGCGATCCTGCGATCTTTACAAGGTCGTCTGTCCATCTTGTCGGTGGACGTCCTACGCTGCGCTTTTGGTCGAAGGGTCTCCAATCAAGAACTTTTCTGCCCCATCTGCCATCAGTTCTACGCGCTATGTGCCCTGCCCACTGCCACTTGAGCTTATTCGTAGGGCTATGTCCGTAACTTTAGTTCTTCTACGTATCTCCTCATTTCTGATTCGATCTTGTAGAGAAACACCGAGCATAGCCCTCTCCATCGCTCGTTGTGTGATTTTGAGATTCTTTATGAAGCCCATAGATAGAGACCACGTTTCTGATCCGTATGTCATCACCGGTAACACACACTGGTTGAAGACTTTCGTCTTCAGACACTGAGGTAGTTGAGACGAGAAGACGCTCTTGCGCAGTTTCCCGAACGCTGCCCAGCCGAGTTGGATTCGTCGATTGACCTCTTTCTCAAAGTTGGACCTACCTAATGGGATCACTTGTCCAAGGTAGACGTACGCGTCGACAACTTCGAGAGTTGAGTTCCCAACAGATACCGGAGTGGGTACAACACGGGAACTCGACATAACTTTTGTCTTTTCCATGTTCATTTTAAGACCCACTTGTTGGGATACTCGTTCGAGATCTTCGAGCATAGTGCCAAGATCGTCCAGCGTCTTTGCCACAACGACTATATCATCGGCAAACCGGAGATGTGTGATGTATTCGCCATTGACGTTGATGCCGAATCCTTCCCATTCCAGGAGCTTGAAGGCGTCTTCCAATGCCGCTGTAAACACCTCTTCGCAGTGGAATCGCCCTCGTATTCTGTTCCTGTACTCGGACCGACATGGTGGCGTTGTTATAAAGACACTTTAACACCTCTATATACCTATAGTCTATGTGACACCGCTGAAGAGACCGAAGCACCGCCCAAGTTTCGATCGAATCAAAGGCCTTGTCATAGTCCACAAACGCTAAGCATAGAGGCATATTATACTCCTCTGACTTCTGTATAATTTGCCTAAGCGTATGGATGTGGTCTATGGTACTATACCCTTTTTGGAATCCGGCTTGTTCGGGAGGCTGGAAGTCATCAAACCTACGTGCGAGACGATTCATGATGACCCTTGAGAACAGCTTGTAGTCATGGCTCAGGAGTGAGATGGGTCTATAGTTCTTCAATAAGGTTTTGTCTCCTTTTCTAAAGGACAACACCACCACACTTTTGTTCCATGCCTCAGGCGTGATGCCCTTTAGCAGCACGGAATTAAACAGTTTCTGAAGGACTTTGAGTACCGGTGTTCCACCCGCTTTCAGAAGCTCTGCTGTGATTCCGTCCTCGCCAGGTGCCTTGTTGTTTTGAAGCTGTTTTAGGGCCATTCTAATCTCGTAGAGGCTGATGTCCGGGATGTCTTCAGTGTTGTGTCGGGTCAGGGTAGCTCTTGCACTTATCTTTTTTGGGCAAATATAATCCAATATTAAAATGCGTTTTGAAAATATGGCGAAATACTCTTTTTGACAATATTTCGGACTGAAGTTTATTCGCTTTTAAGTGCGCAACATACATCTTGTACAAATTTGAGACGTTCTTGCAATCTATAGTCGTTATAAACAGGTAATTATAATTAAACAGCGAAAACACTGCAGAGAGATGCTGCTCACGCCACATTCTTCACCGGAATGACTTGTAGAGACATGATTTTCTTTACGTTTCGGCGTGATTTCAATGTACTATGTCGGTTGCGATAACATGTGCAGGAGCTTACGATACAATTTTTAACCAGGTAAATTACATACAATCACATTTGACACTGTCGGTTACTATAATTTTTGAAAATTAGTGATGCTTACGACAAATGTTACTTTTTCTGTAACTTTGTAACGGTTTTGTTTTGGCGGGAACTGTTAATGTGGCCTAGTCCGTTGTAGTTTAAAACGTGATTTGCGATAAAAAAGCACTTTTCGTAAAAATGTCGCTTACGATAAGTCGGCGGTCAGGGCTCGATATTACATGAGCGTCGAGGTTGTAATAATCTACTATTACTTAGGTGCTCGTAGCGTAGTGGTGGCAGAGTTTGTGTCGTAATTACCGAAGTTAAGCAACCTACGGCGCGGTTGTGTTTGGATGGGTGACCATTCCGACTATAAAAGTGACGTATATCACGAGCATCTCCACGCTTCAAAATGCATGTTAAGCCTCTGATCCCTGCTAATATCTCTTGATATTAGTGGTTAAGCCTAGTCAGAGGCCTTATGGGCGGCTTGATAACATCTGACAGCAAGGGTACATCAATCTGCACTGAGCCCGCGTGGTGGAGACCTTTGCCCAGCTGTAGGACGTTACAGGCTAACTATACATTTACTATTACTTATTTTTTTATATTTGTCGAAGGTAATCTAAAAGGCTAGGTCTAGGTATTATTTGAGCGCATGTGGTCAATCTTATCTGTCACACTGTCACAAATATGGATGGTAAATGCAGTATCAAATTTTAGGTCTGGTAGTCAAGTCTCTCCATATCGTTTTAAATAACATTGCATTACACCTTTAAGTTGTTATTTTATTGGTTACTATACAAAGCATAGTAAATAGTGTACCTAAACGCTGTTAAGTGCTCAAAAGCTAGTAACGTCAATGTTAGTATCACTACTTACTTACGAGTATTTGTTGTTGCTCAATAATGTTGGATAGGTCACCACTACCTACCAATCTATTATTGCTTATACTTACTTTTTTTATTATTTAGATAAAATAACTACTTACAAATACTGAATTATATTATCAAATCAGCAGCATCAACAATAATTACCAATTAAAAAGTAATTAACCCCGTTCAATATCCTCAAATGAATACTTTGTTTTCCAGGTCGCGAAGAAGCTTTTATCACCGAAGGCAAAGTCAAAGTCGTTTGCATGGATTTAATTGGTGCTTTGATGCTGAAATTACGAGGCCTCAGACCCTACCTCATTCTTGTCACCCTCCTAGACAAACGATTGTTACTCTACAGGCAGAAGGAGCGAAAAACGTTGGCTACATTTTTAAAATTACTCTTTCTAACTACAACTTGCAAAGATCACAAGATTACTCTAGATTTAGACCACTGAAAAGATAAATAAAGGTTTTTATCTATTCAGTGATTTAGACCGCTGTCAACCGGGTTCTATGTAAAACCATGGGGTGGTGGCCAATGTTCGGTAGTGGATACAATAATAAGGGCCTGTTTAACCGTCGACAAATGAGCACTAACCAGCGAATATTTCAAATATGGAACGTCATTTCGTATCAAGTGATGGACAGACAACGCTAACGGAAACTTAATCAATCAGACACTGTGAAACAGGCCGTTTATCAATTAATTTTAATTAGCAGAGAGCTCATGCTAGCAGGTATATGGGCTCATGGTAACGCTGTTCAAGCTGACTTTAAGGGTAATTGTGTTTTCAGCATTCGGAACATAAACAACGAGCAAAGAATGTCCATGGAACCTCCACTAGAAAGGTCTACCTTGCAAGTTTTACTGTCTGGCCGGATCATCATCACCGGGATCCTCAATGAAATTCTTTTGGTATGTAACACCCTGATGATGTCAAATCTCCCATAATGAAGTATCTTTCTTTCTAAGTTTGACCAGAGTCAATCAGAATCAGACAAGTCGATCAGAATTGAAATATATGATGCTAGAGTAAACCACGTGTGACATAGACAAAGTTATAGTACTTAAACGCAAAGACTCGCGGCAGTCGGGGCATTAAAACTTACTAGAGACAGCACACATAATTTTCTCTTTTGCACAACTACTGTTTATAGATAACGTTACACAGACATAGAGATGCAGCGTATTGTTTGTAAACGTGCGCTTATCGATAACAATAGGTTTGAAAAAGGGGTTTTGTATGCATTTTGTATTACCTATTTTTTTTATTTACGTATCGGCTGCGCAAACGTAGACACTTTTCGTAACGGACACGGTAAATACTTGATCACATAAAACCGAGTATTATACATACAAACCAGTATGTGTAAAGTCGTAGCAAGGTGGACACAAAAGTGTCTACGTTTGTGCTTTTTAATTAATTTAATTGACAGCAACTACCGGAGGAAAAGGAGAAGAGTGAGTTTTTAATTGAGTCTGAATGCTCTCTCATGATGGACAGCGAAGCTCGTCAGGCCGCGAGTACTTACGCGAGGGGCGTCCATCTCCTCACGTTGCTGGCTTCTGCTGTTAGTTTTATTTATTGTTTTTTAGTTTTTTACCTTTTAAATTATTTATTCTTAATTTCCCAAACAAATTATAAAGGACACATGAATTCAATGATTCACCAGTTAATCCATAATGCCAGTCAGTCAGTTTCAAGTGTTTATCGCTTTTGATCTGATGAAAATAGAAATCTCAATTAGAACAAGTCTGCCTCTTATTTCGGCCACCCTGACCCGATTACGTACGGCAAACTAAATATATTTCTTCGCAAACCGTGCGAACAAGTTATGTTAGGTAATGTTCAACTGTGAACTAAAACTAACCTGCGTAAGTTTATCAACTACATATACTCATGTAATATTCATATGATTTGGTTTATCCGAGATTTGCCAAACTCGCGGGGAACTACTAGACTCAAACAAATCTACTTTCTCGTCATATTATTTTATAGAGTTGTACTTCAATCGAAGATATGAAACAACCCGAAAACAGTCAGTTGGACCAAAGTCTGTATTCTCTGTATAAGGAGTCGCAAGGCACCGGCGAATATACAAGTGTCGTCAATGGTCAGAACAGCTCATACCAGGAGCGTCGTAAGGAGTGGGTACCATCGTTATCTTATTTATACATCATTATTAGTATTTCTTTAAAGACTGCAAAGCACTTCATATAATGCGAAACAGACATATCAGCAAAAAAAGTTTTGTGGGATTCTCCTCCTTAAAGCCCTTGTCTTCTTCTGCGCCTCTTTTGACAAATTTAGTGTAAGCCTTCAACTTCTTCTACTTGTCGCACTGCCACTGAGTCAGACATTGTACAGTAGCCAGCACATCAGGTTAACCACTTTTGATGCGAACTAGCCCTTATTACAACTGTATAAGATGGCGCAGTGTTTACCTTGACGTGCTGTTGTTCGTACCTACTCTTTGGATCTAATTCGAACTAGGCACCTTCTTAGCCGTCCTTCCAGTTCAGCGCATCTAGGCTGTGGTCTCAGGCGCTTCTTGCCTTAGCCCATAAAGTCTTATTGGCGTTAATATATTTAATATGCTGCTATACCTAATAAATAATATTAAATATGTACCTATTAAATATGTAAACTTATAATAAAAAACTTAATTGTTGTTCCATCTACATCAGCCATTCAGATCGACAATCCAAGACAAAGGCTGAGAAGATAACTAGCCTTTCACGCCCTAAAAGTGTAGACTTCAGTCGCTATGCTTCGTCGACATGGAAAGGAGGTACCTTACAGTCACCAAGATTTTAGTACTTACAGTCTGTTAGCCTATAAACACTCTGCTGGGCAAAAGCCTTACCTCAAGTAAGAAGTGGTATGAGCGATACTCCACGCGTGTTCTGTGCGGAATCAAGCCGCTCTAAGGGTCTCTGACTAGGCTTAACGACTAATATCAATCGATATTAGCCGGGACCAACTGCTAAACGTGCCTTCCTAAACAACAAGAGGCAGGTATTATTAGATTTATTAGGCAATCGTTGACTAGCGGTCCCCCGCGACTGCGTCCGCGCGTTTTAAGTTTGCTCCCTCACTCCTATCGCATCGTGATGTTTTATGGCCTAAACCCTTCCCCGATAAATAAGCTATTCAACTCATTTTTTTAAACAGTTCAGTAGTTCCTGAGAGAAGCGCGTTCAAACAAACTCATCAGCTTTATAATAATAGTGTGGGGATTATTTAAAGGAAAAGTATATATTTTTTTACGGACTTAAAACAAAAATAGACACGAAGATGAGATAGACATGAAATAGACGTGTAGTAGATTCACGAGAGGGAAAGTGCCAAGTTGAACCAACTAAAGGCAAAAAAAAATAGACGGAGTGAAACAAAATTATTGTTACAGGCACAATTCGATAACGTCGTATGTCATGATTGCATGGAAGAGAAAAACATACCGTACCGATCCTCAAAAATGACTAATTTATGAAACAATGGTTCTAGGTTTCTCTGTGGTGCCGGACGGTTCTAAATCTTCGAAATCAGTTACATTTACATCTGGGGAAAATGAGACTGAAGAGAAGATGGATCCCAGCGGGATGCTTATCGAACCCAGACAGGAGTCTGAAAAAGAAGGTAATGTCTCAAATCGCATCTAGTTTCACGTACCTTACGAGCCAAAATCGCTTGCACCTGACGTCGTCTTTTGTTTGAAGTGACGCCCGGTTTTGTTTCGTGTGTGCAAGCGATTTTCGTTAGTGTTTAAGCGCAAGAGCCTTCGGTCGTAGGTACCTACCTATAGTAGCGCTCCTATATTTTATCTGTTAAAATGTGGATAGACTAGACTGGTAGGGAGAGAATGTTTTTTGCATTAAGTCCGATTTCAGTGAAACTATTGGTTGTGCATGAAGTTATAAATATAGTTTTAGCCTGAAAACCTAGTAGATAGTGACAAATTATCTTTACTTTAATATTATAAACTAAACAAGTCCATTGCTCAGACTCAGAGCAGAGTTTGAAAAAACGTTATTGGATATTTATGAAAAAAAATACAACTGAGTTAGCAATAATGGATAAGCATAAGCTTAGACATTCTTAGTTCCTGATTTTGCTCAGTGCTAAAAGGTGGAACTAGGTACCTGCCTTCCTACCTACCTATATAACCTACTGAAAACTTAAATCGCTATAATACCTACACTCGTCTACAGATGATGGCAAAGATTTAAAATCAATCAGCCGCGTGCCATGGAAGACACGTCGGCCAACTGCCAATACTGGATCTGGTGATGACCTGGACCTATGGATAGCGTTTTTGATGGAAACCGGTTTGCTGCAGGCGAGCAGTCTCTCCCATCATTTATGTAAGTGACAAAAGAAGACAAGCAAATATATGAAAGCTTTTTGTCCGTGACGATGTGAGACAGCATTATTATGACTCATGCTCACGGATCCTAAAAGTCGGCGGGTTACCAACTGAGTCCTGTCAATGTCACGTGTCTCGCTTGATTTGGCACACTGGTTGCGGTCTGCGGTCCGGTCTATACAAAGTTGCCCGCATCCGGTATTTTTTTTATAAACCGGACCGCAGACCACAACAAGTGTGCCAAATCCTCCACGATTAGGCGGCGTGCTGTATATTCCCATCTCAACTCTCAAATTGACTTGACACCCATAGGGCCTCACGACTCAGTTGGTAACGCGCTGACTATAGGAGCTAAGGCAGGCCATATAGGTCTATCGAACGTTAACAACTTTCTAAAAGTTGTCGTAATCGAAGCAGTACCCCTAAGATACTTTGACAGCGCCTCTACAGAACGTTAATACGAAAATAAGTAACAATATGTACTCAACTAAGCATACGAGCGATTATCTATTTCTGTATATTTTTCTTTCTAGTATTTTATAAATCACTTTGATACTTTCCTCAGCTGAGGTATGCACTTCCCGGTATGACACAAGACTCTTGGATGATCATGAATCCATAATAAGACAATTGGCTGAATACCTTCAGCTCCCATGCGAAACACATACCACGAATATTAGAGATGAATATGAAGATATACATCGTAAATCACCAGGCCTATTTTGGGATACGGTCAGTATCAAATTCATTACAAATCATAACCAACTGAACAAAATATTAAGGATTTACTTTTGTTAAACCTGATACATAAACAAAGCAGTAGCTAAATATCCCACTGTGTACTTGCTTATGGTATATTTCAATAATTATGGGTGATCTTCACATTACAATACTTGCTCATGGTGTACAGTCCAAGATCTTCAAATAAGTTGATTGCAAATGAGTGTGTCTTGTCTATTCACAGGTGGCAACGGACAACCCAGATGAAGCTTTCCGCAAGATGAAGGGAATAATCAAAAATATTTTTATGTGTCAACCAAATTTTAAGCCAATGTTCGACATTGACTTTACAAACTTAAAATACTACCCAACAGTTGAGAAAAAGTTAGACAGGATCTGTAAGGAAATAGCCCCCCAAAGACTGTTCTATTAAAATATATGCAGTACAAAAAATTCAGAATGTTTTTATTTGTAATAGATAGGTACAATTAAGTAAATTAGTACATAAGTATTATACATTCAGTGACCAAAAACTTAAAGTCTGAACTGGATTCTTAATTGGTTGCTTGCCTTAACACTTTACAATACAAAACTTTTCACACCAAGATCATTTGAATACCATGGTGTCGAGCATCGCACCAAGAGATTGAACTATGTTGTTTGACATAAGAACATCAACTTTTTCTTCTAAATGCCTCTTAGGGTCTTGTTTGCCAACATTCTTTATGGCTAACTGTTCAGGAGTCATTTTCTCTTCATCTTCTAGAGCTTTGTTGTAGTTTTTGGCCAACTCAAGCATATCTGTCACTGTTGTCTCATTAATTGAACAGTGTTCTTTGTAGTCGGATAGAGTAAGACCGTCCATCCATGACTTTTTATGTAGATTCAACAACATTTTCTGCTCTAATTCATTCTTCCTGTAGTTTATACTGATTGAGTAGTAGTGACGATTGAGGCCATGGATAAGGGCCTGTACTGAAGGCTTCTGTAAATGGCCCAAGTTTGAGGTTGTCTGCCTGGGTTCCTGCCCAAGGACCATCATGTTTGGGTTAATGAGACGGAATGCATCTATGACCACTTTACCTTTCACTGACTGGATAGGATCAACTACAACTGCTACTGCTCGTTCCGAAAGGGCCTCAAATGATTGTTGGGTGTTTATGTCAACTCCAGACAGCCAGCAGCCAAACCCAGGATGTGAATGGTACCTGAAAATGATAAAAATAAGTATAAAAAGGATGAGTTCATAAATAGCCAGGTTGTAAGTGAATGAGACTGCAGTAAGGGTTTAAAGTACTCACCATCCTACCACCATTTCTGGACGACCAGTCTGTTTAAGCATATCCAACATTTTAGCTTGGAAGACAGGGTCAACGGCCTCCACAGACACTCCAGTACCAGTCTGGGGCATGGCAAACACGTCAATTACCCGTACAGTGTAGTCATCTACAAATTCTCCTGAAATTAGGATAGAATAAAACACATTATGTATGAGTAGTAGGGAATATACAAAGGCATAAAAATGCAAGTCATGAAAACAAATAGTACTTGACTTGTACTTGAAATTATTATTTAATTCAAAGAAAATAGCCTGACAGTTTACCTAACATAAGACCCATAACTTCCATGGGAACGCCAGCGCGTCCATGCTTCAACATTTTCAAGAGGGCCAGTGATGAGATATAAACCTGCTCTGCTGTGTCTACAACAGGAGCATCAGTAGGCGGAGGCGCCTGCGAAAGGCCTGGCACTCCGCCGCCGAGACGCAGAAGACGATCCATTGCACTGTTCAACTTCTAAACTCTACAACAAGACCAAGCAGACATGAAATTGTAACACACGAGAACCGGATGACACTTCACTTAATATTACAAAATTAACAGCATCGCGATTATAAATTTCCGGTTTACAAATGCTACTCACAATGAATTCAACAATAATATAACATGTAAAAGCAAAATTACACGCAATCTTCGGCAAAAATCTGAGAAAAATATGAAAGAATGGAATGAATGTACCAATCGAAAATGACAGCTGACGTCGAAAATGCAAGCTCATTTGCGGCTGCGTTCATATTTACGTTATTTGATAGCACTGCAGGCTTTTTCAAAAATTATAATTTTCATGAAACAGAAGCATTCATTCATCACCGTTGACCATAATTACGTAGGTAAAATTAAAAAGTAACACAAAGTAAGTCTAGCCTGCTGTAAATACCAGTTTAAAAATAAGTTGTATAGTATTATAGTATAGGTATAGTAGCAGCTAGTTAAGCTATTATACTATGATATAAGTATGTACTTCCTTTACTATTTATTACCATAACTTTACTATAAATACTACTACTACTACTCGCTGGTCGGCTCGGCGCTGCTGTCGCTGCTGGGCAATGGGCATGAAGGTAGTAGACGCCACTGCCACGTTTTTCAATAATGGTTAAAAAAAACAAGTTCAATATGACATGTGATGACATTGACATTATTTGACATCTTCTTCTAGTAGTATCTGTCTGACAGATTCTTCTGTCATTGTCATATCTATGATCTAGTATTTTGTCAATCGATTATCGCCTATTTTGTAAAAAAAACTCCTATAAATAAGTCTAAGATACGAAGCTGGGTCGCAATCGCAAAACCTGGTTTTGCTTTTATTCGTCTGGTCAATAAAATAATATAATATATTCAGATCATGGCCGACAAGTCTGTTCTACCACCAAAATTCAGCGAAGGTCCTCATGGTTTAGGTACCTACCTACCTTACTCTTTTCATTTCAATTATTTTATTTTTTTTAATATTTACTATGTATTTTACATTTTTTTTACAGGTGATCCAAACGATAGAAGCTTGAGGAAAGTGGAAATAGAGGTTATGATTCCTAAACTCATGAGAGAGAAGGCAAAAGTTGAAAAATGCCCAAAAGAAGTTTTCGATTTTGAACAGTGTTGCAAAGAATCTTCTTTGTTAATGGTAGTGACATGTAGAAAGCAGAATTCCGCACTAAAAGACTGTCTTAGCACTTGGTATAGAAATGATGAATTTAGGCAGATATGCACTGAAGAATATTTGAAGGAAAGAAGTGAATTTAGAAAAACTGGCATCAAGAAAGCTATGAGGAGAGCCTAAGTTTATGTGTAGTAAACATAATAGTAGTTCGTTGTTGCTATAGTGTAAATATAAACATTGTTTTAATCATCTTCATTTATTGAAACTGGTATTTTTCTTGACAAAATTATTTCTCGTACACTGTAAGCACCTAAATTTTCGGGAACATCTTCCAAATCCAGATTGGTTTTGACTACTTCTGCTATTAACACTTCCTGTAAAAGAATAATGCATTGTTTGTTATTCTGTAGTGAAATAAATAAAGAATAGGTAAGTAAGTATTATACCTTCACTGTGGTTGTTGCCATTCTAACATGACCAAGAATTGAGATCCAATCAAATGTCTGTTTTTCATCTTTTATCACTACAATGTAATCTGCATGGGTTGTTCCCGGTACTTCCCTATATAACACTAAAAATAACAAAAAAAAACATTATCATAATTCCAGTTGCTTACGAAACTAAAATAAAAAACACAACTTACAGTAATCTCCACCAAACTTTACTCCAGACTTAACAATATAGCCTTTGGATCTAAAATAATGATACACCACATATTTTGTAATAAAATTTTTATCAGTCTCTAAAAAAATATCCCAACATTGACCTGTGCTTAATATTTTCTCCTCACTGTTTAGGATTTGTAAGCAACCAAGTCCATAAGATAGAAAAAATGCTTCACATAGTGTCAACATCAACTTCTCAGGTATTTTAATCTTATTGACACAACATTTAGGCTTGAAACTGGCAAAGTAATTGTCTCCTTCTGAATCACTGTCAGGGGCAATCACTACAAGATCCTGTTTATCATAAGTGTCCAGTATACCCAAGCTACTACTAATATTAAACTCCTCACATATGTCACTCCCATCCTCCTCATCACTTGATACCAAATCTATTACATCCTTTTTCTTATTCTTTGCACCATCTTTTATTATCTTTGCAGTAAGTTCATCAATATCCTTAAAAAATGAATCAGACTCTGATTCATTACATTTACTGAACTTCTTTTGCCAGTAATTCCTTTTTAGAAATTGTCTCTTCCTCAATAAACATGGGCTGTTATCATTCTGGCTTGCCTTTGGTTTAGACCTGGACAATGACCCTTTTCCAAAGCATCCCATGTGATGCAACATTGCCATTTCTTCAGATGACCGCACTTCAATATTGAAACCATTGTAATAGCCCGTAAATATAATTCTCATAGTACTATCCAATGGAAACCGTAATGATTCAATTGCCGTCGGAAATAAGTTATTTGGGTCATTACTTTGACAATCATTTGATTGCGATTGCGAAGTCGTCATGATGACAAAAGCACTGGCCAGTTTCCAAATTTATTTACTTACAGACGAATGTGTCACGCACGTCTGATTTAAAAGCGAAAATTATGAAACTGTAACAAAAAAGCCTAATAAAATATTTTGTGAATTATGAACACAAAATTCTTGCATTACAATAATATTTACAGACAGTAGGTAGCTCAGACGATGTCGTCTTCGGCTCCTCAAACTCAGAAAGATGTTGTTCCCGCTTCTACCACTGCGCCGGCAGACAGGTATAATTGTAAGTAATTTCCTTCAACTATCTAAAGTTTCTGATTATTTTCACAGATTATTTTGCAACACAGTATTATTAGCAAATTTATTAGTTATTATTTATTAAATTAGTAAACCTAGGTATTTTTACGATTGAATTCAATTCATTTTTTTTAAATGAAATTTGGATGACGTCTACTGACTGCTCTGTCACTGTCAGTGACTGTCATACATCACGATGACTTTAGACATAACAAATAAAAATGTTTTTCTTAGGGTTCCGTAGTCCGTACCCAAAGAGTAAAAAAGAACGGGACCCTATTACTAATACTTCGCAGTCTGTCCGTCCGTTTATTCGTCGTCGTCGTCTGTCGTATCTCAAGATCCGCGATACCTTGTCTAGGTATCGCGGATCTTGAGATACGACAGACGACGTTGAAATTCTCATAAATATCTATTCTTTTGATAAATATTTAAAGAGCAAAAAAGTCGCGTTTGTTTTGTTACGTTGTGTAAATGTCTGAGTGTCCTGAGTTTACCTAGTCAATGGTACGGGTCCCTTGATCCCTTCGTGCGCAAGTCCGACTCACACTTGCCTATTTTTTGCCGCCGGGTCGTGTGCAACCACCTTTCTATTTCTGTTTCTGAACGAAATGACAGTTTATTTTATTAAGTTTTATTTATGATGTGTGACAGATTATACAGTCTAGACAACATAAAAGTTAATATTGCTGTTTCTTTTCTTTTTAGGGAAGATAGTGTACGTTAGAGAAGGTAAGCAGTAAATTATCAACGTAGAAATTGATAACTTCACGTAAGTCAGTCACAAGACCTCTCAGCTGAGGCTGTCTCCACTTTCGGTTTTCTAATCTTACGTTTTCCTAAATTCTATCCCAATTTCAAGGCGGGATTAGATTTCATAGCCAAAATGGCTAATATTAACGATGAAAGTGTTAGTAAACTCATGCCCTCACTGGGTGACGATAAAATTGGTAAGTATTGTCAAATCATACTTTTTGTTTGTACTGAAGTCTTGTTTTGCGTGCCAAAATACTAATGGTTTTGCTTAAATCTTGTAGATATGATAGCTGCGACCAGTGTGTTGCAAATCCGAGCTAGTGAAATCCGTCAGTCCCAAATCAATTGGCAGTCGTATTTGCAGTAAGTATTGATCGTCAAATGACGTCACAAATGTGTGATTGCACCCCTAATTTCTTACAATAAAATGTTTTATTGAAGGTCGCAGATGATCACCCAGCGTGATCATGATTTCATTGTAAACTTGGATCAGCGTGGTCATAAGGATTTGCCTGACAAAAACCCTGATGTTTGTGCCGAAGTGTTCCTGAACCTCCTGACCCACATCAGCAAGGACCACACCATCCAATACGTCTTGGTGTTGATCGATGACATTCTTTCGGTATATATTTTTTATTTTGTGCCTTTTTGTTCTATCTCAAGTACTCACACCCTACCTCAAATAAATAAACTATTTTTGGAACACTGCTTAAAAAATAGGCAAATAATTAAAAATCTGTATCAAACAATTCACATTACTATATATTTCGATTTAGCAACATCATATTTAAACTGGTCTAAATCTTGTGGTCTTTCCTACAGTATCAACAATTTACATAAATAACAATGGTTGTAAATGCATAATAATTTAATTAAATTAAAGATAGGTTTAAAGTTTTAAAGGATATATCTATTGTTTTAACAGACTGCCTAGTGGTATCTGCAGTTCTTAAATTTAATTATGTTTAACATCAAAATCTAACTTTAAACATGTAACAAAGAAATTATTGTTTTTTTTTAACTTTTTCTTATCAATAAAACAATACATAAAAATTTTGCATCTTGTGATGATTTGATTATTTCCAATTAGTTATGACCAAAATTTCAAATTTTCAGGAGGACAAATCTAGAGTTAAGATTTTCCGTGCTGCTAGGCACGGTGCTACCTCGAACGTTTGGCAACCATTCCTGAACCTGCTCAACCGCCAAGATGAGTTTGTTCAGCACATGACAGCTCGTATCATCGCTAAGCTGGCTTGCTGGCACCCCCGGCTTATGGACAAGAGTGACTTGAACTTCTACCTGTCTTGGCTCAAGGATCAACTCAAAATGAACGTAAGAATGTTTCACATTTGATTATTGAGTTAAGATAACTTTCACATGTTTTAAAATATATTTTTAATAATGCACCTGTAAAATCAGAGTACCTGCATGGTTATTTATTGAGTTATATTGCAAATTTTTTGCATGCATTTTTATGTGCATCCTTACTCTCATTTGATTTTGAAATGTTTTGTATTATTTTGTGAATTGTCAAGCTGGGGTCATCCATTCAATAAAATATACCATCAGTAATGCTTTGCAAATTAAAGTCAGTTTTTCTTTGCTTGTTGAATATTGTAAACAATCTATGTTAACTTTCAAAATATTATAACCAAATAAAATTAATTAACTATTTGATTTAAAGAGATCTCAGTGCTAAATGGTGAATTACCTATGTAGGTTGTGAATTTTGTGTTTATCTTATTTGTTTTTTTTTTTTAAAGAATGTCAAGATTGTTTACAATATTCTACAAGCAAAGAAATACTTACTTTTCACTAATATGTGGCATTTGCTTTAATTAAATGTAATTAAGTTTCCACTCAGTGTGTATCCTAACTACTTTTAGTTACTAGCAACTACTTATTCACAAGAAAACCATGCTCTAAAGACTATTAGTAGAGTATTTTATAGCGGGTTGGTTAGCAAATAGGTAAGTGTGGTGCCATTTATTTTTCACTATCACATATACCTACAAATGTAATCAGGTTTATGGAAATAAATTTTATTTTATTATAATAGAAAAATCACTGACACTTAAATTCTAGGTATTATTACACCACATTTATAAAGTAATTATTTCACATTCATTGTCAAATTGACTATGGGCTTAAGAAAAATCATTTTTAAAATGTTAAAAAAGCATTTAAAGGCCTCACGGATCAATAGGACTCTGGCAGTCCTGTAAACAAAATAATGTTGATCAGCACATCTGTGAGGTGATCTGAAAATGTAAAACTCTTTACCTAGAATTGCAGAGCAAATAAAAGTGACTCTGACATCTGTATAGTTTTAATTTGTATTTCTGCCTTTATGTACAGCTAAAATTAATTTAGGTAAGTATCAACAACTAAATTAATGTTTCTTCTACAATCTTCAATCATCTTTATATTGGTATGGCCACTCATCAACTTATCAGTATTATACCTTACATTTATATAGTTTTCTACACAGGCTTCATACTAATTGTATCCAGATTCAAGCTGTACCTATATATTAGTTTTAAAAAAATCACTGCTTTCATTTAACATTCTTATTTACTATCGAATTGAGGAGGTTTCGACTGTGACTGCAATAACTACCATTGTGTTCTAAACCACTGAAAATTAACACAACGTTGTGAGCATCACCCGCAAGCATCTCGCATCGTGGGGGTAAAACAAGTGCCTACTGGAATTCAAGTCCGACTGAAAGGTTTGTTTTCTGGCAAGGCGGAGAAAATGTCCGTCGAGTTAGCGCAGGCGGAGCAGGTTATGTGGGCGCACGAGAAGGAACATTTCGCCGTCGAGAAAATCACCAAACAACACCACCACAAGGAAAAGACCACCGACGGGGGCCCCGAGAAATATTCGAGCCTTTACAGCTCTTTCGATCAACTGAAACCCCATGAGGAGTTGCCGCCCGGCCTGCATAAGGTACTCCACAAAAACACACGAAAATATCAATGTTCCTCAAATGTAGCTATAGGATGTGTCTAACAAAAAAGTGAATAAACCTTACGATAAGATAAAATTAAAACTAAAATGTGAAATAATTACTAAGACGTAAATTGTATTTTCTAACAAAGATAACTTATTTTAGTTAACATATCCATTAACCATTTGCATGCTTGCTCGCATTTATATTTTCACTAAAATAAAGTCATTCACTCTACACACGTTGTACAGGGTTACGGGATTACGGGAATGCTTTTGTGTTTGAAGGCTGTTATTTATTGTAAAAATGCTTTTATTTATAGGCTGTTGTATCCATGTTTATAGCTTTGTGAGTATCTTTTTTTATTGGATTTCGATTTAAAAAAACCGGTTAAGTGCGTGTCGGACCCGCGCACTGAGGGTTCCGTGCCACCCTTAACTAAATTCAGGGTCCACTTACTTTCACTTAACGAAAACATCACAATATATTGCGACGGCAAAAATAACTTTGTTTTTCATAGTGTTTGTATGAAAAACAAAGTTATATTTGCGGTTGATAAAAATGTGCAATATCTCAAAAACTACTGGTTCGATCTCCTTCAAACCAATTTTCGTTGCAAGTGTTTGTTGAGATCTACATCATATATTTTTTCCAAAATTTTCACTTTCTTAGTTCAAAAGTTAGATGGGGGGGGGGACGCCCATTTTACCACTTTGGAAGCGTCTATATCTCAAACCTTACACTTTTAGAAAAAACCGGCCAAGTGCGAGTCGGACTCGCGCACTGAGGGTTCCGTGCCAACTTTAACTGAATTAGGGATTCTTACTTCCACTTAGCCAAAATACCACAATATTTTGTTGACCGCAAATATAACTTTTTTTTCATAGTGTTTGTATGAAAGACAAAGTTATATTTGCGGTTGATAAAAATGTGCTATATCTCAAAAACTGCTAGTTCGATTTCGCTCAAACCAATTTTCGTTGAAAGTTTATGTTGAGATCTACATTATATATTTTTTTTTAAATTTTCACTTTCTTAGTTCTAAAGTTAGATGGGGGGGACGCCCATTTTACCACTTTGGAAGCGTGTATATCTCAAACGTTAGACTTTTAGAAAAAATGGTTTTAGAAACCTCAATGTCATTTTGTAAGACCTATCCATAGACACCCCACACGTATAGGTTTGAGTAAAAAAAATTTTTTGGTTTTAGTTTCATGTATGGGAGCCCCCCCCCCCCCCCCCCCCCCCCTATAATATCATTTTTTCATTTTTTTGTACCTGAATCGGAAAGCGGTAAATAAGATACACCTACCTACCAAGTTTCAGCGATGTGATGCTAATAGTTTTAGAATAAAGTGGCTGTGACATACGGACGGACAGACAGACAGACAGACTTGACGAATCTATAAGGGTTCCGTTTTTTGCCATTTGGCTACGGAACCCTAAAAATGGTTTTAGAAACCTCAACATCATTTTAAAAGACCTATCCATAGATACCCCACACGCATAGGTTTAAGTAAAAAAAAAATGGTTTTAGTTTCATGTATGGGAGCCCCCCCTTAAATATTATTTTTTCTTACTTTTTGTATCTGAATCGGAAAGCGGTGAACAAAATACACCTACCTACCAAGTTTCAGCTATGTGATGCTTATGGTTTCAGAATAAAGTGGCTGTGACATACGGACGGACAGACAGACAGACTTGACGAAACTATAAGGGTTCCGTTTTTTGCCATTCGGCTACGGAACCCTAAAAATAAGAAATAGGTTAAACAGGTGAATCAACGTGATCAAGAAATGGGAAGTTAAGTCGTCGAATGACGTCCAATTCCTAAAGAAGATAAGGATAAGCCACCTTTCTTATGTCTTTTTAGAACCTTATCCGCATGATCTGATGCCATAATAAACTAGCTAGATTGCTTCGATTTGATTTATTTGTATGCATTGTGAACAGGCTTCTTCTGGGTGAGCTCGCACCATCGGCGTCTCTGTCTATGCCGCGTCTGGTCTAGTCTAGAGATAATAGAAACCCCATTTCATATAAAGTAATGCTGTCTGCTGCTGTCTTACCCGTACTGTCTTTCTTGATTAATGGTCAATCAAGTCTTGCACTCGTACTCTTCGAAATAATTGCCAGAAAACTTAGTGATCCTTTTCTTTCTTCTGTACTTTTTGTTGCTGCCCGTCCGCAGTTGTCGTTAATTAATAACGCTGTATTTGTTATTCTGAAGAAGACTTTCGGCAGGGCAGTTATGTAACTCGATCGTATTTAATGATTAGCGTGGAGGCACTACTTAAATTTCCCCAAACTAAACGCGTTCTAGCATATGGCATGCATGACTGCAAGCGTTAAATTTTATATGCGTGAAAGTGCTAGTCACTGCTTGTGGTATGTGAGCGGGTGTGGTGTGGTGTGGTACGGGGGTGGTAGATAGACAAACATTAGTCACGTGAAGTTGATAATCAACCTACTTTACGTGCAAATGTACTGACAGATTGACAATCGCCCCCTTTGCCGATCCCATCCCATACCTCAAGCGCGCCCAACAGTAGGGTCCTCTACCAACTACGCCATGCACGGGTAACCAGTTACATAACAGCTCTGCGGACTCTCATGTTTGTTTTATCAACTCTGTATATTTACTAATTTGTCTGACTCGCGCAGAACAACGACTACATCCAGTCCGTGGCGCGCTGCCTGCAGATGATGCTGCGCGTGGACGAGTATCGCTTCGCGTTTCTCTCCGTAGACGGAATATCCACGCTGCTGGCCATCCTCGCCTCCAGGGTCAACTTCCAGGTACACATTTAGAAATATATTATAGCCAGAGAGCTGGTTTTGTTTTGAGTGAAAACCATCATTTGTCTTTCGCACCAAGATTGGTGCGTTAACTTAAGTCAAAAGCAAAAGTCAGATTTAGTTGTTGCTAAAATGGTGTTCTTAATTGTTTTTATAGTTTAGTGGCCGATTTAACTGAGGGGTTGTTTAAGTTCCGAATGCTATACAGCAATTTAAATCGTTGATAGGGTGGGAAATGTTTAAAAAAAATGGTTTTATACCTTTTATCAAGAGGATTTATTTAATAAGGCTTAATTATTTTGTGTCTCTGAAAGGGACAATTTCAATCTGCCATTGCATACGGCTGATATGCCAATGTGGTAAAAGCTTCTAAAAAATTACTAAAGATTTAGTAATTTTAAAATATTTAAAATCAAACTAATGTTTTGGCTCTCTCGCTAGCCATAGCCATATTTTGTATTTTACATCACTGATTTAAATTGTTCACCACACTATCTTGTTACTTCTCAGGTGCAATACCAACTGGTCTTCTGCCTGTGGGTGCTAACGTTCAACCCGCTGCTGGCCGAGAAGATGAACAAGTTTAACGCGATCCCGATCCTCGCCGACATCCTCAGCGACTCCGTCAAGGAGAAGGTGACACGCATCGTGCTGGCTGTGTTCCGCAACCTGATCGAGAAGCCTGAGGACTCGCAGGTGAGAATTGACTTACAAATAAAACCTCCTAGGTGCGACACCAACTATAGTCGGCGTGCTATCAACTGAGTCGTGGCAGTGTAACTGGCTGTGCTGGCTGTGTTCCGCAACCTGATCGAGAAGCCTGAGGACTCGCAGGTGAGAACTGACTTATAAATAAAACCTCCTAGGCGCGACACCAACTATAGTCGGCGTGCTATTAACTGAGTCGTGTCAGTGTAACTGGCTGTGCTGGCTGTGATCCGCAACCTGATCGAGAATCCTGACGACTCTCAGGTGAGAACATTGTGAGAGTGAGTGATTTGTGAATAAAGCTTGCTGTGCGCTTACGCGCCTGTCGATAACTGCCTGCATTCTTTCAGGAAATTTTTAAGTGTTGTTTCGCTAGATACTAGCACAGAAGTAATCAAAAAAACATTCCAATTGTGTGTAATTAACGTACAAACAACAAAAAGTAGGTTATTATTGTTGATTGACTATCCACGGTCAGGTCACGCTATACAACGTGTACCTGTAATGTTACTAAGGGCCGATTTTTCAATGGTCAGATAAAACTTATCAGACTGATAAATTATAAAGCGACAAGAAAATGACAGTTGCGTATGATTGCTGACAATTAAGTGACGTTTCCAAAGGAGATGTTTACAAAAATGCAAAATCAGCCCTTAATAAATAAACAAAATATAAACAAAGAAATAAAAAATAAATAACTTTTCCTTCTTCCCAGGTCTCCAAGGAGCACTGCATCGCCATGGTCCAGTGCAAAGTCCTCAAGCAGCTCTCGATCCTCGAGCAGAAGCGCTCCGACGACGAGGACATCATGAACGACGTGGACTTCCTCAACGAGCGGCTGCAGGCCTCCGTGCAGGACCTCAGCTCCTTCGACCAGTACGCCACCGAGGTCAAGAGCGGCCGGTGAGCTATACCTGTGCTATTTTTTCTTATTGATATTTAGTATGGGTTTACTCTTGACTCCAGACCAATCCAAGTGCGACTAAGACGGAGTCGAAGATGAAAGGAATTCGTCCAGATAAAGCCTGATCACTCTTACTTTAAATAAATAATAAATAAATATGCGCCAGACAACACACCAATTGTCTGGTTTCGTGGTAAGGTATTTTCTTCCTTGAGTTACAAAGTACCAGACAACGATAATGACGGGGGCGTCTCCCATAAATATTTAAATACATATAACATCTATGACTTAGGTAAAATGTTATAGTGTGTGTGTGAATAGCACGATTTTTAAAAGGAGTGACACGCTCAGGAATGGGAGAGGAGACCGACTAGCCGGAGCCTATCGGCCACAACCACCAAGATATGCATCGAGTGTGGTAGTTCTCTTGACAATAACAAACACAACAAAAACAGAATTGGCCAAATTGGTCCAGGCGTTGTTAACATACTAAAGTTGCCTTTTGACTGTGGGATATAATATATTTATTTATATATATTACGATATATTTTATATCCCGAGATATATCTTTCTCCCGTTCACACTATGGGATATGTATTTTCTTAGTTTTATTAGTATGGGATTGTCCACCACTGCGGGAGCGGAGGGGCGTGCGGGGGGCGGAAAATATACCTTTCTCGAATCGCTCCAAAACATATTATAGCTCGGGATATAAAATATTATATTTTTCAGTGAGGGTTCCATTGTAAACTATGGTGAGCGATATCGAGTATATCTCGGTATATTAATATATATTTCCAAGTGAATAGGCAGCTTAACTTCTTAACATTATCTCGTTCCAGCCTCGAATGGTCGCCGGTGCACAAATCGGCGAAGTTCTGGCGCGAGAACGCGGCGCGCCTCAACGAGCGCGGGCAGGAGCTCCTGCGCACGCTCGTGCACCTGCTGGAGAAGAGCCGCGACCCCGTCGTGCTCGCCGTCGCGTGCTACGACGTCGGCGAGTACGTGCGCCACTACCCGCGCGGGAAACAGTGAGTTTTTATGACCTCTCTTTATGAGGTGCTCGTAGCGCAGTGGTGGCAGCGCTTTGGTAGTAGATACCGAAGTTGAGCAACTTACGGCGCGGTCGGTGTTTGGATGGGTGACCATTCCGACCATATAAGTGACGTATATCACGAGCATTAAGCCTTTCGTATCGGCTTATATTGATTGATATAAGTCGTTAAGCCTAGTCAGAGGCCCTATGGGCGGCCTGATAAAAATCTGACAGCAAGGTTACATGTAAGTGGAAATACTTTCTGTGAGCTCCACACTACACTAGGCCACGCCTGTGTCTTTGGTCTAGGGAAGTACCTAATTACGATACATTAACTCGTCAAGTATGTGTAAACGAGACACAATAAAAATTCCATTGTTATGCGACTCTCGGCATTCGTTTGATACCTGACTGATTAAGATACATTACATTACGATGCACTTATCAAGCGAAAGCTGAACCTAGCAAAAGGCGCAAAATAAAATAAATCTGAGTATGGTATCACCGTCCGACATTGGAATTATCAATTTTAATACTTTTCCGCTTCTCTTGTTTTTGACAAAAATTTACAGCTCTATGCTACCAAAATGGCATAGATAACAAATAAAATAACTCAAACACCCACAGGCGGCCATCATTCTTTAGGACTGGCTATCAATTGCTGACTAAAAAGTAGGCGGCTGTAAGCTCCTTTGTCATGGTTAAAGTCTATAGTAGTATTAAACACTCGCTTCCTCTGCGACACGTGAAACGTGGAACTGCGACAGCGCATTCTTATCTCTCTTTTACACTCACTGGCCTTATGGAGAAGCGTAGTGCTGCACTGAACGCTGCACAGTTATCGATAAGCGCGGCGCACAGCCTACTCCCTAAGTCATTAATGATATATGGCCGCATAGGAAACGAGTGTGTAATATTAATATAGTTGTTTTTTCCATCTATTGTTAGTTACCGGTTGTAATATGTTTGTGTACTGAATTAAATAGAATAAATCGTTTTAAAGCCAATTGTTCGAATATAACATTACCGTGATTTAAATGTAAACAGCGCCATCTAGTACTAACAACTGTAACTATCCGCAGCATCATTGAGCAGCTGGGCGGCAAGCAGCGCGTGATGTACCTGCTCAGCCACGAAGACCCCAACGTGAGATACGAAGCCCTCCTCGCCGTCCAGAAACTGATGGTTCACAACTGGTAATATTTTTTTATTTGAATTTGAAACTAATTATGGTTATGTTTCTCAGTGACACACTACAATTATTGCAAAAAATAGAAAAACGATTATTTGGCTCCAATACAACGTCAGATATATGATTAATTACAATAACATAACGTAAGTTTCAGTTATTGTCTCTGTTTGAGGAAAAGATAAAATAACGAAATACTATATTTTCTCTTTACTAACAACAATATGGAACTTGCTTTCTGAAATAAATAAATTTAATTTAAAAAGCTTGTACCTTGGCCTCTTGGTCATAATAACTTCTTTAGTTTTGCTATATACGCATGGTGCGTCTTTAGTTTGATAACGTTATGCTAACGTATGTCTTACAGACTTTTATATAAGGCTTCTTCTTCTTTAACTTAAGAGCTACGCTGTTGTCGGCGCGGTGGAGTGATCGCTATTCTTTTCTTTTGTTTGTTTTTCTCTAGATGGTGTGTTATGATGACATTGACTTTTTCATTCACTTGGTGGAAATAACTTCTAGGTCTTCCTCTTTCCTTCCATTATATTATCTAAGAAACTGTCATGTCGTATCAGCACCCGCTGCATGGCACATCGATAAACCCGTTTGATGCGCGTTTTACCGCGTCGTGCATGGGCACGTGGGGATAAATTATCTAGGTAGAATAGTCTTTTAAAATATCTATAACGCGAGGTCGTAGACAATTTGTCTCTAGTGCGTAATGGCTGCCGTTTTTTATACTAGTTTGACAGTTTAAAAAAATTTGCATCTGTCAGTTATATCGAAATGTCGCGATCGTTAACTATCTAACCCATGCAGCGGGTGTTGGTGTCCTACTATCATATTATTGCTTTGTCTATTTTCTATTTCAAGATATTTATTTCCTCGTCTGCAATCTTCAACGCTTCATTTGTTTTTTTCTCTGTTCAACTGAATTTATGGCACTGAATTATAATTTTATTTTTCAGGGAATACCTCGGCAAACAACTGGAGAAGGAACAGACCGACAAACAGGCTGGGACTGTCGTCGGAGCCAAGGCCTAAAATGTTACATGTATAAAATGATATTGTCATTTGTTGTTGTTATATTTAACTAAGGTATGCTGGACTTGCAATATGTAACTGTTCATTTTCACATGCCGTTATTATGCTTTAAATGTAATATGAGACATTGCACTGTGGTAATATTGTAAATACTGTGTAAATGACACTTTAAACCTGGTTCGTCATATTTCTCCTGTATAGAAACTACATGCAATGTAATAGTAATTTACTTTGACTCCCATAATTGAGCACAACAACTTTGAGATTTGATTTTAATGAATTATGTGAATGCTGTAAATAAATATTGCAAGTAATCTATTTATCCAAATCTAGCCTATATTTATTGTTGTTAATCTTGAAATTTATTAATATTTATGATATATCGGATTGTAATCCTAGAAAATGTCAAGTGTCGGTCGATCAGCACATTCCTGTAACGTCTTTAATGAAATAAATATAAAACGATGCTATTGAATAGAATTTAATAGTGGGCTCACAACCCGCGCCTAGTTGAAAGTAGCAAGTGGAAATACGACACGTAACGCTGCATCAGTATTGTGAATAAAAAGCCATAAACTATTGATTTCGATGTTTAATTTGAGAATTATCATACAAAGATTAAGTAAGTACTAAGTATTTCTGAATATACCTACTTGTGTCATAATGCAACGGCATATAAAGATGATGATGATTAGTAGGTATTACGTGATGATAACTTACTCAATGGGTATAACCTAAGAACATTTTAAATCTCTCTCTGTTCTTTTACCATGAACCAAGATACTTACAACTACTACAACTATTACAATACTTTCTTTCACATCACATGCTTAAAGCGATTACTTCCTGACAACCTCCAGGTAAGGAAAATTAAGTAATCCACTATGGTGTAGAAATAGAAAGAAGAATTAGGTAGGTACAGAAGTACAGAAAGTAAAAAGTTGAATAAATAATTTGAGCCATTGCTCTTCATCATCATCATCCCTCTCAAACAAATCCCGAACAATTTTTTTTCTGTTTTGGCATGCACGGTTTGTGCGACAGCCACGGCGAAGAATCAAATTGAGTAATTAATCACTACGTTTTATTCACACACTAGATTAGTATTATTCATACACAAGAAACGACGACCATGGTGTGCGCGCCTTTGGTAAAAAAAATCTTTTTCAAGGTTACTAAGGCCAATCAACAAACTCAGTGGTATGGATACCTGATGAGTGCGTATCACTTCGCTCGCGTACTCGCAACGACTGCGACTCCCATTATGCCGTTTCACTAGACAACCACAATCGTTATGATGATCGCACGCGGCGACAATTGATGATTGATTACATCATGTAAAACGCTCAAGCAGATACCACACGATGAGCTATCTCAGGAAGTGGGTTGTGGTGAGTGTTCGTACGTACGTACCTCTTTACTTTACAAATCGATCGCACGCACGACCGCCACGCCCAGTCGCCGCCACTGATCACGTTTGACCAGGTGGAAGGGTAAACGGGTAATTGTGAGCGCGCTTGTTAAGAGCGATGAGTAGAACGCTCTCACTATCCGTCTGTCCCTGACACTCGCAGTGTCATGTCAATTTGACAGATAACCACAAAAAAATGCGACTGATAATTTGTTTTTCCCGGTGTTTATTTTTGAGACAAATGCTATAATTTTCGTTTAAAATGGATAATGTTTTGGTTTTGAAAGATTATAAAACAGTGCCAGATATTGTTCATGAATATGAGCCATCATTAAAGTTCGGTCATATTCCGTTAGTCATTGATAATGGTGAGTGGTTTTGGTGCAATTTGATTTTGTGATTTATAGTTAAACTACTTGTTTCTAATCGTTTAAAAATTATCAGGTTCTTACCAGTGCCGTGTAGGTTGGTCTATATACGAAGAACCGCATCTTATATTCAAGAACTTGATAGCTAGGCCTCGAAAGGACCGATGCAAAAAAGATGCTGAGCCTCCGGTGACGCCACCTATTCAGATCGGAAATGATATTATTAACATAGAGGCCGTAAGGTAAATATTTTTTTTATCAAAGTGATCATAAACTCAAAAGTTAATAGTCTACAAATAATTATCAAAGTGTGTATGCTTTCCATTTTCTAAAGCTGTATTATTTTAAAAACTAGGCCTTCCCCTCGCCCCAGTTTATAATATAGTAGGTAGTTAAAGTGTCTTTAATAATATGAAACTAAATAAAATTTGAATTGTTGTATTTTATTGTTTAACAGGGCTAAAAAATCTCTCATTGTTTCTGACACCGCTCTGGTGCAAAATGGTTAAAATTGAAACCTCATCCTTTTTAGATTTCAGCTCAAAACCCAGTTTGATAAAAATGTAGTCACTCATTTCGAGGCACAAGAGCAAGTGTGTGACTACATATTCTCTCATCTGGGTATAGACAGTGAGGGATGTGTTCCACATCCCATCGTCATGACAGAAGCCTTTGTGAACCCTAATTATTGCAGGCAATGTATGTAAATATATTATATTCTTGTCATACTAAATAGCCTTGTAAAATAAATAATGCATACCTGCATAGATGTTTAATAATGATCTTTTATACAGATTTCAATATATTTTTTTAATAAAATGTTCATATCTGATTAATATTTTTCAGTGATGTCAGAACTACTATTTGAAGCTTATGATGTACCAGCGGTATCCTATGGAATTGATTCCCTGTTCAGCATGTATAAAAATGAAATTGGTGATACAGCTCTGATTGTGAACTGTGGTTACCACTCCATTCATATCATTCCAGTCATAAGGGGTCACATTATTGAAGAACATGCTAGAAGAATCAATCTGGGTAGGAAATTTTTACTTTTAGAATTTTATCTTGTTTCTTTACTATGCGGTAGTGATTCAAATATTTTATTTATTTATTCAATTATTGTAAACAAACAGGATATAATATAGTCTATGCTTTTATTTTTTCCTTTATTTGGTATGGGTTTGCTCTTGACTCCAGACCAAGCCAAGCCAAGTGTGACTAAGACATAGTCGAAGATGAAACAAATAATATAACTGACTATAGCCACTGAAATCGTACAAAACATGAGTATTTTAGTGGTAGTAGTATACACCTATCTTCCATTCTTGAATACTGAATATGTAACTCATTGACTGAATTTCATAGCCTGCTACAACTATTGCAGACCAACACAACAGATTCAGTAAGATCCTTTTATTTCACTTTTCAGGAGGCAGTGAAATGATATCATATCTCCACAAGCTGCTTCAACTGAAATACCCTGTTCATGTGAATGCTATTACTTTGTCCAGAATAGAAGAGATTCTGCATGAGCACTGTTCAATAGCTCTAGACTATCAGGAGGAAATCAGGAAGTGGGCCAACCCTGACTACTATGAAGCCAATGTTAAGAGAATTCAGCTGCCATTCGTGCAATCCACTAGTTCCTCTACTTTAACTGGTAAGTAATAAATGCTCAAGCAGTTTTTGATTATTTTTTCTCTTTATGGCTAAGCAGATATTTGACCATGACGAAAGCAAATATTGTTATTTCTGAAGTTTACGCGAATACTACACATTTAATAAAACACCCAGTATTATATTGTTTTCTTTCAATCAATTTACCAATGTACGAACTTTTTAGCTGAACAGCAAAAAGAACGTAAAAAAGAGATGGCTAGAAGGTTACTAGAAATAAATGCAAGAAAACGAGAGGAAAGATTAGCTGAGGATGAGGAGCAGCTCAACCAATTACTGTCAATTCAGGTTTGTGTGTTGTTTATTTATCATTGTGATATATTTTTGTTATGTTTCATATCTAGCTAAAATCCATTTATCTTTTAGGAAATGATTGAAGATGGAGATACTGATGAATTCAATGAGGCAATCAAAGGTTTCGAAATCAAAAGCTATGAAGATCTACAGGTACACATTTTTATTATTGTTTTTATGATTTTTAATAATATGGATTGAACTAACTTTTAAGTATGGCTGCATTCATAAACAAACAAGTGCTGGCTGAAAATAGATCTAAGACCTGTCCTAATATGTTCTGGTTATTGTTATCTGCCAAATACTAACAAATTGGCTGTCCTTAATTGAATTATTTGTTTGCTAGTGCTTATTTGTCGATGCCGGTGAAATAGGCCCTTAAATTCTTAGATAATGCATGAAATCTATGTGCTGTCTTAAAAACATCTGTCATTCAGTCTTAGATTCGGAGCCATGAAAAGTTTTCTGTATTAAAAGTTTTATGCAACTTATAAAAAAGATATTCTTATCATGTGTTGCTACTCATCACGCATCTTAGTCTATATCTAGTAACGAAGCTTCTTAACACCCACCAATTCATCTTTCAGCGTCAAATATCAGCGGTAAACGTTAAAATAGAGAAGAATAAACAGCGCATCGCGGCGGCCGCCAACGCCGAGGAGAATCCCGAGACGCGCCCCCCCCGGCCGCTTCCAGCCGCCCGCCGACCCGGAGGCCTTCCAAGTCTGGCTGGCTGACACGCGCGCCAAGGTAAATATTATCAAGATATTTATAGCCGATTTCGACTACGGTGGCCAGTCACAATGTTGCAATTTTAATATCTATTTACAACACTCTCCTGCAACCATAACAATCTCTCTGCGTGACCTAAAGGTATGACTGGGAGAGAATACTTTTAGCATTAAGTCCACCTTTTGTACACTTTTATTTGTGCAATAAAGTTTTTTAATAAATAAATAAAACAATGACTGACCGACTGCGGGACATTATAGTGCACAAGTGTGTGCGCAAACACAGGTGCACTCTCCATTCCTTTCACTCTCATAGCCCGATAGGACAGAAATCTGGCACGACCGGAGGGAGATCAGGCGCAGGACCAACGGCTTTACGTGCTTTCCGAGGCACGAGGGGACAACACCGCCAACTTGCAAACTCCGTGCTACCCTGAGAATTTCTGAACAGAAAAACCCCAGATACATATTTTTGGCCCGACCTGGGGATCACAGACACATAGTTGCTTTTTATAAGTGCAATTTATTTTAGTTACTTTGTATAGAGACAAAACACCAAAAACCAATAAATAAATTATGAAAAATTAGTGAAAAATGACGAATAATGAGAAATGAAATCATTTGAAGTCGATGTATGATGTGCGTACGTAGACGATGCTGTCCGTTAATGTTGACACCATGCACGGATTGCATGCGTTATTTCAGTCCTTTTAGTGTTTCATACTGTAAAACTTTTATGAAATCAAATTTTTTCGTCATTGTTTAAGTTATAAATTAATGTACCTGATTGAACTAAAATCGTTAGTAAAACTTCCTTAATATGACAAATACTTTACTCAAAACCGCATCAAAATCGGTTCTGCCAAACGCGAGATATTCGCGGATAAACATACTGATCGAACTGAGAACCTTTTTTTTTAAGTCGGATAGTAAAATAATGAATGCTTAGTTACTAATTATGACATCTATTTGTCTTTATACAGTACCGCGAGCTGGTCACGCGTCGCGAGGCGCGGCGCGCGCGCCGGGCGGCCATGCTGAAGCGGCGCACGGCGGCCGCGGCCGAGCGCATGCGCGTCATCTCGCACCTCGCCTGCGCCGGCGACGAGTTCGGCAACCAGGACTCCGACTGGGACGCTTATAAGAGGTGAGTTTAATGGCCCATTTACACGAGGCCAGTAGACGAGACAGTCCAATAAGCCAGGCCAGTGCATTGGACTGGCCCAAGCCAGTGGACGAAGCCAGTCCAATAGATAGAACGGTTTCTAATTTGCTGGCGCCAGTGCTACTGGCCTCGTGTAAATGGGCCATATGGCACACAGTGAGAGACATTATACAATGTCACCGTAAAATTGTAAATACCGTTAGATTATAATCTCACTCGCGATATTGTAAACTGTCGATAGATTGTGAACCTTAAAGTATTGCTTACAATAAAACACATTATTTTTTATTAGATTACAACATCTATCAAAGTAATAAAACCCTAAAATTACAATTTTCGCGCGGATACTCGCATAAAATTGTCATTTGTCCTAAGTCCATGTTATATGTATTAAAGTATGTATGGGTGACGCCCCCATCATAATCGGTCCTTACTTCGAAACCAGACAATTGGTGTGATGTCTGGCGCATATTTATTTATTTATTATAAATTTTCCAGCATAAGCCGCGACGCCGACTCCGACTCGGAAGCGGACGGCGAGCGGCTGGTAGAACTTGAGGAAGCGCTGCGAGAATTCGAACCACAAACATCGTCATACCAGCACCATCAGCTGCACCTGGCCATAGAACCGTTTAGGTGAGTTACACTTTGATATTCGTTTTAGGCGCTTTTACATACAGCCGGCTGTAGCGTTACTACAACTTTGTGGTGGCGGAAACGCCGCGTACGTCCCAATGAAGCGGTTTACCTGTAATGGCCATATAATCTCTAAAAGTTAAGTTACTTTACTTACAGAAGCATCCTGATTAATCTCTAAAGTCGTCTATAATTTTAAACTTTTAAATTAGCATGGGCAGTAGTTGCCCTGTATGTGATTTGGTATTTTATTTATTTGAAAAATATGTTATTTTTATTCTAATAAGATGAAAATGTGCGCATTTTATTTCTTATTTTCATTGTATGTGACTTATCTAACTTATGACATGGTTTCACTTTCAGAGCTCCAGAACTGATGTTCCAGCCATCGATGATGGGTAATTTGGAAGCTGGCCTAGCGGAGAGCATGGAGTATGTGTTCAAGCACTTCAGCCCTGAAGACCAGCTACTACTGGCCAATAACGTGTTCCTTACCGGCGGATGTTCGCAGTTCCCTGGTAAGTGTTTATAAACTACTAGCGGTCCCAGCGAACTTCATTTCGCTCCCAGCCCCGTTTTATGGGAATTTTCTTTGCTATAAACCTCACGGAGCCCGAGACCTATCCAACGAATGCAAAACCGTGGAAATCGGTTCGTGCGTTCTGGAGTTATAGCGTCAGGAAGGAAAACCCGACTTATTTTTTAAATAGTAGATTTATTACTTTTATGAATGTATATCCTTATAGTTATTGCTCTATGTATTTAATACCATTAATCTTAGTTGAGAAGGCCAGATTTTAGACCTTCGTTGGTACGGAAAAATACGGCCTATTTTATTTGAATCAGCCCATGAAGAATTTTGATGTTCAATATGCATCAGAGTGCTGGGCCATTGGGGAACCGGATGAAAAATGATTGCATTTAGAAGAATGTTGAGATGGATGTGAAGTGACGAGAATATATTATACTTGTTTCTGAAGTTTACGCGAATATTACTTATTGATTAAAACCCAAATTACAGATATTTTTCGTAGAGATTAATAAAACTTTAGATGGGTAAGGAGTCTATCCGTTACCCCGAATGCTGTAAAGTGTTCGAAACGTCATTATTTAAAACTTAATAAATATCCGCGAAAAATATCTTATCTGTAACATGGGTTTTAATCAGTGACGAGAATAGATAGAATAAGATATCAGTATTTATGCAGAAGTTTATAAGTGGTACCTGTGATGGAAAATGTACACCGTATATCTTCTTGATACGAACATTTGATGAGAAGAGGCGACGAGCAGAGGACAACCAAAGAAATGAAAAGAAATCGATGGACAGATATGATTGTAAAAGGATGATGGAGGACAAGATAAATATGATTCAGAACTTGTGTGTGACAGAATTGTATGGATGAGAAAAACATAGTGCGCAAACCCCAGATGAACTGGGAATAAGCAGGGAAATAATTATACACATGATACTTATTATTTCAGACGTCCAAAAACTTTTTTCTTTTACGTCATTATTTCTAAAACAACTTACAGTTAGACTTATCAATTTTGTTCTCAGGTCTAAAAGAGAGGTTAGAAAGAGAGCTCCTAGAAATGCGTCCGTTCCAATCTACCCACAAAGTGGTGATGGCCAGTGACGCGAGCCTCGACGCCTGGTACGGCGCCCGCGACTTCGCTGGCAGCAACCAGTTCGAGGAGTGGTGCGTCACCAAGGAGCAGTACTACGAGCTGGGCGGCGAGTACCTGCGGGAGCACCACGCGAGCAACAAGTACTACAGGAGCCCCGCGCCGCTCGTGGACGCGACGCTCGCGCCGGCCGGCGACGCTAATGTCGTCAAAGAGGAGATCGTAATCGATTGTTAGTGTTTAATAAAGTAGTGTTGAAGATGATAAGGGTTTTTCTTTAAAAAAAACCTGCTAGCACTATAATACAGGCTCTTGTTTAATAAAGTAGTTTTAACTCGTCAAGTATGTGTGAACGAGACACAATAGAAATTCCATTATTATGCGACTCCCTGGAGTCGTTTGATACCTGACCGATTAAGGTTATACGGGACTTACTTCGAGAAATAAGTAATTAAATAAATTACTTTTGCCTACTACTAACCTATGGCGGGATTGTGTCCCGCAAATAAGTTTGTAATCAGTCAGGTATCAAACGAATGCCGAGAGTCGAATAACAATGGAATTTTTATTGTGTCTCGTTTACACATACTTGACGAGTTAATGACGGTCGGAAACATTTGCTGGCACCGTACTGGTACAAGCTCTATTCGGTGAGGAACTGAGTGGTGGTATAAAAATATGGTACAAGAATAAAAGGGTGTAAGTAAAACAATTTTTTTAGCCACAAATATCATGGCACGTTTATTTTTCTCCACTACATGGCGACTTCTAAAAGAATCGTGACTTGTTATTTTGCATTCATATAGTTTCTTTTTTTATTAGAGCTCTGCAAACGAGCACTAAAGAATAATTTTACAATGTATACTTTCCATAAAATTAAATAAACTCTGTATTTAATTTGATCTCAATATAAATCACTATGAACTGAAAAAAATTATAAACGATTTGTTAGTTCGCTAATTATATTGATTGATGAGACTATATAATAAAGAGTACATTTAAAAAATCACATTAAAGCATATACATAATGCTGACTACATAAATGCTCTTACAGCCCTATCCCCGCTGCCGCGCAACTTGTAAAGTACTCAAAAATATCAACAATAAACAATAAGACTTTTAAGTAGAAGTAAACAAACCAAATATAATAAATTTTTATCACAATAATTCAGACTATAAAAACAACAAAATATTTCTCCGTAATGAAGGCTGTAAGAGCTATATTCACGTGCAATGTAATACACCACAATTAACAAATCTAACTTATTTAAAATATAAACTAGCCTAAAAATTTTAACAATTAAAAGAAAAAACAGTTGTAGTTAAAAATATTGGTCATTAAAACTCTGAAGAGCTATAACTAAATGACCGCACTCATCATGCCATGATGTTTGCTTATTGAATTTTAATAAAAATTAGCACATAAAGGGATGTAAATAACTCCAAAACTTGGTTAATTCTGGCTTTTAGCCATGTAATATAATTTGGTTAGACTATACAATCGTATAAAATCAGTGACTTAGAAATAGCTCTCAGCATATAAAAAAAAGTTAAAATCCTTAGGCTGTACTCTCGTATGATTATAATGTAAGCAACGCAATATGTTGGCAAAGCGGAAGTTCGCGTAAATCTAACGATACAATATAACTAAATATGTATGTACCTTAGACATTATGATTACACAAGGCTCACTGTATTTGCTCGTAACTACACGACAGTAAGTGGTCGGCGGCTCGCGGCCTAGACTAGTGCCTCTGCCTCGACGAGGGAAGTAGTATACAATTATATTCACGGGTAAGGATATGTACGATTTCTTCAACGAAAAATTCAGACCCAAACAATTTGGTTGGTCCTCCACCACAACCGCTCCGATAGTAAACAACGAAATCAACAAATATAATTCCTAACACTGCCAAAAGTTCCGGTGAGTATTCATGTTTTCAATGTTGTGATTTTTCCTTTTTTTAAAGTAATTCAGTCTTTTCTACGGGTGAAAAGAAAGTGTAAATACTAAAAGTTGTACCACTCCTCTGATTACGTAAATTTAAATGGCTCATTATTACATTCTAAATATAGTTAGTAACTAACATCGGTATGTAAAATAGTTGGAACAGTGAAGGGGCACAGGTTAGGGTCCCGCCGAATGCTTGGTACGCGAGTGGAGTTCGCTCGCGGGCTCCTACACGTGTGCTCCTTCAGGTGTCTCCGCGCAGCCGCGCCCTTTGCGAGGTGGTCCCGCGGGAATAATATGAGAATTCAACACATACACAATGTAAATATCGAATAACTGAACCCACCTCGCAAATCACGAGGATCCGCCAATTCTATTTTCCATATACTCGACCAGGGTGAAGCAACGATAGGGTGATAAAAAGCAAAAACAATCATAAAGACAGTAAACATAATAATAACAAAAATATATTACTAAATCTAGAATTTAAAAGGAAACAATCACCCTAGCCGAGGCACGGATAAGGTAGACATTTAATATATACTTCATATAATGTAAACTAGTATACTATGTTGGTGTCTCTATTTCCATTCATAATATCTATGGATAATACGTGGTAATCGACATTGAAAAACATCTTTAGCGCGATGCTCACCAATGAAGTTACATACTATTGATAAACTATGGTTTTGGAAATTCCACGATGATCTTTCATAAAATGGTATCTGAAGGATTTATACTACTCTTTAAACCCAAGTCCTAGTTTGTCTAAATAATACTGTTATCAATGGCTTGGTAAGAAACTTATAAAACATTCATTAATTTGAAAAAAAAAACGCGTAAGATGTTATCCTTAACCTTCTGGGCAACTAAATGCATCCGTCATTATTATTTTTATCTTAAAATATTGTGTGCATATTCTTTATTTATTTATTTAATTTTAAATGATAAATGAGAGATTGGCCTATTTTTTCGTGTTTTCTTCAAATACAGAACTATCAAAATATAAAAAAATATTGAGGACTATCAAACAACATTCATATGTATATATTATTATATGTATACGTATGTACATCTACGAGAAAATTTTGATTTTAACAGTACATAGTACCCAAAGTATAGTTCTGCACTAGATATTCTACATTAATTCCAATTTCTTTTTTCTCAGTTCGATATTTTTATTACTATGATTGTAGAGTGAAATCTTTCTACAAATCATAAATACCTATTTAACGCCGAATCGGATCTTTCTCTTTTCGATATACTTGAATAAATAAATCCTACCAATATTTACAATTTCTGACCCAGCACATGGACACATACAATATGGAAATAAAATAATGTATGCGTATAGTAACAATACAGTAGAAATATAATAAACAAATAAAACAGTTTAAATGTGATCGATACAAATAACAGAACAGGCGACGAGGAGATAGCTGTCTTACAATATTTTATTTCCAGTTCTACCCTGACCTGCTGACTTAACTAAGCTTACTCTACCACACCGTACATAGAAATGGCACCAATCTATCTTTGATATCATAATGGCAAACCATAAGGAACCCCGCGGCGGACTACCGCGACAACACTGTCTCAATGTATTGGAAGACTACTGCTCTAACACTATCATAATCACTATTATTCGAAACAGTAATGGGAGTAAACAGTTCGCCCTTCACCAGTACACGCGGTAAAATGACGACTGCGTTATTCACTCTAAATGGTAATCAAAATATGATGTATACTTATGATGCTTTACACGTATGAGAGTACACTAACATGAATATTCACATTGGAAATTAGAAAAAATAAAGATGTCCTATCGTGGTGTTATGATTGATATTGCCTAATATCGCTATCCGCTAGAAGGCACACAAAGTTTTAGTAAGAAGCTTCACAAATGAAACGCGCCCGCCGGCTCGCCTTGAACATAATCTTATGAACGCAATACGATTAAAAAATATTGCCAATTTTATGTTGCAACAGGCACTTCTCTGGATTTCTCCAATAAACATCATATACGACATTAATTTTGTGAAGCTTTCAATATTGCCTCTGAGGACTCTGTAAGTGTTGTGTAATATTTTGTACTTATTTATTTATTATTACTTCATATGAACTTGAGACTTTATTAAAGCATTCTTATGGATTACTATGAGGAGTATCATCTAGAGTCCTTTAAATTTCTCAGCGATCAAAATACTTTACCTCTCACTGGTAACAATTCTATAAAATTATTGAACTTCATTATACACTGACACATCCTAAGTTAAAGCATCGCAATAAGATATTGTTACATTTCACTACGTCTAATGAGAGTGGGTATGATAAGCGAACGACGAACATAGAATTTAGAATTTCTTTTGGAGATTTACCATTCACGATTCCAAAATTTATCACACTAAGCAAATTAGAATATGAGATCAAAAATTTTAGGCCTACAATCTAAAATGATGAGAGTTTTTTTTAAGTATCGATTTATGAACGCCACCACGAGAATTAATATAATTGTGTGATGGTATAGATAAATCACAGTTGTGGGTAAAAATCACAATGCATATCAATAGGCGGTACCGCTACGTGACTACTCTACGTTCCGTGTCCAGCGGGTTCCGAGGGATTCCGCAAGCGCTGCGCCGGTGCTGCCTACGTTCTCGCGCGTCACGGCCGACTAACTCAACAGTGGATAAATAAATAACTCGACATAAAATAAACCGAATCTGTGCATGAGTCCATGCTGACAAACCTAATGGTCAGGAGCTTCCAGTCTCCTGCTTCACGTTATTATCATGGTCGTAGCTGCTCTTGTTGATGGCTGCCAATCTTTTAATATTGCACTCTGGCTGCTCGCTGTTCAACCGAGAGCTGAAATTAACACAAAAACAAATATAACATATTATAAAAACTTTTCATCTTTGACATCAGCAAACAGAAACATCAAGAACTTTCAGAGCGCTTTCACATTTATGAGATTTAGTCGCGCGACTGTAACGCTACATACGCGACGCCGGCGCTTGCGAGAGCACATTCTCGCTGAACTCTGAGACACACTGTTGAGGCTCCAATATTGATTCTAACTGAGACACACTGTTACTGCTGTCCCTTATGCTCGGCTGTAGACTTAGATAGAAGCGCTAAAGTCGCGCTACTAAAACGCCTATATCTGAAAGCACCGTAAGAAGAGGTTTACCTACCTATTCAGGCGATCAGTCTCCGAGATGCATTTGTCCAGACATCTGGGGCTGCGGCGTAGGGGTATGCGGAGGAGGCGGCGAAGCTGTAAATAAAAAACATAATTCTATGTACAGTTTAAATTTTATTTTTGTTTTGTCCTTATACAAACTTACTGGTTAGCGTTTTCTGCCAAATAAGTACTTCATACTCAATCACTTTCTATATTTGAATTATTTGTCGGTTAGTGCTTATACGCCGAAGACCTTCAATATTATAAACTGCACTTGTAAAAAGCAATTTTTACTATCTGACCGGTTAGGAGTGTATGTTGTTATGTACAGTTTTTTAAATTTAGATATAAAATTTAATAAATTATAGTATTATGCTTACATATTGACGCGATGGACTGCGGCGACATAGCTGACATCTTGCTCATGTCCTGCATCGACACCTGCGTGCCTTGAGAGGTCATGTAGCGATTGACCATCGGCACAAAGCTGCAACAATAATGAGGATAGCTATAAATGGGTCCAAGAACTTAATGAAGATTAAATAATGAAGTTAAGACGACGTCGCCAATCACTTTAAGTTTTTTATAAGGGCCATAGAGACGTCTTAGAAGTGATGCTCCTGGCCGCAACATGAATTTATTAAATACAATTTTCTTTGATTACTACTTCGAAAATAGAAAATAAAATCGTGTTTTGCAGGAATACCCAACCCACCTCGCCTTAAGTTGAAATCAAGTAATCATAACTGGAGTTGGTAACAATAGGGTCCAACAACCAATAATGTATACCTTAAGTCACAAACGCCGGGCGAGTCGAAGTTGCTGTTGTTCGAGTTGTTGGTGTTGGTGGCGACGCTGTTGATGGTGCCGATGCTGTTGGCCGACACGTTGCTGTGGTTCTCGCGGTGCACGCGGTTGTGATGTCTGCCGGAGTTAATAATACGGCTATAATAATATAACCAGGTACAAGATAGATCAGGGGGTCGAAATGACAAAATGTTATCTACAGAACGGGCAGCGAAGAGAGACAAAGAGTATGAGCTAAGCTTATTAAAAAAAGAATATTTCTTTTAAATATATGCAAGGTTTAGAAAAAAAAACCTCTTCAGAACATTTCAAAAAAACCAAACGAATGCAGAAACTTGCACTCTCGCGCTTATTTACGAAATAGGTACTACGCCGTAACTAATAAGCTACGAAGAGGCGACCAGTACCGTTACCATGAGTTTACGGCGGTTTTACTCACTAGCGACGACGTAAAGATGTGTATGGAAAATTTTAGTTTTGCAAGTGACCGCTAGGGGCGCTGTGCAATTTTCCATAGACTTTTTTTACGTAGTCGCTAGCGAGTAAAACCGTCGTAAACTCATGGTAACGGTACTGGGGTTGGTAGTTTTGACTCGCTCGCTAGTAATGCAATAATAAATAGATTTTGTGGGCTTTACTTATTTTTTTTTGGTTATCAGTATCGTTTGTACAACCAGTGAGTCGGGCGTCGCTGACCACAACAACACCCTTTATAGTAAGTACCTTATGAGATAGCTGTCCCGCACAAAGGTGCGCCCGCAGACGCTGCACTCGTAGCAGGGCCCGGCGGAGTGCGTGCGGATGTGCAGCGCGAACTGCGACTTGGACGTGAACGTCATCGAGCAGCGGTCGCAGTTCAGGGGCTTGTCGGCCACGTGCGACCATCTGGAACGGTCGGCGTGATTAGTTACAGCCATAAAAGTCATCATCGTCATCATCATCATCATTATCAGCCGAAGGACGTCCACTGCTGAACATAGGCCTCCCCCATGGCTTTCCACAACGACCGGTTGTGAGTGTGAGCGGTCTGCATCCAGTGCGATCCTGCGATCTTTACAAGGTCGTCTGTCCATCTTGTCGGTGGACGTCCTACGCTGCGCCTTTGGTCGAAGGGTTTCCAATCTAGGACTTTTCTGCCCCAACGGCCATCAGTTCTTCGCGCCATGTGCCCTGCGCACTGCCACTTGAGCTTACTGATTCGCATCATAGCCATAAAAGTAAGATGAAAGAATCAATAGGGCGCTGAGGAAAGATGCGCTTCGAGATGACATACAGACCTATCACTCTAGTCTATTAGATAGTCTAGAAGCCGACTCATCTCATTTTACGGCTCTGGCATATTATTAAGTAAATAAATAATAAATTTGCGCCAGACAATACTGTCTTGTTTCGGAGTAAGTAATTTTCTTCCTTGTGTTACGAAGTACCAGACAACGATTATGACGGGGGCGTCTCCCATAAATACTTAATACTTAAAACATCTATGACTTAGGTACAAATGTTCATCACACAAACATTTGCCCCTTGCGGGATTCGAACCCGCGACTGCAAGTTCAGTAGTCAGGAGCGCTAACCTCTGCACCAAACGTGTCGTCAAACTTATGAAATCAATATTTAACTGGTTGACTAGGCCTGTCCTACTAGGTGCTGATTGTAATTGTTTGGTTAGCAGTGTTATTACTGCTGCAGAAACTATCACAGAGACAGACCAGTTTACATGAGACAAAGGCGCTAAATCGGATCCGCCGATAGGAAAAAAAATGTTCTCACCTGTGTGCTGTTACATAGCTCTTCACAGCGAATCTTTTCTGACAAATATCACAAGCATACGGTCGTTCTCCTGAAAAGTTTTACCGTGTTATAAACTGTTTTCAATAATGTGCGTAACGAACAACAAACAACGGAGAAAGCATAATCCAGCAATGAAACAAAACAAAAATGAATGAAAGCAAGATTGAAGGAAAACGATGTTAGAAAGACGGCAAGATGCAACTAGACAGTAATGAGGCAAGTTTAAAATTAATGGATGCGGAAGCCAAGAAATTAAATAAACAATACAGTACTGAAAATCAAGTGATGATGCAGCCGCTGATAAAATTAAATCATGATGTCGTTGTCGGTGCCACATCATAAGGTTAATTTTGATACCTACGTTCGCAATTTGCCGTCTTCTTAACTTTCACCTTCTAACTGCGGTAAGTGCTTCACGCAAGACGTGCTTTTTTCTTCCAAAATATTAGTGTACAATTATTTTACGCAACTTGTGGTGACTATTTACTGTTACATGCAGCACCAATGTGTGAACCAATTACCAATCTAATTTGATCCAATTAGACGAATAGCATTTCATCAAAATGAGCTGAAATCGATCTTAATTGTTGAATCTGTTAAATCTGTTAAACAATGCTAGTCGCGTAATCAGTGTAATAAACCCCTGCCAAAGACAGCAAGGCAAGCCGCAAGCGTCCGCCATACCGGTGTGTATTCGCTTGTGAATGTTGAGCGTCGATTTCTGCGTGAAGCGCTTGTAACACACATCGCACTCGAAGGGCCGCTCGCCCGTGTGCGTGCGCATGTGAATCTCGAGGTACGGCTTGCAAGTGAACGCCGCCGGGCACTCCATGCAGGCGTACGGCCGCCCTTGCACTGACCACACACGTTAATACACGACTCTTAAACACACTACGGCCCTGACATGTGGCACCGACAACTTTAATCCAGATTAGTCGCTAAAGTTATGTAACAAGAAATTATGAATGATAGCTTATGAAAATCAAAATGCGTTAGATATTTCAAATAAAATTGTAAAGAAACTGACCTGTGTGCGTTCGTTTGTGTATATTGAGTGTCGACTTTTGCGCGAATCTCTTGAGGCACACGTCACACTGGTAAGGGCGTTCGCCGGTGTGCGTGCGGTTGTGTATCTCTAGATACTGCTTGCAAGTGAAGGCGGCCGGGCACTGCAGGCATTGGAACGGGCGGCCCTGCACTGTGAACGAACAGAGAGGTCAGTAGGAGCGGCGCCGCCCACCTCCCGCGCGTCATCTCTCACTCCAGTAGCCCACATCACGTTCATTCGTCCCTAGGCGGCCGGCCGGCCACGTACCTGAGTGCGTCCGCTTGTGGATGTTCAGACTGGATTTCTGGGTGAAGCGCTTCAGGCAGATGTCGCACTGATAGGGGCGCTCGCCGGTGTGCGTGCGCGTGTGAATCTCCAGGTATTGCTTGCAGGTGAAGGCGGCCGGGCACGACAGGCACTGGAACGGTCTGCCCTGGACTGGCGCCCAACACATATATTATAGCAGCGGCGAGGCCGCAAGGACGCTAGACGCCCTCGCACTACGGAGATCGCGGCGCGGACTGGTCGCCGCTCGCCGCTAACTCCGCTCCAAATCTTTACCGCTTAGTTCGTTAACATCGACTACGACTATCCAGAGACGAGACACACAAGCACAAATAAACCGAGAGATTTGGAGGAGAGGCAGAGTGTGAGTGGAGAGAGGCCGGGGGCGGGCGGAGGGCCAGTCCGGCCCGCGGGTGCACCCACCTGTGTGCGTCCGCTTATGTATATTGAGGCTGGACTTCTGCGTGAAGCGCTTCAGACACGCGTCGCACTGATAGGGCCGCTCGCCTGTGTGCGTGCGCATGTGAATGTCCAGGTAGGGCCGGCGGGCGAACGCCGCCGGGCATTGCCCGCACGTGAATGGACGCCCTTGCACTGCGCCCAGTGCACACACAAAAGCGAGTAACGCACGTCGCCGACGCATGCGGCATCGAGCCGGGCGCCCGCCCGCTGCCAATCTCAATCACGAATCGGTCGAACGAGACCTTTTTACCCCAATTTTGAACCCAATTTGGTCGGTCGGCGCCGAAGCCGAGACCGAGGCGCCGATGCGTTACTGCGGCGATTGCATTACCGCTTTTGTGAAAGAATTAATATTCATGAAGAAATGATGAAATATAAAAAATGATACACTAAACCACCGTAATGTTTGCAAATGAGAGGGGTGTATGAATTGCATAATATTAAATTATGATAGGCGAGGAATCAAAGTGAATGCAGAAGTACGTGAAAGCGCGCATTTGATTGTTAATATATCGAGATGTTAGTCGGAAGCAACGAGATGGAAGCTACTGTAATATGGGGATGTAAAATAACGGGTTAGGCGGGCAACGGAAAAATAGGAAAGAAGCATGACGCTAAATGAAATGCGAGTGCGTGATCATCACTCATAGTAGCCCTTTAAATGACGTGCATAAATGACGTGCATAAACGGGTTTGTATATACGGGTGTGCATATATCGTGTAAAGGGGTAGTTCTAGTCGTACCGAAAAGGAATGTTACGGATAAAAAATATGTGGGCTACTAACCCGTATGTATTTTTTCGTGCAAATTGAGCGCGCACTTCTGCGTGAAGGACTTGAGGCAGACGGTGCACTGGAACGGCCGCTCCCCTGCGCCGGCGCACGAGGGGGGACAGAGAAACAAAACAAAACCACGATGGACAAATAATTCTGCAGTCGCGCGCATCCACGCATACCAATCTGAGCTTTAACTTTAACTACCATGAGGGAATTTTAAACTATGTTATTTGTCCATCAAACAATCTCTCTCCTACTTGAAATTAACGAAAATCCTCACAACGTACACATGCTTTACTTTACTGTTTGTGAATAGTTTTTGAGCGTGTGCAACCTAATGAAGGAATGAAATTACCGTTCAAGTAGCATTACAGAGATATGGAACATAAATAAAAACACTTCCGAATCGCTAACCATTCTGCTGGTTGATCATTGAGAGATTAAAGTTAAGTTATTTACATTAATATGGGAGCCCTTAAAAACTATTCACAAAACATAGGTGTCAAAGCCACAACCGAAACAAAGGAAGCTAAATTATCATTAGAATTGTGGCTCGGAGACCGGTCGGAAATAAAAATGAAATATCAAGGGACCCACCAGTGTGTATACGCTTATGAGTGCCAAGGCTGGACTTCTGCGTGAACCGCTTGTCACAGATGTCGCACTGATAGGGGCGCACTTTGTTGATCAGCGATTGGATGTGCTCCTCTAGAAATACCAACAAAATTCAGCTACAACAACGATTCTGCACCATGCACTGCATTGATGATAGTGCCTAATAATGTGAGCTCTATAATAAAATTTCATTGTCTACATAAGGATTGTAGGGGAAAATGCCTACCAGTGTGTATTTTCCCATGACGGCCAAGGCTGGACTTCTGAGTGAAGCGCATAAAACAGATGTGGCACTGGTACGGCCGCACTTTCTCTAACAGGGCTCGTCTGTGCTCCTCTATAAGGTATACGAGTTTCGATATAGCAACTATCACCCTCTCAAACATCAGTATTTATAAAAGCCTAACGGGTTAAACTGTACACTCTCTCACACGCACTCAGGGGGAGGTAGGCTATGCGGTCTCTAGCGATTCGTTAGTACCGATCTGCCTCAAGGATTACGTCACGCATACGTAGGCAGTAGATAGATAGGGACCCACCGGTATGTATTTTTCCGTGCCGGCCCAAACTTGATTTCTGGGTGAATCTCACAAAGCAGATGCCGCACTGGTAGGGTCGTTCTTTAGCCAGCAGCGCGCGTCTGTGTTCCTCTGAACGAAACCATCGCACAAGTCAAATTAAGTGAATATTACTACGAGGAAGAGTCGGGCTTGAGGAGCCGCGTGATCGTGTAAGAGAAGAGATAAAGATTGGGCACAGGGCGGTACGCGAGAGTACCCAAACAGAACCCACCCGTGTGTATTTTCTTGTGTCTGTTGAGGCTGGAGCTCTGGGTGAACCGCATCTGACAGAGGTCACACTTGTACGGCCGGTCCTTCACCATCAACGCCCGCATGTGCTCATCTAGAACCCAGGCCACATTCCAACAACACACGCTCTAAGGCACACAGCTCTGCGCCAGTTTATAGCAAAACATACCACGGAATGATTGTAACAGTTCCGTTGTATGTTTTTACCTCCCCCTGTTTACCTCGCACCAATGAAGCCTTCCTCACGCCCTGATTTAGTGTTAAAGCTATTTTGGCTGTTCGACACATCTCAAAAACTATTCACATTATTATAAGTTAAGCATATGTATTGTCAATCGTTTCATAGCGATCTGTGTGTCGCACCAGTGACTAAGTAAGTCGTTATGTTTTTCATTCATTACAATATGTATATAAAGTAGTAAGTATAGTAATGTATATAAGTTGCTATGAAGCTCCGTCCAGAGGCCGCGTGCTAATAATTATTATATTGTATAATAGGCATTTTTAAATTGTGCATACATCTGTATACGTACTTTGGACAGAATTACAAAACAAAATTACTCATACAATTAATTAGTAATGCATTAAGAAAGTAAAGAAAATAAACAATGTTACAAGGAAGAATTATTTTCATATATTTTTTCATATAAACAAATAAATAAGCAAGATAAGGTTTATTACATTAATTAATATACTTATAAATGGCACTCAGACAAGGACTTTTGCATAAATATAATATTAAAAAAATAACTAAGGAATACTAGTAAAAGACAATACATATAAAATATAACTCAGATTATCAGGGCGTTCAAAACAGGATATTTCAATAAGCAAAATATGTAACAATAATAATTGTTAAAATCAAAACAAAAGAAATTTTACATATTTTGGTTTCGCGGCAACAGGAGGAGGTTAAACTTGACTGAAATTATAAAAATCCAATTTATTGTTTTGTTATTTTCTAAATAATCCCCTCATGGTACCAAGAATGAAGGAACTTGTTGATTATTTATTATGCATCTTTGTTTCGTTTGAGTTTAATGTCATAACATCTAATTTGAAAATGTAAAAAAAATATATTCTACAGTGTGTGATTGGTCGTTATATTTTGACTGATCAAAACTCTTAAAATGTTCCAAACATTCGCAAAAGAGATTTTGGCCATGGGAAATAAAATCAAAATGTTAAAGATTTCTGTAAAACCTCCTTCCTAGTATAAAAGTGGCAATCTTGCGAGTAAAAATATATCAAACACATTTATATTATTCATCCTAAGCTCTTTGTCATCCCATCATATGAAAATTATGCATAACTTTAAAAATTATAAGGATTTCTATTATTAACATTAGTTTAGTTCAATTACATTACATCACCCATTTCATACATTTATATTTATACTGCAAAGAAAATAGTGCAGTTGGTAAATAAGAATAGAAAGTTATTTTGTAAATGGTAACATTTTTTTTTTTTTAAATTGCAACTTTGTACAATATAAATAAATGAATGAAATTGTAAAGGTTTTCCACTATGGTCCGTAGTTTACCTTGGACCACAATGAAAACAGGGAAACACTCCCTTAAAACCTATCAAAATCTATCATTTTCTTTATTTTTATCATAATCCACAGAACTAGTTCTTACTACATTGACTGATAAGATGATACTTGTCTAAGTTTTTGTGTATCTTCAGTTATCAGGTATTAAATTAGTATATTTATTTCACTTTATAAATAAACACAATACATTTGCATTTTATTGCAGTTGTGTTTGTAAGAAATAGGCAGCGGTAATAAAGAAGTCACGAAAACATGAACTGTATTACCTTGTCTTTAGGTCCAAAACCAATAAGTATGTAAAAAGTACAGTCACGACCACGCATTGGTGTACAAGCGCGTTCAATTTAGAACCTTATTGTAAAATCATAAGGCACGTAAAAAAAATATTGCATATGGCCGACTAAAAGGTTTAAGAAGTAACAACTAGTTCCACAGACATAAAATTGTTGTAAATACCTATTTATATAATTTTTCCGCCCAGATTATGCTAATTTGAGGCTATTAATTTTGACAGAAGTCTACATGACATTCTTACCATGCATTTTGTATCTATTGTAAGATTGACAACTCCAAATTAGCATTATCCGGGCGGCTTGACTGTGGTCGAGTGGGGGTGGTGGTTCACGGGACTTACCGGTGTGGACGCGTTTGTGCGTGTTGAGGCTGGACTTCTGCGTGAAGCGCTTGAGGCACAGATCACACTGGAAGGGGCGCTCGCCCGTGTGCGTGCGCATGTGGACTTCCAAGTACGGCTTTCGGCAGAACGCCGCGTCGCACACCTACAAGGAAAGTTGAGCTAAGGCCTCGTATAGATAGAGCCATCCACGAAGGCGCGCGCTAGCTTTCGTCCTAATCGTTTACAGTACATTTGAGCAAGCTTTTGCCAATATTTGATGATATTATATTTATTGTCATTTATAAATACTTATTATTGCATATTTTAATATTTGCCACACACCCTGCACCCCGCGCTTTCCTCAAGCAGAAATGAACGACGCGCGCCTTAGTGGCATTTGGCACTTTCTATAGATAGAACGGTGCCGGACACTACGGCCTTACCACAAATAAATAAACAAGGTTTGAACGACTGTTTAAATGTTATGCGGCTAAAATAAAATGTATGTCACTCTTATGTCATTTGACTTGATTGACGTTGATTTTATACTAGCCATATTATATTTAAACAGTGTTCGAAACCTTGTTTAATTATTTGTGGTAGATTCCACTTGGGATTCCACCAATGACAAATTACAATGTTGCTAGTTTCTTGTGATTAATTATGATATGGAAAAAAATCAAATTTATTTATTCATGTAAATAAGGATTATTTATAATTTTAATAATTTATTTTGTCCAAAACACACAGTTGGTCACGTGACCGTAAACGCTTAACAGAGGATGTGGCGACACACCTTGTACGATTTGAATTTTTCAAGTCGTAAATAAATCATGTAAATGGTTTTTTTTAATACGTAGGTTTTTGATTTTATATTTACTAATGTTAAGTAGGTATTATCCAGTTTTGAAATTGACGGAACAAGAGACCACTCTTTTTTTAACTTTTTTGCACTAATAAAAGTGTACACAAGGTAGACTTAATGCTAAAACCATTCTTTCCCAGTCATACCTTTAGGTAGAGAGATCGTTATGGGTGCAGGAGATTGTTGTGCATAGATATTAAAATTGCAACAAAATACCTACTATAGTGTAGAATAATCTCTTAAAATTTTTCATGCGATTGTGTCCGACGCCACATTTCGCATACCGAAGCGTTGTGCGTTACGATCGCGAGACCTAAGCTTTAGCTTGTTTGTAAACATCCCACAGCTGGGCAAAGGCCTGACCTTAAATACGGGTTGGTATGTGTCATGTTCCACCACGCGGGCTCTGTGCAGATTGGTGAAGGTGTGTTCGCGAGACAAGCGAACAACCATATTATCAAGCCACCCATAGGGCCTCTGTCTAGGCTAACTAATATTAACTGATACTAGCCGGTCAGAAAATGATTCCAGCAGTGTGTCTGAATGTCTTTACAATGGATAGATGCATTTATTTGAACATATTATGTGAGGTGAAAAAAGTAGGCCAAGTACTTACAGTACACTGGAAGGGCTTGTTTCCAGAATGAAGCTTCATGTGGACGTAGTATGACGAAGCAGATGACAGTACTTTGCCGCATACCTGAAAATTAGCATAGTTTACTTGTTGAACTCAAATTGTATTTTCTTTATCCACTTAATAAAAGTAATAGATGTTTCAAAACTCTTTCATATTATAGTTTAGCTAGAGAATGCTATTAAGAAGTTTTAAAATTTGACAGAACATGTATAGAAAAATAAAATAAGAAGAGGACATTTTTTTCATACATTTCTTGTCAAAATTAAAAATTTTAAATTTTATAATAAGCATTCTCTGGTGGGCTAAACTATAATAGTACTCACTTTGCAAGCTTGAGGCTTTGATCGAGGTGTTGATTGGCCACCGTTTGGTACCTCCATTTTAGTTTGAACAGATCCCATATCCACACCCATACCCTGCAAATAAACTTTCTGTAAATAAAGAAAAATTAAATGAGAAATAGCCATGGTAGTATCACAAGTGCATGAAAGTTAAAAGTGATGTGTAAGTAAAGTAAAACAAATATTCAAAACATTTTTCAAAGTGTATATTACCTGAGAGCATTGTCTGCCATCCATATCCATTTCAACACCTTCATCATCCATTCCTTTAAAGCTTAACTATAACAAAAGACAGTCAATAAAATAAATGATTTTTTAAAGTTTTTTTTTAAACAATCAAGTATTTAACGAAATAAAAACAAATGTAGGTACTGGCAGTTGTGATTAGAATAACTGGCTACTTTAATTCTGTTCTGTCTGATAAAAGTAGCTTAAACAAAAACTTGATTTAATTTTTTGTTTAACACTGGCCTAGATCGCCAGAAATAAAAACATTCATGTTTGTTACCTCATCATCTTGCTGTTGTATATCCTGTTGTTGCTGATGTTGTTCCATAAGCTCTTGGTGTTGTACTTGTTGTTGTACTATCAGACTGTCCTTGGAGTCTTCTTGGTGTGACTGATGGTGTTGGTTCATGTTGATGATTGGGTGACTTGAGTCAGACCGGACTATTGTTGGGGGGCCGGAATGAACATGTGGATGTGATGTGTAGAAGCTGCAATGGACAATAAATGAACTTGTACATCGGGTTTATTCGGGTTTTTTTATCATCTCATAACGATTAGTAAGAGTAAGGATCCCGCGAGAGAGGAGACGTCGCGCTGTAGAGAAAAGTTTAGATCAGTGTTTGTGGAATTTGGATTGCAGTTAAAAAAATAAAATTACAAAAAAAAAAAAAAAAAAAAAAAAAATTTTTACAATAATAAATAAAATTAAATTTAGTTTAGTTTCGAATTGGAACTACGTACGTAAACAGACACAGTCAGTTCCTTACCACGCTTTATTATTTAATTTATTTCTGCTTGTTTTGTTCATTGATTGTAATCACTGATTTGTTTTAGTAGTACAAAAGAACTTAGAACAATGTCGAAAATCGAAATCTAAAACAGAAAATATATAATGGCCCATTTACACGAGGCCAGTAGACGAGACAGTACAATAAGCCAGGCCAGTATTGGCTTCGTGAAAATAGAGCCACGAAACGAAGCCAGTCCAATGAAATAGAACGGTTTTTTGCTGGCGCCATCAGTGCTAACTGCTACTGGCTACTGGCCTCGCTCGTGTCGTGTTACTCTTACTAATCTGTGGTGTAAATGAATGGGCCATAACAAAGAAAGAGATAAAAAAACAAAATGAGGAGGGGAGGGGAAAGCCTGCTGCTCAACTGCTCAAGAACTTTTTTTGCGTTCGTTCCGGAAATAGAAATGTCAATTGTCAAGTCAGTAAGCGGAAGCGGATATTACTTATTGTTTTTTTTTACTATCTGTCCGTCATCATTGACACATGTCACACCTTTCTTTCCGTCGATTCCCAAACTTTTTCAGATGCCCCCACTAAAAATCCATTAATTTTATACACTTTTTTAGTATGAGAAAATCAGTTTCGTTTATTTTTTGCTTTATTTTTATACCGTTCCACTAACTTAGTTTTATCGCCTATGTGTTGTTTTTTTAAACAATGTCATATACCGTCCCCGCCTAATAAGTAGAAGTTCAATTCGTATCTCGCTCGTATAATCTGAAAGAATAAAAGAAGTTCATGCCAATTCATATCCATACCTCATGGGCTCTGCCTTGATCTGCTGTTCAAACATGGATATTGTGGCGAGTAGGTCGCCGGGGGGCGGCACGGGGACCCCCACGCCCCGTGCCACACCCCCGACGCCCACGCCCCAGTGTGCCGGAAAACTAATGGCGAACTCTTGTCTGCTCCCCCATTTTCATCCACTGCCACCTGGACAAAAAGTATCAGATAAAAAATACCAGCCAAGTTCAAGACATTGCACATCAAAGTTTCTCTGCAAACTCATCAGATCATGGCTAGTGTTCTGTGTTGGAGATTACACTTCTATTACATAATACTTTGTAAACACGCTTCAAGCAAGCAAGAGCGGCCTTTGTTTTCTTCTCATAACTCTTCTTATGGTTTTCAAATAAAGCTTTAAGTTGTATTTGAATTGCCAGCTGTAAAATAAGTCCTCATAGCCACACCACAAACCCTGGACTATGAGAAGGTTGAAGTTAGTTCTTAGGTGAGATAGATACCTTTGACTTTGACAATATAGGTTCTACAAGTTAAAATAGAGATACAAACCGAAGATAATGCTACAAAGGTCAATAGTTATTTTATTGACTTGGTATTGGTAGAAGAAATAACTCTCAAGCAAAGGAAGATTGAGTGAATCAGATAAGACTCGACTGGAGGAGTGATGCGATTTACTAATACTTAGTTTTCAATCCCTCACTCACGTCGTTGTTTACCAACAATCTGTTGTTTACGCAGGCAGATTCGGCTGTCAGGTAGCTGAAGTTCACAAGAATACCATGCAAGACTCCGATCTCCGACATAGACTGATCATCAGAATAGTGAATTCGGATGGGATGAGGTTGAAGAAGGTTAACGTCTACTACCAAAAGATAGATGATTGATATATAAGTGTTGAAGACCAAGTCTAAGTTTTACGTTACTAATGCTAAAAGACTTGCAATGTCTTTTATTTGACACAATATATATAATATAATGTAAGTACCGTGTCAAATAAAAATGTTTAAAACAAGCAAACTTTGGTAAAAAACACAAATTAAAGCTGCTTATTTACATGTTCTGCTGTAAATGCTGTTTACATTACATGTAAGGTCGAGGTTTCTGGTACCTAATCACTTTTACAAAAATATATTGCACAAACGATGCAAAAAACCGGCCAAGTACCTATGTGTCGGATTTGCACAATGAGGGTTCCATGCTAACTTTAAACTAAATTAGGAGTTCACTTCCTTCCACGTAGCCAAAATACCATATTTTTTTAAAAGCAAAATTTCTTATTATAACCTCGATAGTACATATTGTGTTTACAATTATTATAAATCAAAAGGTATTCGGATTTCGGACTAATAAAAATAAATGAAAAAACCTCAATATTTTTTTAATAATATTCATATTTTTAAAAATAACAAATAAAAAATAAATAATTCAAAATATTTTTTCTAACGTCATTAAAATGATTATCCAATAAACATGAAACTTAATTAAACAAAAGATTTTTTAGGCTTCTAGTACTCATTAAACAAAGTAATTGAGAAAAAAAGATATCTATAACAAAAATAATTCACGCAATATTAAAAGTTCTAGGTACGGTACAATTAAATAGTAATTATTTTATTTACATAATTTCGGTTGCATACTTATATTTACATTGTTTCACCATAATAAGTCATTGACTGAGCGCTATACGAATATATACCTACTTACTTCACACCTACTCGCTTAGGTACCATTGTATTGCAAGTACCAGTCTACTGACTACACATACATAGGTAGGTATGCTCTGCATACACACACCCGCAAACACAATATGTAAACGTTTGAGGTGACTAAGCCATGTTTAATCAATTTAAAGAATTACTTTGTACCTAGCAGTCAAATAGATACGCGAAAGTGTAAACAAAACATTACAAAAGCAATAAAATATTTGACAAAGTATTAAATGGCGGAAGCTCACCGACTGTCTCCACCCAGCCTCCCCCCCAGCCATCAATAAAATGGCCAATTCGTTATTGAATTTTGTCCCCAACTTGCAGGCCGAGGCTGCGCGACGCCGGTTTTAATGCAGCGAGTAATTTACTGACCACAACTTTGCAAATGTAAACAATTTAAGTTTACACTGCAAATAATCGTAATTTTAGTGAAAGTTATGTCATATCGTAATCCTAAATAACAAAATGCACTTTGCAACAACAACGATATTGTCTGTAAACAAAAACGGCACTTCCAGAGAAAAGATTCTCGTTCATAGTAAATACAACGACCTTTTGTAATGTATGGAAGGAATGAGGTATAAATTTATTATTATATCTTTTTTATGCAAAATCTTAAGGTTTCATTGAGCTTGTGTTATTTTATCTGTAGATATGTATAGTAAAGCATTGTTTCTACTCACATTAGTAATGGATCACCTAATTATAGTAGCGTGTACGGAAACACATAAATTATAGCACTAATTACACAATTTCGTTAAGATTGGCCATTCGAATTATGTTTTTCTTAGACACCGATATAAAATGGCTGCTACCTCATTGTTCTGCGCGTTCGTTCGTGCGCATAGAAGCCGTGAACGCTTGGGGACGACCTCTCCGCCAATTAAAATTATGGCGCGAAATTTAAGGTGCCGTAAAATTGATTTTATGCAGATAATTAATTACTATGCGTATCAGTTACAGAACTTAACAATTACGTAACAGAAAATGTAAATTGTGATGATTAGAACGATGAAGGTTGACAGATAAACATTAAAATCGAACTGGAGATCTTCACTGCCTGCAGTTAGTTTTGTAGGAGGAGGAGCGTTGTTTGCTAATGCCTTTTGCTTATGGCGTACGCCTTCCAAATGCTGGTTTAATTGATTAACAGAGTTGGTGTATGTGTCACAAACGGCACAATAAAATCTACGGTACTTTTTAATCGTTTTAGCTACCGAATCTCTTTGGTTATTAGAATCCATGATTATTTTTCTTGAATAATACCACTTACTCCTATAATGTAAGTGGGCTTGTTATGAAATTGAATAATCTGCAAGAATAAATAAGATTTTTATGGTCGATGGTAGAACAAAATATTTTAAACTTTTTTTGAAAAACGTTAAAGTGTGAATAATGTGAGTTGAACAATTAAATTAAAATATAATGGAATAAGAATTCGTGATCGAATGTATGTAACTGCTATGATAGTAAAATACTCAACTTTTCAAAATTCGTAAAATCAATAATAAGTAAAATTGTATAGCTTCTACTATTTATTACCCGTCATCCAGTCCAATATCTACATCTACCACGACATCTAGATAAAAATGTAGTTATCAATGTTATCATACTTACTATTTTCGTAAGGTAAGTACGTTTGATAATAATGAATTAATGACGAATATCATCTTTGGTTTTAATATAATATCTAATTTAATAGAAATAAGAGTTTTTTTTAACTTACCTAGTCTCATCAGCATTCTTTATTGTGCAGACTGCAGACCTTCATTTGTTTCTGATCTCAATGATTTTTTACTTGAAATTAATCTCCGCTTCGCATTTCTCATCGGTCAGTCAGTTATGAAGGCAAGCAAAGCAACCTATTTTAAACAGCAAATTCCACAACAATGCTTGACAGGTAGATTCATTTACAATTGTTGTAAGGGAACTATATACCTGCCTAATAGTTATTTGATTATTTTCTGTTTGCGTAGAATGTAGTTAGTTACCTACCTACTTGTTTTGCATGTGTATTATGTCTCAAAATTGATATTAACTGATCGTAATAAATATCAATAAAATGTAATAATAAGTGATGAGAATAAACTACATGTGTACAGTACCTACATAATTTTATTTCAAAATGGCCATAAGCTCTCAATCTGCATAGATCCCGTGATCCACGTTTATACGGGGGGTAGAGGCAAAAAATAATCAAAAATACATTTTTTTAATTAATCGGAAATAATAGTCAATGGAAATTTGTTGGAAACGTAATTTAATTTACTTTTGAAACTTTCTAGTCGGTTGGTAAGTCGGCTCGGCTGTCTGTCTGTGCCTATTCACTTTAAAATATTTATATGTAAAGCGACATAATATAAGGTCAAATCATTTTAAGTGATAATAATTTAACAGTGGCTTTGTATACATCATAGAAACAACACACTATCATTATTTCTTGGAACATCGAGATTTGAATTATTATTATTTTCTTTAACATAGACACAAAAAAAAATTAAAACAGCATTTTTACAATTTAAAAGTCACTACGTCCATCGGCTTCGCCTCTCTCAATACAATGGCCAAAACTTCTTTTTCTCTAATCTCAGCCTTAATTAATAAAAAATTAAAATCTGAAATAAAATATTACCTTAGTCTCAAATTTTCTCAAAAACTAGCGGATAAAAACCCAAAGTGTTTTCTACAAAAAATGATTAATTTATTGTGCTGAATCGGTCCTTAAAATATTATCACTTAAAACGAGGTGACCCATAGAGAAAGAAAAAAATCTTCGTTTTACTACATTCTATGAGGTGACCTTATAAACTCGATATCGCTCACCAATCAATTACCATATTTTACAAGGGGCTAATAGGACCCTAACCCTATTCACTGAGAAATATAGTATTTTATAAGATAAAAAGATATTCGAGAAAGATATACATATTATCCGCCCCCCGCACGCCACTCCATCCACCGTCCGCGGCGGTGGATGACTATAGTGTGGACAAATTAAATCAACCTATCCTACGTAATAACAGTGTGGTTACCTCTTTATAATCTGTATACCCACCCACAGAGAAATTAAGTTGACATTTGGCTGTCAGTTAAATTTTGTCTATGATCTTATGATGTGACGTTTCTCTATTGACATTGACATCTTTGCTGCTTGACATTTTCTTTTGAAAAATTTGTGATCATGGCGGTGGGTGTTTTTAATGTTTTGTGCTAGATTATCCGTTTGAATCTGTGAATATTGTGAAACAAATTCCACGAAAGTTTGTTGTCGTGTTTGCCTTAGTATTTAATCTGGCATTGCAACACATATTTTCTAGTTTTAAATCTTTACTCATGTTTGTGATTCGGCATAACCTATTCTTTATTTTACAAACATCGGGAAGCACAGATCCAATTATTTCGTGAACCTCATTCATGGCCTTAATGTTACCTATGTTTTCCAGCGAGTACCACCACCCGCGAAAAAGGACAAGAAAGAGAAGAAGGCTCCTAAAGACAACTCCAAAAATGTTATGAGGAATCTTCATATCAGGAAACTGTGCCTGAACATTTGTGTTGGAGAATCCGGTGACAGGCTGACCCGTGCTGCTAAGGTATTTTCACATATCTTTGGAATTTCGAAATAGTCGCATGAATTGTAAAAGTTTCACAAACACCTTTGTGTTTCTGTGTAATCTCATGCTATAGTAATATTTCTCAATGCAACTTCTGAACACTAACCTCTTACTGTTCAGAATACTCGAGGAAATAACATTTATTGTTTGTTGTTCATATATTTGTAATATACTGTAAATATATAGGTAGTAGTGTGAATTTAATTACTTCCAGGTGTAACTTAACCTTTAAACAGCGACTTATTACTTTTAATTTTTAGGTCTTGGAGCAACTCACTGGCCAGCAACCAGTCTTCTCAAAGGCGCGTTACACTGTGCGATCATTCGGTATTCGTCGTAATGAGAAGATTGCTGTCCACTGCACAGTCCGAGGTGCCAAGGCTGAAGAAATCCTTGAAAGAGGTCTCAAAGTAAGTTTCAAATAATTTTTATTTATTGTGGAATATTGTGCATGCAAACAGCTTAATTTTTTTAAGATTAAGAATCTGTGTAGGTTGTCTGTCAGATGATGATTTTAATAGTCAACCAGTTTTCATTTTTATTGTTTTTATAATGTTTCATCATAAACAACATATGCATGAATTTGTTCAAGTTCCACAAACCTTTATGTGTTTCTTTGTAAATTCATGCTAAAGTATTATTTTCTCATTGCAACTTCTGGGCACTATCTTCTTACTGTCCAGAATACTCGTAGAAATGACAATGTTTTTTAGAATCTGGGCTGGGGATTATGGCCCTGTGTGCCTTGACCATCTCACATATTTTTTTATTGATAATTATTAACTATATCCTAGTGAATTGGTAAATGCTTAAAGTAGATTTTAAAATATTCCAGGTGAGGGAATACGAGTTAAGGCGTGACAACTTCTCGGCCACAGGCAACTTTGGTTTCGGTATCCAGGAACACATTGACTTGGGTATCAAGTACGACCCCTCCATTGGTATCTATGGTCTGGACTTTTATGTGGTGCTTGGCCGACCAGGTAAGAACAGTAGTTTATTCAAAGATGATTTGATTTCTCAGGTTTATATATTGTTTTTATGACAGAGATTTATATTAAGTAACTTTCTGAAGGATTTTTAAAGGAAAGTTACTTGTTTCATATTTATTTCCTCAACCTTTTTTTTTTATTTTTTTATTTTTATTTAACCTGATTCATCCCACTGCTGGGCAAAGGTCTCCCCCAACTTAACCTAGGTCTTCCTCAACCTAAGTCCCTTAAAATGCAGACCGGTCTCAACCTGGTTTGTACTTAAAGCCTCTTTATACTAGCCAGCTTTTTTTACTACTTTAAAAAAAGGACAATCAATTCAACCTGTATGTATGTGATATTGTTGTAATAGGATAATATATTTGAGTGTGATGATCTATTTAAGCTTCCATACACATGCCAAGTTTTGGAATGTTTTTTTTTGTTCAGTAGGTATATTCTATCATAGGGTTTAATAGGGAGGAGTTTCATTAAATAAAATCAGTTCAGTAGTTTCCAAGATTATATACTAAATAAATATCTAGAAAGTAAAAATTATTAATAATAACAATAAACCGCCTTAAAACCTCGCCATTTAGTGGGTTCCTTGTAGGTGTTTTTTTTCAGGGCTGTATTGCTGATTGCGAGAATCTCTAAATACACAGCAAACTGATTTTAATTACTGAATCAGCACATTTGTTCAAGAGTGGTTGATTATTTCCACTACTCTGTAAAGAATGTGCAATATCAAATTATATTTAATTTAGAAGGAATTATTTTCAATAATAATTGCATAAATTAAAAATAAGACATTGTTATGAACTGAAATTGCAGGGAATGAGGTCTGATTGTTTGAGTGTGAAAGAGAAATGAATATAGATGGCTGCAAACAGAATTATAGCTTTCTTTTAGGAAAAGGTTTATGGTAAATTTTATTCATATAAAATGTATTGTTCTTTTCAGGTTTCAATGTTGCGCACCGAAGACGTAAGACTGGCAAGGTTGGTTTCCCCCACCGCCTGACAAAGGAAGACGCCATGAAGTGGTTCCAACAGAAATACGATGGTATCATCCTTAACAGCAAAAAGTAAACTAAGTAAAAACAATTTATAAAACTATCTAGGCTTTTATTTTCTGTAGATATTATTACAAAAATTTACCATAGAGGTCACTGCCGCCTAACCACCTTAAGAGCCAAAATAGGTTGAACCTTGTGTCGTCTTTCGTTTGAAGTGAGTAGTTACTCCCGTTTTTGTGTCGTGTGCACATGCTATTTTCGTTTCGTAGTGGTTAGGCGGCACAGACTTCGACCATACCTTAAGTTTTTAACTACAAAACACTGCAAGGGGCACTTTAGCATTATATTTATTTGAGAAGAGAATAATAATATGATAACAGCTCTTATATGAAGTTAAATGTTAGGCTATAGGAATGAGTAAACCACACCTACGAAAAGATTGTTATTTATAGGTACAGGCGATCTTGTGTCTATGGGACACCAACCACTCTTTTTGTGTTGCAAATATCCGCAATCCGGGTCCCTAGAGCGGTATTATTGCTTAGTCTTGAATGTTACACGTTACACACGTGGTTACAAAAATGAAACACTACATGATCAGTGGTGGTTACACACGTCAAGTACTTAATGATAAGGATAACGTTGTCATGGCAACACTAGACGTGCTGCGCTATGTATCCTGGCCTGTATTGACAAACGATCTTATAGACATTATTTAACGACAGTTACCACGACAACCGCTTTTTGCGTATGTATCTTGTCATTTTTGTGGTCGATTTTTGATATGAGAGGTTTGAGCGTGTAAATAAAAATGGCCGGTAAATTCGATCGGTTCGACGATGATGAAGAAGATGTTCTTGCACCCAAGGAACCGCAGGTCACATCGCAAGACCCTAATGAAAGGAAAGCTGGGAGAGCATTGCGCATCAAACGGAGGCAAGAGGCCTTGAAGAGGTAATGTTATCTGCCATAAGTAAGTAAATGTTTGATTAATTTTTAGTATCAGTGAGATGTTTTCAAGAAGAGAGTGAATAGGCTGTTATTAGACAGACATGGTCCATCTAGGCCTAGTCCCCAAGTGCAATCGTGGCGAAATGCATTGCTATTTTATCTGAAAAAAAGAAGTGTAGTGTAGAGATCCCATAAAAAAAAAAAACAGATCTCATCACCTTAATAATTATTGGACTCTTATGATCGATCGTAAAGATTTTATCTCTCCAATAAATCTCGCACCTCTTTATCCCTGTTAGGTACTTACTGCTGTTGGTTTTAGTACAGTAGGTACTTAGTATGTGATGAGCAATCGACATTTGATCAAATCAAATACCTTTATTTACTCACACATAAATTGAAAAACACATGAGATGAAAAAAAAATACAAATCTTAAGTAGTGCGAGTCTGATGCCTATGCTAGGTATCGAATACCTGCCTATATTTGTCTGTAACATTTTAGTCCTCCTTGCCTTTGTATGCCCAAATTATTGCACACACTAAACAATCGTTAGTTTTCGAATTACTGAAGCGAATTAGAATTAGGGACGCTAAGACCCCTACATAAGTACATCACCAAGATGAGTAATGCGCGAAACGCCTTCAGCAAAATAGGAAGGATAACCTAATTATTTACTTTTCTTACACCGTGTTATCGTGGTCAAATAGAGTCCAACCAAATAGTTTGCATGCGCCCAATCGCGTCGTTGTTAGTTTGATTGAAGTGATACGCCCGTTTTTGTGTCGTGTGCAAGCGAATTTCTTTGAAAGTGGTTAGGCGGTAGAGACGACCGTTCCGACAGCGGTACAACCTATTTTTAGTTAGTTTTGTTGGCAAGCTTAGTCACAATTAATTACAGTACTAATTCAGTTATCCAGAGTTCTTATTGATGTGAACAGAGCTGATCAGCCAGCTGAAGAGGCGGCGGTGGATGAAGAGCCCGGGCCCATAGAGCAGGCCACAGCGACTGCTGCCGAAGAGCTGCAGCGTTTAGCCCTCGATGGCTCCGCTAAGGTCACCAACGTCAAGGTCACGACGGACGAGCGCGAGGTCATTCGGCGCAATTTGTTCTCGGATAAGATGAGAAGTAGGTTTTCATTACTTATTTTTACGACTAAGAGCCGGGCCTATAGGCCAGCGACTTGCATCAAAGAGCTGCAACGGCTAGGGTCTGGCGCGCAAAGAAAAGAGTTCTTTCTATACTAATATTATAAGCTGAAGAGTTTGTTTGTTCGAACGCGCTAATCTTAGGAACTACTCCGAATAAAACATATCGACACTGGAAATTTCAAATGTCGTAAGGGACATTTTGTCGTAAGTACACTAAACACAGCATAGGAATCAGAAAAAAAAACTCTAGCGATCTGTATAGCAGACTTTGTGGTATCTTTTCAAATAAAGAAGTTATGAGGTGAATTTACTTTGTCGTAACTAAACGAAGTGTAAAAATTTTTGTAGTATGGGTCAAATTTTACACTTAAAGGTATCGTTTGCTTAAACGCAACGTCGTATATCTCTCAATTTTGTAATCATTATGTTGTAAGGGACTATTTTGGTGGTTTATGCTACCTATATGTCCCAGGTGTGTTATTGGGAATTGTGATTATTTCTTGTTTGAAAACCAATCGGTACATAAACTTAGTCTTTGCAGTATAGATACTTTTACAAAGTACATTTAAAAGTCTGAATACTCGTTATTGGGTATAAACATTGTTCTTAGCTTGTAAGAAGATGATACTCATTTTGAAAGTTCCTTTTAGATTATTGTAATTTACAATTGTTATTTAGTTGGAACTGTATTGCTATTGTTATTGGAATTGCCGATGCGTATATCGATCTCTCCGTCAAGAGAGAGAATGCTTGACACGGTCGACCCCAGGTAACAAAACTTGTCGACTACCTCCAAGGTTGCACCTTCCAGCAAGATGGACGGCTGGTAGGTATAACCCTGCGCTAGGATTACGGTCTTCTCTGCATTTATGGACATGGAGAACAGGGCACAAGCGTGGTGAAATTTGTCCAGTAGGACCTGGAGCTCTTGGGGAGTTCTTGCAACAAAGGCTGCATCGTCGGCAAACAGCAAGCTGTCAACAAATAGGTCCTCGCGATTACGGCGAGACTTAAGGAGGGCGACATTAAACAGCTTCCCATCCGCTCGAGTGTGTAGATGGACACCTTGTTGCGCGTCACCGAAGGCAACTTTGAGCAGAAGCGAAAAGAATATGCCGAACAAAGTTGGTGCCAAGGCGCAGCCTTGGCGAACTCCTCTACGCATATCAAAAGCGTCGGACGTTTGACCATTGTAGACAACGGTGCCCTTCATGTCTTCGTGAAAGCATTTCACCAACTTCAGCAGCTTTGGGGGACATCCTATTTTCTCAAGTGCAACATAGAGACCCTCTCTGCTGACCGTGTCGAAGGCCTTATTCAGGTCAACAAATGCGATCTTCAAAGGAGTATTCTGCTCACGGCACTTCTCTTGAAGTTGCCGGATGGTAAATATCATATCCGTAGTGGAACGCTGGGAACGGAAGCCACATTGTTTTTATTCATAATTTATTAATGTAAATTATAAATAAATGTTTCTTGTTATAATATAATAATTGTTTAATGTTTATTTGTTAATTGGTTGAATTATTTGATTGTTATTATTTTATTTTTATTTTATTATTATGATTATTATTTTTAATTAATTTTTTTTTTTTGTATTTTTTAATTGATTTATTTTTACTCTGAGCAGACTACTCTACCCACAAAGGCATCCGCTGAAAATCAGCGTCGTGGTATGCGTTCCGCTACCACGACTTATGCTGAGCGGGTGCCTTTTCGACTCGAGTAGTCTACCCAGCTCTGCATGTTATAAATGTTTATTTATTTCTCGGTCGAATAAATGTGTTTTCTTTCTTTCTTTCTTACATTGTGCCTTAGGATACACGCGTTCGGAAAGACTTTGCAGTTTAGTCAATATGACCCTTGCAAAAAGCTTACCGACAATGCTAAGAAGGGAAATACCACGGTAAGAGTTACAATCGCCGCGGTCACCTTTCCCTTTGTAAAGAGTCACAATATTTGCATCGCGCATATCCTGTGGGAACAGCTTCCTCTCCCAGCATTTCCCCAGGAAGTTATGCAATACTGGTAATATGCACTTGAGTTTTAGGAGTTCAGTGAGTACACCATCGACCCCTGGACTCTTACCACATTTGAGCTGTAATACGGCCGCACGTAGATCCCACACGGTGGGTAAATCATCGAGCTCAGTCATAATAGGTAGGTTCGGAAGAGATGGGCGTCCTTAGCATTGACCTAAATAACAAGCTAACAAAAAGGAAATTGATAGTTTTATCTATAACTATGGAAATAAAACAATTCTCAATACATAGATATATAAGTTCCTAATATTTTCATACATTTTTAACGCTACTTACTTCAGTGTCCTAGAAAAAAATATGACATTACAACAGAAAAAATCGAAAAATTTAATGTTGTGTGATAGTTACGACAGTCGGGTTGAATTTTAGTCTATGGCGTAAGAGATTTTCATAAAAATAGTCAGATTTATTTGTATGCGTAAGGGACAGATTCTTCTGAAAATTATTGTGTAAGGGACACTATTTCCTAAACTATTGAGATATTATATATAATACTATCTCAATGATGTAGGAAAAGCTTTTTGAAAGTTATGTGTAAAAGAATCATCTAATTCGGATGAATATTTACTAAGTTACGATTTTTTTTAAATTTGGATTTTGTTTATCGGCTCTCCTGAAAAGTAGGACTTTGTCCCTTACGACATTTGAAATTTCCAGTGTCGATATGTTTGTGTTGGATAGCTTATTTATCGGGGACGGCATTTAAGGCTGTAAAACATCACGCTGCGACGGGATGGGAGCAAACTCAATCAAACGCGCGGACTCAGTCGCGGAGAACCGCTACAACCGCTAGATATATCATGTTTTGTTGCCTTTAAAAGTACGTACTAATAACTAGGATAAAGGTAAAGAAAATGCTTGATCCTCGCGCCATCTCTTCTTTGATGTGACCTTTACAAACACAAACTTTCGTGAGCGACGACGACGAGCTCGTTTACATTTAGTCGGACTTAAGTTTTGAGAGCGACTTCTTCAAGGCATGGATGACGTATTACATGGGTACAAAAAATAGCAAATCTTTATATTATTTTAAACATTACTCGTACCCATTCTTTTTCTTAAAACATCAACTTATTTCTAGACTCCATGCAAAAAATAGAGGAAGAAGCAACCGACGCTCAAACTCAGTACGAGGCGATCACCAGCCAATGGGATCCGATGCTGGAGATCAAAGACCCTCTGGACATAGACGCCGCTATCAGGGAACAGAAGAGAAAGTGCGACGAACTGCTTCAACAGAAAAATCTGCTGATCGATGAACTGAAGGCCGATTTGAAGAAGATGGATCAGTCCTACTATGAGGATTTAGATAAACAAGTGTGTATCAAATATTTAATATAATAAGCTCTATATCTTATGTGGCAATAGTAAGTAGAACTTATTGGTATACTACTTAGAAATCAAGGTTCATCATTATCAGCCAAAGGACGTCCATTGCTGAACATAGGCCTCCCCCACGGCTTTCCACAACGACAGGTTCTGAGCGGTCTGCATACAGTGCGATCCTGCTATCTTTACATACAAGGTCGTCTGTCCATCTTGTCGGTGGACGTCCTACGCTGCGCTGTTGGTCGAAGGGTCTCCAATCTAGAACTTTTCTGATGATTCTTTAGTCTAATTACTCTTTCAGGACAAGGATATAAAGGAGCTCTCAGATAGAATAGAGAAACAAGTGACGATAATGCAGCGAGCTTACGAGAAGCAGCTCGGACTGATAGCGCAAGCCATCAACATAGAGCGCGAAGTGATGGTGGAACACAACAACAAGCGCTGGGAGGCTTTGTACAAGCAACGCGATCGCGAAGAAATCGCTCATATGGAGTATAAATTCGAACAGGTAATTATTTATTATTAATTGCACTTGTAAAAAGCAACTGTGTTAGGCAAGGAATTGAACCAGTTCTTCTTACGCTATCCGGCCGCATGCCTAAACCATTCGGCTACCGACGGATACATTGGCAAGAAGCCTTATTTTGCCTTAGCCTCCTCAATCACCTCATCAATGATGCGAGATTATCATCTATCAACAAGAGATTTCATTCAAACTTAATATAATATTATATACTTAATATTAATTACAAGCGCATAATATTAAGTTTGTTTAGTAACAAAACGCATTAAAAAATCAAAGCAAATATCCGCGGTCCGCGCAACCAGAGTGCCAAGCCAAATCCTTCAAATTTCCGAATTATGTCACTTACTCAAAAGTATCACAGCGTCCAATGCTATTTTGTTCATCAGCCTCAGCCGTTCTGTTCGGACGAACTGAGGTTCTGTTGATTGTTTCCAAAAAAAATACACTTACACAACCATACACAACGATGGTTTTCAGTTAGAAGAGCACAAGCAAGAAGTCGAAGCGATAATGTGGGACCACCACGACAAGTACCGCGAAGCGAAAATAGAACTGGAATCGCTCATTCAAGAACTGCAGAAAGAATTGGAGAAGTTGAAAGCTACTTGCATTATCAAC
>OY757269.1:6189215-6251938 GCA_963584085.1 Pyrausta aurata | reverse complement strand
AAATTATGCAAAACCTTGCAATGTTTCTGTATACAGACTAGAACTCATGATTTTGACCAGTCAAAGGCTGTCCAATCCCAAATGGCTCAAGAATCTTGTTATAAATGAGCTCACTAAAGGTATGTCTCATTTCCCGCCGTGGGGTCCAAACTACCTACGCACGACCATACATTTGTATATTAGATTTTTCATGGCTTTTTTACTATTTTCTTTTTGATAAACGGCTGTCTCTTGAGTGCAAAGGCAATATTGTGTTGGCAAATATGCTCGTAGATCATAAAATATATTTCAGCCTATTCTCAGATGATTTACACCTTGATACTAGGACTGCTTTCATCGCCTTTTATTATATGTGGCCACATGCTTCCATATTCTTTATTTTTTATGGAGCGAGCCTATTTTGTTTATTAGTTCTAGTAGTACGCGTATAAGGACGTAGCTGATTTATTACAGAGTCCTGTTGCAGAAATAACTTGGATACAGTGTTCCACAATTGGCTTAGTTGAATTGATAGAAAGGACTAATGTACATATTTTAGGATTGACTACAAAGGCGTAGCATAATTATCGAACAATATAATTAAAAAACACTATTTTTGTATTTAATATTACGAGCTTACCCAAAATACTAAGTAAATTAAATTAATATTTGGGGCATTTCACGTGAAGCGGGCAGCGAAAAAGGGTCAGATCTCCGATTTCAGTCATATTCCCGTATGTTATACCTGTACATGCCCTCGGCACAGATACGAAATATTATTGCATTTTCAAGCTTAGTTTTCAAAATATAGGTCTTTGAAGTTTTCAGAAATCGCGAGATATGCTCTACTTCAAATGCCATTATCAGTTGAAAAACGGTAATTTTTAAATAAATTTATTAGTAAATTGAAAACTACATTTATTAACCTTATTTTCCTTATTATTTGAATTCTGATTTATTTTATAAAATTGGTAAAAAAAATCAAAAATATTTATTTTTTTAGTTTTTTACGAAGTTCGCATTTTTTTATATTTTTTTCTGATCATGTAAAATATTGCTTATTTTATGCTGAAACTTCATGCCAAGTTCCATAGTGGGCCGCGCAGTCGTTTAGGAGCTACATGTATTATAATGCCGAAGCGCGGCAATGGACCCCTTTTAGCGCCTAGTCAGTAAGCGCAACTTACTGAAAAGGTATCTAAATAATAAGCAAATAACACTGTTGCTGCGCTTTCATTGCTTTTATAATGGCAGGTCACAAACACGAAATTATGAATTAAGGTTTTATTCACAATATTAACACTTTTGTGTGCGCTAAAGTTACCTTTTTTTATAAAGTGACAGTGAATTGAACGAAAGCATAGTATTATTTATTGGTTCTAGGTAAGGCTTTTGCAAATTCAAAGTGACTCTCGATATGTTATTCTATTTTGCTCAATTTCGTCATTCTTAAAAAAATATAATTGCAATACTTATGAGGCAATAACACTTCAGACCAATCATTCATACGATTGGGCGATTAGATTTTTAAAAACTGATCAAAATATGTAGAATACTTGCTTAATAGTCGCTTTGAATCTGTTATATCCGTGACTAACTCCAACAATATAATCCTTTCGTTCCAACCACTATACTATAATAATTTAGATTAATAATAATTTATTTCAGGCAACAGTTAATGAAATACAGAACCAATAATAAATACCTTACAAACTAACATACATTTATTTATTTTTATTTATTTAAAATACTTCATGCATAAACAAAAGGTACATATTATGGCGAACTTAATGCGAAAAGCATTCTCTACCAGTCAACCATAGCATAGGTCTATACAGAGATAATACAGGCGGCGCGCGAAGGAAGTGACAAAGAAACAAAAGAAAGAGTGTGACGATAATAATTACAAAAAGTACATACTAAAAGTACATACATACATAATCTAAATAAAATACAAAATATGTCCATAATAAAACAAATTAGGTAACTTAAGAGCACATAAAATTGATAATATTGTAAATAAAACATTAATTCATAATTTCGTGTTTGTGACCTGCCATTATAAGAGCAATGAAAGCGCAGCAACAGTGTTATTTGCTTATTATTTAGATACCTTTTCAGTAAGTTGCGCTTACTGACTAGGCGCTAGAAGGGGTCCATTGCCGCGCTTCGGCATTATAATACATGTAGCTCCTAAACGACTGCGCGGCCCACTATAGAACTTGGCATGAAGTTTCAGCATAAAATAAGCAATATTTTACATGATCAGAAAAAAATATAAAAAAATGCGAACTTCGTAAAAAACTAAAAAAATAAATATTTTTGAATTTTTTTACCAATTTTATAAAAAAAATCAGAATTCAAATAATGAGGAAAATAAGGTTAATAAATGTAGTTTTCAATTTACTAATAAATTTATTTAAAAATTATCGTTTTTTAACTGATAATGGCATTTGAAGTAAAGCATATCTCGCGATTTCTGAAAACTTCAAAGACCTATATTTTGAAAACTAAGCTTGAAAATGCAAAAATATTTCGTATCTGTGCCGAGAGCATGTACAGGTATAACATACGGGAATATGACTGAAATCGGAGATCTGACCCTTTTTTCGCTGCCCGCTTCACGTGAAATGCCCCCTTTACTAGTTGGCAGTATAAATAGGCAGGTATCATAAAAAAAAAACAGCAAGTAAATTGAGGTTTGAGTTAGTACCTCATTAAAGACACAAACATATATCATGCAACAAATTTATTAGTTCCTCATTTAGAATAACAATAGCAATTCATTCATTAGTACCAACCCAGGTCCATTCCCAAACGTAGACAGATTTACGGGACACCTTAGTACCGGAACTTTTCCCAAACCTCTTTTCTTAGTCGTTTATATATAAAAAAAAGTTGTCCGATAATGAATCTTCTACTTTCAGAGTTGCGATAAACGAATAAAATCGGTCCATTTAGAATAGTTGAAATACGATAAAATATAGATTTATTTTTAGTTTATTTTTGTTTTTATAGTGTTTTATCACCATACAAACTTAATAATCTTTTTACAAGTGCAATCTAAATAGATTTATTTGACTTGTTTCACCAGCACTATACAGCTATTTGTATTTGTTTCAGATTCTAAATGAACCGATTGGCCGTTTGTACGTAGTAAACTTGTCGCGTGCACCATTCTGCTTAAATGTGCCTAAGGCTGGTTTCACAGCGATACAATCGAGCCGCACCGATGACCAGCGCCATAAAACAGCACGTGCTTAGCCGGCGAGTCGATGTGAAACGGATTTCGTTAATATCAAGCGTTTCGTTGGAGTGTATTGTCGTCATCATGGGAAAGAATTTAACAACAGGATTTTTCATGAAAAAGAGTACAACATAGTCGTAAAAGATTTCAAACTCATCTATTGATTGATCGATAAAATCAGTATTCATAATATATATTTTGTGAACATAACAGCGCGTTTGAACGGTGACGACGCCAGATGCGGCTTGAATCGCGCGGCGCTGACCAACATGCGATTCGCGAACGGCACGACGACGAAACGAGACTTAGCAGCGGTTTACCTATATTATTACGGTAAACCGCTTCATTGAGACCTCGCCTGCGGGGCGGCGGGGTGCCGGCGAGGTCTCAACAAATCGGTCTACTTGCTAGTGTAATTTCAAGAACGCGCGTCCGAACGGCGCTGTAAAAAACCGGTTAAGTGCGTGTCGGACCCGCGCACTAAGGGTTCCGTGCCACCCTTAACTGAATTCAGGGTGCACTTACTTTCACTTAACGAAAACATCACAATATATTGTGACAGCAAAAATAACTTTGTTTTTCATAGTGTTTGTATGAAAGACAAAGTTATATTTGCGGTTGATAAAAATGTGCAATATCTCAAAAACTACTGGTTCGATCTCCTTCAAACCAATTTTCGTTGCAAGTTTTTGTTGAGATCTACATCATATATTTTCTTCAAAATTTTCACTTTCTTAGTTCAAAAGTTAGATGGGGGGGGACGCCCATTTTACCACTTTGGAAGCGTCTATATCTCAAACCTTACACTTTTAGAAAAAATGGTTTTAGAAACCTCAACATCATTTTCAAAGACCTATCCATAGACACCCCACACGCATAGGTTTGAGTAAAAAAAATATTTTTGGATTTAGTTACATGTATGGGAGCCCCCCCTTAAATATTATTTTTTCTTACTTTTTGTATCTGAATCGGAAAGCGGTAAACAAGATACACCTACCTACCAAGTTTCAGCTATGTGATGCTTATAATTTCAGAATAAAGTGGCTGTGACATACGGACGGACAGACAGACAGACAGACAGACAGACAGACAGACAGACAGACAGACAGACAGACAGACAGACAGACAGACTTGACGAAACTATAAGGGTTCCGTTTTTTGCCATTCGGCTACGGAACCCTAAAAAGCGTCGTTTTGAAACCAGCCTTAGCTTTAAATAAAAGTAGCCTTTGAAGAACCCCACAAAACAGGGCACCTATCTGCGACGTTTGGCTTCTACAAGTTCACTACACGACCGGCCAAAGGATTTACTCACTCTGCGTGACGGTGACGGTGACGTTATCCGTCGCGGAGTTGCCGTTGTCGTCGAGTACGGTGAGCGAGAACACATACTGCCCTTTGGTGAGGGCGGTGGCGTTCGCGACGGACTCGTTAAAGTTTATTATGTTAGAGTTAGTGGGCCCGGAGAGGCAGCGCCAGGTGTACGCCACGATGCGGTGGTCGTCGTGCGACGCGGAACCGTTCAGTGCGATCCACGTTTGGGGGAGTGATATGAACTGCAATTAAACGTTTTCATGGGTAGGTTAGGCGGTTGTCCCACTGAAAACGATATAATAGAACTACAAACTATAAACGAGTGTGTTTGGATAGTTTTGTCGCTAGCTACAAGCTAGTTGCGAGTGCGACAGGCGATCGCTGGTCTATTTTCCGTTATCCATTAAACACTCACGGATCGATAGGCCGCCGGCGGTACATAAAATAATGACAAAATAATGGTAACACACGATAGGTTTCTGAAGTTTTTTTTAATTTTCCATACAAAATATATGGTTAACCAGCGCCCCCCTCCTACCGAAGTTTTTTTGGTACTTTGGGTAAAAAAAAAACTTTTCACCTCTAGTATGCGTGTGCCAAATTGCAAAACCTGTACATCGATTTGCGGTTTTTCCATAAAATTGGACTCGTACGCCGTCCACTATTTGTGCGGCACTCTGTATACACCGTGCTTTTTTAACCGTCTTACAGCCGAAGGCCACTTAAAGTATCCAATAACTACATGTCATTCGTTAAATAAAACTTGGTTATTATTAAGATTTTAAAGACTAAGACATTAAAGAAGATATCAGCACAATTTAGTACGAAACAGCCTGTAACGAGCACTACGCGCGGGTCATTCACTCGGCTGTCTAGCACTACTGACCTTATTTTACGAACGAATAGAAAGGGGCGAGGCGGTGGGCGTCACAAAGGATTGCGCTAGCGCATGATTGGTTAGAGATCCACGTGGAGTGTCTTAGATTGGCTACGGTGAGGAACGCGTGGAGGCGGCAAGGTCAAGGAATGCATTGTTGAAAACGTAAACATTATGAACAGGATGATACATTACGTAACATTACTATTAGATATTTTTTACACCAAAATTAAGTGGAGTGTAATAAAAAAAATAACATGTCCTAGAGGTTTATTAAGATGGTTACATTACGTGGGCTTCGGGTGTAAGACGGTTAAAAAAGCACGGTGTATTTAAAATACGTTTTTTGAGCGAAAAAAATGTCGATAGGTAATCGCTTTCTTGATGGCGGTGAGACAACCCATTTAACGTCTTTACCTGTTCTTCGTATATCATTATCTGTCCCTTTCTTCGTGGAAGAATTATATGCGATTTTAAATGTATATGTATAACTAGACGTCCCAGTGAACTTTGTTTTGCCCCCAGCCCCGTCCCCGTTTTATGAATAATTATTATCTTCCTTGACTCTACGTTTTAGCTAGAAAACGTTTGTATGGGAAAAAGAAAAGGGCTGTTTTTAGGGTGTTTCCGAAAATTATTCGAATTTTTTCGCCGTAAAAACCATCCTTGAACTTCAACAAACATTTAAAAAAAAAGAATTGGCCAAATTGGTCCAGGCGTCGTTGAGTTATGCGCTTAACAACACATTTTGCGATTAATTTTTATATTATAAGATTGTACGGCCTCAAAAAATGATGCACAGCCCAGTTGCAAAAAATGCGCAAACTCGAGCGGTGGAAATTCATTCACCTCTTTCATGCCAACCATGTATTATGTACGTGCATGTCATCATATCATCAAGTTTGCCGGACCACGACATTAAACTTTATACATTACCATCACAAAACTAACTCAAGAGTACCCCGTTCATATTCTTCTTGTTTCTCAATATTGTCAGAATTATTAACATGTCATAGTCTTGGAAAATAATATATATTTTTATTTATCAGCAAAACAACACTTATAAATCCGTAGAATCCATATTTTTTTTTTCATGCACATGCTTTTAGTCACTTTGTACACTTACCCCCTTATTTATCATAACTTCAACGGTCTTTTAAACCTATTTTAGCTATTACACTGTTTTGTCTCATTCTTTCTTGGCGCTGTCATTATTTGACAGAAAGTGACAAAACAGTGTAACAGCTAATATAGGTTTAAAAGACCGTTTGAGTTATTATGAATAAGGGAGTAAGATTATTAGTTATCATTATAATAAGTTCACATTGAATCTTACAACCTTATTTCAAAAACGAATTACCAGCTTTAGATCCACACAAAAATATTTAACCGACCAATTTAAAGATAATATTGAATGATCACATTTATAAATAAATAATGGAGTTAAACTTAGCAAATTGGTCAGGTAATTTTAGTCTTGGTTAAACCTGGCATTATCTTTTTCGTAATAAGGATTGGATTGGATTTTGTTAAACCTAGCTTGAGATTTTAATCAGATAAGTTTAGTCACCTTCACAAGTTGCCTATCGATGTACAATTTCACGACTTGACAAATACTACCTACCTAATTCAGTGCCTACTTACTTTGATTAAGTAGACATAACATAACTACCCAGTTATCATAAGAATGAACCTGTCACGCATGTGACTGTGACGACGCGTTTGGTGTAGTGGTTAGCGCTCCTGACCATTACACCGGCCGTCGCGGGTTCGAATCCCCAATGTTTGTGTGATGAGCACAAATTATATGTATTTATGGGAGACGCCCATTATGACGGATAATCGTTGTCTGGTAATTCGCAACACAAGTAAGATAATTCCTTACCACGAAACCAGACAGTTGATGTGTTGTCTGGCGCATATTTATTATTTATGTCACGTTCCTCCTGCTTCTCCGTTCACCCACCCGCGTACGTCCGTTTCGTCACTTTTCCGTGCAGTGACAGTGACAGGTCCATTCGTACAATAACCAGGAGCTCTATTTTTGAATCACTTTTTGATTTTCGTTCGAAGATGAATTATAACTCAACGAAAATACTTGTAATATTGACTGCGAGTGATTCATAAATAGAGACCCAGGTTATACTTACCACGTCCGATCCCGCGTTGGCCACAGGAGGCGTATTTGTCGGCGGCTTCACAAACACATGTACTTCAGCCGTAGAAAACTGACCCGAGGAATCTGTCACTTTTAGTACAAACGTGTAAACGCCCTCTGAAAGGTTTGATAGCTGAAAAGAGAAACATTTACAGTGTACAATTACAACTTTTTTTTACTAATAAAAAATATACAACAGTGATTGTATTTCTTGTGCTGCTTCTTCTCAGCACTAGCCATCTTAAAACAGTTAATTTTTAGTTATTGTCATTTCATTTTTTATAGACACGAGATGGCGCTCTTGTATTTTTGGGTATATAGCAGAGGGATATCCTTAAGAGATGTAGTAAAATAGTTATGTTTTTGCCAGCGTAAGTAAAACCGGCGCAGTGCGAGTCGGATTCGCGCACAAAAGGATTCGTTCGTACCATTGACTAGGTAAACAATAGTTTAATATTGTAACCTTTTTAGGCAAAAAATTGCGTTTTTTGTATGGGAATCCCCCCCATCAGAATTTTATTATTTATTATTAAAGTAAAATTACAACTGATAATTTAGTTTAAGATTAATTATTGATATCAAGCAAATAAGGGCAAAAATATCGCGTTTGTTGTATGGAACCCCTTAAACATTTTTTTGTATATTTACAATGTGTTTAAAATTAATGTTATTAGGGAACCTAAATAGGATAACTGACGTTGAAATTTGATAGTATTTTTAGAGTAGATCCCACATGTAAAATTAAGACTAACGATTAGTTTGTTTTTATATTTCATAAAATAGGTTATCAATATTCATCATTGTACTCCTTAATCAACAAAAGGTTTATTTTACAATCTTTAGTCATAACATTGATATAAATCTAAATATTTACACAAAACCATATTACAGTTTTATGGTCGATAAAAATATCGGCGTTGTACTGTGAAAATATTTTAATTGCAAACGGCACACGTTCTAATTAAACTTTGCTGATAGCGCACGATAATAAAATTAAATACCCAGATTTGATTAACTGTTTGTTCTTGTTTTACAGTTATCGTTTTCATTATGTGGAAGCCAGGATATAAAATATAATATAAAATATACACATGACGAGTTGACGATACCTAAGCTAAGCACATTGTAGTTATCGGAAGTAAAGTCTGTTTTTATTTGCATGTCGAATATTGTAAACAATCTTTAAATAACTTTTAATATAATATCAATTTGATTTGATTTAAAAAGATCTCAGTATTCTCGGTGTTCAACGATAAATTACCTTTGTAGGTTGTGAGCTTTGTCTTTATCTTATTTTAAAATAAATAATTTTATTGAAAACAAATATCAAGATTGTTTACTTACAGTATACCAAAACGCGCGGACGCCGTCGCAGCGGGAGCCGATTACATTATGTATTGTAAATATTTAAATAACACAAACCTGCAAATAAGGCGAATGCGTGTTTTGCATATCTACAGCTTTATTTTCATCCTCGACTGATTTGGTCCATTCCCAGGATGTGATCTCATGGTCGTCGGTCGATAAACTTCCGTTAAGCGTCAGTTTGTTGTTCGGTAAATATATTATCACATCTTGCCCTGAAAAAATATATATTTCATGTTTATTATTTAAATATTATAAAGTCATGATTAGTTTAATGTAAGTACTTTCCGAAATCTATACATATAATAAATATGTAAATGTTTGTATGGATATAGCTGTGGGGATTGATAAAAGGGGGTTTGTTTTGTTTATGTGAAAGTTTATTAGGTAAATACATTTTGGGAAATCGATATTTGAGCGAGCGGAGCCGCGCGCAGGGTTCGCTAGTTTTTAATAAAATCGTACAGATAGATATAATTCGTTATGTAATCTTATTTAAGATAAGTTTCAAGCAAATGAGTGGGTCTTAGGTAGAATAGTGTTTACTAATACAGTGAATTCTTAATTGTTAAATCATAAGGGTATTTATAACATGTATTATTTATTTGTAATCTCCTAACTAAATTATTTTAATCTATACTAATATTATAAAATGTATAAAGCTAAAGTGTTTGTTTTTGAACGCGCTTATCTTAGGTACTACTGGACCGATTAAAAAAATGTGTTAGATAACTTATTTATTTGGGAAGACTTTAGGATATGAAACATAACGCTGCGACGGGAGGGGAGGGGAGAAAACACGCGCAATCGCGGGGGACTGCTGGTAAATAAATTAATTCTAATGGTTCAATGGTTGCTTTAAACAAATTTAAAAATTAAATTATGTCAACAAAGAGTTATTTTATTTTATCTTATCTTACCTGCATTAGCTTCAGGGGGATAATCAGTGTGGTTCAAGACAGTGATGTTTGCCGTAGTCGAGTTCTTGACATGGTCAGAATCTTCCACAGTCAGCCTGAATGTGTAGTTGCCGGGCTGTTTCAGATCTTTGAGGACCAGGGTGGGCCCGTCTTGCAGGGGAGGTTGGTAGCCGATGGGCCCCGATGTCAGGTCCCAGTGCCAGGATATTATAGCATCGTCATCCTGTGCGAAAAATATAGGTATTTGTTGAGCAGTTAACATCAGCTATATTATTTGTCACTTTTGTAAGAGCAAATCATCAGTGATACTAGCAGGCCAGTTCAAATGCTGGTCTACTATTTTCGTATGGTCATTCGATTACGAGCTTTACTGTTATATTGAAAAAAACAAGTTATAAAAAATCCACAACGTAAAAATCGAGTTTTGATTTCATCTCTTCTGTTCGGAAAGTTGAATTCATGAGCATGTAATATTATGGATTTGGCACACTGGTTGCGGTCTGCGGTCCATTCAAATTTGACCGGACGCGGCCAATTTTGCTTGTGTGCCAAATCCATTAAAGTAAAAGCTTCTTCGAGTGGTATAGGCATACGCCCGGATAGCGTAAGACACGGGGTTCGTTTCCTCGTCTGTCACAGAGTCACGGTTGCATTTTACAAGTGCAATTTATATATAAAAGCTTCTCGTTAGTATCTTAGATTAGCTAATCTACATTAAACGACGTGTTATGGCGCGCTTACACGGACGAGTAGAATCCACGCGGTGAGTCCGCGCCCTCCCACGCGCGGTATCTGGACATATATACTGGGTCTTATATTATAGTAAAATGGACTCTATAACAACCATATTTCACGGCGGACGAGTTGCCTCGTCGCGCACACTCAACGTGCTCGGCTCGGCACGTGAGAACGTGTGGAGTTAGCAATATATTTTATTTAATAACTTTTTGACCCTTTGCACACTGTAACTTTTATAGCAGCAATGCAGTCACGATGAAGCTTCGATGCAGTCGCAAAATGACAGCCTTTTTACTTTACTTTTTTTAGCTACTTTTAGCATCGATACGGTCGCGATGCAGAAGCTGGACATTGATAAAGTTATGTACTTACTGTATATTGGCGACTGCATCGCTACTAACGCGTTTTAGCATCGATGCAGTCGCGCCTCTGCATCGATGCTAACGCGCGGCAGCATCGATGCCAAATTAAATCTGTTCATTGCGCGAGTCGCGACACTGTCAGCGCAAAACGTAACTGCATCGATGCTAAAAGTCGCGGTCGGGGACTTTGTGAGCAAGATCCCAAACGGCACACGTGTAGGATTTGTCAAAAGTAGATTGCATCGTTACCTTACTAGCGCTGCCGTCGAGCACCGCGCCGGAGTTAGGCAGCTTGACGGTCTGCGACTGCGGCGTGATGAGCACCCGCGGCGGCGTGTTGGTCCGCAGCGGCGCGCGCACGGCGACCGTCGCGAACGCCTCCCCGAACGAGTCGCTGCCGTTCACCGTCACCTTAAACCTGTACTGGCCCTCCGTCAGGTCCGTCAACTTCACCGTGGCGCCGTCCTGCTTCATGTTACCTGTTGATGTACACAACAAATAGATTAACATTGCATCATGCATGAATAAAACCGGAAAAGTGCGAGTCGGACCCGCCCACTGAGGATTCCGTGCCACCCTTAACTGAATGAGGGCTACCGTTTTCGTGCTCACTAGTTGGCGCCACTGTCGCGTGAAATCCAGAATATAACTTTTATGGTGTGTAAATTGTCATGATGGAGAGATTAAAAATCAAGTTCGCCATTAAATCTTAATATTACAATACATCGGGCATGTCGCAGTCCAGCTTTGTTAGGAAAAGAGGAGTAAACATTTATTTTCTTAGTCCCCCTTTTAAAACGCTCTTATTCATTGATCCGTAACTAGTATTTACCATAAATAATGGAAATTATTGCTAAATAGTCGAAACATTAATATAATTAGAATTAAACCCGCACACCTAACCCACAAACAGACATTTGACATTTCGGAGACCTTACGCTACACAAGCGCCCATAGCGGCGAATTCATACGCGTTAGCCCTCATTCGGGCTTCACTTACTTCCACCTAGCGAAAAAATCACAATATTTTTTGACAGCAAAAATTGCTTTGTTTTTCATAGTGTTCATATGAAAGACAAGTTAAAATGTTAGAACTCAAATGTTACTTTTAGAAAAAATGGTTTCAGGCAGGAACCTTAATGTCATATTAAAAAACCTATAGACCTACACACATAGGTGTGTAAAACATTTTTTTTAGGTTTTAGTTTTGTGTATGGGAGCCCCCCTAAAATGTTTTTTTTTTCGTACTTTTTATATTTGAATTTATATTTGAAAATGCGATTAACAAGATACATCTACCTATCAAGTTTCAGCTGTGTGATGAATAGTGACATACTGATGGACAGACAGACAGACTTGATGTAACTATAAGGGTGCCGTTTCTTGCCATTCAGCTATGGAACCCTAAAAATTTTATGTATACAGGTGTGTATCAAATTGAGCTTTATTTTAAAGAATAACATTGAAGCACATACATTTACAATTATCTCTCTCACTTTGAATGACTAAATGATCCAAGTCAGGAAAGACAGCAAAAAGAGAAGTTAGAAAGCAACATCCAAACTGGATGTAAGAAAGTAGAAAATCAGTAGTTTTATCAAAACTAATTTAAGAAATTCAATTTATGAATTACTGTACCAGTAAAACCCCCTTTCGATTGATCCACTAAGGTCCACACATAGTTGTAATGACTATTTGTTGTTTTCTCGTCAGGAATAGTATATGCTGCTAATGTTGCTTCATTTTCCGGAAGTTGAACCTTGACAGGCAAAAATTACAGTTTAATGGAATGTTAGCTGCTACATAACTTTAACAAAGTATACCAAAAACTAATAACTCTATACTGGAACAAACAATGTAGTACACACCTTTTTATCTGAAACTGATACAGTTAATTTTTGGATTGTTTTAGGAGTTGTATTTTCAGTTTTTAAATCATTGACTTTGGGATCTGATTCATCATTTTTCTTTAAAGTGTCCATAGGTATTGTTGGCCCTTTAGCAAAAGGTCTTATTGTTTGAATGCAAGCCCCTTGAGAGTTTTCTTCAGTGCCTGGTACACATTTGCAAACACCATTCTGTAGTTTAAGGCTTATAGGAATGCATTCAGAGTTGAAAGGGCAATCATTAGCCCCCACTTCACATGGCATTTTTTCCATGTAGTTTGATGCATCCATTATCATATCACTCTCATTGTTGTTATCCCTGTACTTTTCATAGTTTCTTTCATCTTCCTCCATGGTTGGCAAATTGTTAATGAATCTTGATAGAAAACTTGAGTCATCATCTTCAGACGGAAGATCATTTCTATGACTTGTGTAAGGAGAATATAATGTTTCTTCTTCTGGTGAAAAGTTGCTGTTAATTTCTGAATAACTTGACTGATCTAATATGTCAGACCAGTTATCTGAAAATATTCAACTCATTTTAAAATTATACTAGGGTCTAATTTCAACAATGTGCTTATAAATCTAAGCATTAGTTTAGGATTCTTGTTTTAAATCATTCTTACCATTTGGCAGCACAGGCTTCACAAGTATCATTGAGACATGAGCATCCCACTTATGGCTACCAACTCTTGGTAGAGGCAGGCACAACTCATTACTGGCACACTCCACATGAAAACATCTCCTGTCCACGATGAACACAATGTTGCATGAATCACTCAGGCAACATGCCATCACACACTGTCTTAGACCTTTAGGTCCATTTTTTTCAGAATAATTTCCAGCAGTCAAATTACCTATTGAAACATTGCTGTTACTGTAATGGGGATTTTCAAACAAAACACTTGAATCAAGCTAAGTTATTTTACTTACCCACAGGAATGTAGTTGACAAAGTTTTTAGGGTATAATTTGGGACATTTATTATTTTCGTATTTATCATTCCACACTTTATTATATTGGGAACGGGTAATTTCAACATTCAGAGCAATAAATAAAGTAAGGAAACACAGGTAAATTGCATTAAACATAGTAAAGTATTAATGAAACAATATTTTTATTCAAATGGTACCACAGATTATATCATAGATATGATATTATGGCCGCGTTCCGAGTTGCGCCAACATCATTGTGAGCGCTGTGAGCGACAAAAGCCGTTCCGAATTGATTATCGCGCTGACAGCGCTGTTGACGCGATTTCATTTCGGAACGGTCTATTGATGGCTAACGAGAATCACAAGCGGAAATCATCAGCTGGCTGTCATATCTTAGCTATGATTATAAGGGAGATAATTGGGGAGCGCTTTTGTTTCGCAAAAACCTTGCTAAAACAAAATATATTTTTAGTTCATCAATAATTAATCAATGTATTAATAGACAGTGATGATGATAGTGACAGTCAGTCATCATTCATCGTCTTCGGAATAAGAAGATTTTGTAGTAACAACATAAACAGTAGAAAATCTAGAAAACACTTGAAAAATAATCAAATCTTACCTTTTCATTACATAAGTAAGTAATGTGTGCGACAATATAAAACTGTTTTATTTTACCACTATCTATCTGACCTCTGTGGCTTCGGCTTGGATCTACGCAGCTACGTGAGAAAAATTTGTTTTCTGCCGGCTGGCGCCTATAGCGTAGTGATTGATGTGGGCTAAAGGAATAGAAAGCCCATTCTCATTGAACAAATTAAACATTTATTAATCTTATAAATTTATATCATTAAGTTATAACACTATAAAAACAAGAATCAACCATTTATTAATCTTCTTAAGATATATCATTATTTTCTATTAAGATTTTCTTACATAATTAAAATTTTAACATTTTTACTCTAATCATAATAATAAAAACTTTCATAAATAACAAGACTTTGAAAGAGAAATCAACAACAAATTACTAGCAGTCTCAATAAAATCTTAATCTTAGGTAGGTACATTATCTAACATTTTTACAATCACAAAAAAAATACAACATGTCAGATTTATAGTCTAATAAATAAATAAATAAATAAAATCTTTATTTTCTCATCACAAACATACATTTACAGTTGGACAACAAATGAGATACATAAAAGAAATGTTTGTGTGAGACTGGTGCCTATGCTAGGTAAGCCTGATACAATTTTGTACAAAAGTTTACTTCCAGTTATTATGTAGGTCGGATTCGTTTTCTGCATTTTCATTGCAATCTCGTTATGTAATATTTTGAGTCTTTTGACGAAACTGTTCTTTTTTTCTTCATATAAAGTTCTCAATAATAAAATACGTGCAATACTCCAAATGAAGAATGTAACTGATCGCAAGTTCTCTGTAAACAAGAAATAGTAACATTTATATTAATAAAGATGACATTAACTACATACATACAAGAAGGAGGAGAGAAATATACACATTCTGAGACGAACTAGGATAAAGCGGGTTAAGAAAATAAGTTAAAGATGGGCTAGGTGCAAGTGTGTCAGACTCTAGTGTCTTAGCTTGCAAACAAGTTAGATTAAAAAACTGCTAAACTTACCCTTCATTGTCTTCATAATTCTGTCCACTGGTTGTTGATACTGAAATTAAGAATAGAAACTAAACATAGCATAGAAAACCCTTAGAATAGTTAGATACGGGATTGCTTCCATGTACCTTATTATTTACGAGCTTCCGATATTTCTGCACTGTTGCAAGCGCCATGATCACGGAGTAACAACAACAACAGTGTCAGATTTACTTGATTACCTCCTTTTTTGAAGTCTGTAAAAATATACTGCTAAACTTTACCTTCATGCTCTTCATTATTGATGGTATCCGGTATTGATACTGAAATTAAGAATACCAAATTAATTAATCAGATAGCTAAAACTTATGTTAGTTTTATTGTTATTTATTTATTATTATTTACGACTATTTTCGACCTATAATTAGTGTACCTACCTATTTCAGATGATAAAATCCAGGTACAAATTATAATAAAATTTGACTCACCGCCATATTCTTCACGCAGTATTTCTTTCCCTGAGAAGTTTATATTCTCAGTTCTTTCCGAATCCGTTTGGTAGGAGACAACTGCAGGCAGACTGAATGTCGAGGGAATTATTTTCCACATCCTAGACTGTTACTGATTTCTAAACAAACACAGAACCTGAAATTGCAGAGAAATTACGAAATCTGGGGTTAAAAAGAGTTATGAATACTTGTATTGGCCAAATTGTGAACAATAAACTTACCTTGTTGTGCTCTTTCATACTGTTCCATGCTTATATCTACTGAAATTACTTTGCCCGTAGTTTCCTCTTTAATTAAAACCAACATGGTTCTCCAAGTTGCTCGTCCGTGCCAAGATAATGTAATTTTTCTAATAGGTCTGTTTCATCTGTTTGTTTGTTTTTGAAATTATTGGAATGAACTACGGAATAAAACGTCAAATGCGTCAATGTGACAGCACGCTCACGGCGCTATCGCGGCAGAACGATATCACTGTGAACGCAAGATGGCGGTGGTAGTGACGTCATCCGTGACGTCACGACAGCTATCGTTGGCGCGCTCACACCAATTCGGAACGGTCTGAAGCACGCTAAAATCGCTGTTGTCGTATTACGGAACGCAACCTATGACAGAATACGTCCATAGATATGACAGATATAGAATTTAGATTGGAAAGCTCTTGTAGCGTTTAGGACCCTTACTTATAAAGTTTGGGGAGGCAACCGGTGGTGTCGCTAGCGTCGTTTTATTTTTCTTTTATGCGGTGCGGATGATGAACAGGCAAAGGAATAAAAGCATCACACACTATAGGTAAACCGCTTCATTGAGACTTCGCCTGCGGGGTACAGGGGTGCGTGCGGAAAGACGAGAGCGGGGACTGTAAGGGGTGCGGGCGGCGGGGATACACAAGAGACGAAATTTGCCGCGACAGTTCTTAAGATATGTGACGTCATTGGTCACAATGGTGGTCGTCACTTAAGTCTAAATATTATTATCCAGAGCCGCGGATTTTGATCAATAAATAAAATGGAATCTTAAAATAAGATTGATTTTTTGGCAAAATTAAAAACTTCAAATAACATTCCCTGGTAACTTTTGCGACTGTTTTGTTTAAGTATTTATCTAGTTCATATTTATATCTAGTTCATATTCCGCTGAATTTGGATCTATATTTTATTCAAGAATATTCGTATATATTTAGAGCCTTTATTAAAACACTGTTATTTTACAGTGTTCCAAAGGTAGACTTAATGCTAAGAGCATTCTCTTCCCCAGTTATACTTTAGCATAGAATATATAAAAGTACTACAACTTTAGGTCATGTACAAAGATTGTAACAGGTGCAGGAGAATGATGTCAAATAGGAATTTAAAAAACACGAAAAAAAATGCAATAATATAGATTTTGTGTCCGAATATACTGCGACTTATCTTCAGACTTCAGTCAGACAGTATTCTCTTGTGTACTTCTGTCAAAGCGTCCGCAACTGTCAACAGATGCTATCGCTACCTGTGACGTAGTGGTTCTATCCTCTTTGTACCTGTGTAGCGAGCGTACTGAATTTTGAAAAGAATGTGCCCTGCCGCCCGCACCTCTCACAAACCCCGCTCTCGCTTCCCCCCGCGCCCCTGTACCCCGCAGGCGAGGTCTCAATTTCGCGGTTTACCTATAATAAAGTTTTTTTGGCACCCGCGGTTTGCGATAGCCACGAACGGAGTAATAATGGTAGGGAAGCGGAAAGGAATAAACAAAACGGAATAGGAATTTGCAAAATATAGAATGAGGATCAGGTTTAAAACGTGGATAGTTTACGAAAAGATATTAAAATTTTATGTTATTAATAGATAGATATTCAGAAATACATTTATATATATCATAATCATATACTTATATCAGGCTGGATATGGATGTTGGAAAAGGAAAACGTAGGGATAACAAAGCTGTAATAAAAGTTTAACAATCATGATTCTGGCAGGCGAAGAATATATGATTCAGGTCGCCCACTCCAACACCGCACTCACATGCATCACTGGCTATCATTTTGAGTCTTGCTAAATGAGCAGGAACACATACATGTCCCAGTCTCATAAGAATGATGCTGGAAATAGTCAACTTATTCATATTTGTCTTAAAAAAACAAGGTTTGGGCGGAATAAAAGGCTGTCATTGTTTATAACATTTTCCTTTTGTTTGACTACTGATCTCCCAATCTTTCTCCCATTTTTCGTGCAAGTAAATTTTAGGTAGAGCTGCTACAATATTTTTTATATGGGAAAAGGTCCTTAGATTGGACAGCAGCATTGGCCAAAGAATCCGCTTTCATGTTTCCAGGAATGTTACTATGTCCCGGAATCCAGACAAAAACTACAGAAAAACCCTTTTGCATGCAAACATTCAATAACTTTCTGCTTTCAATGATAACTGGATATGCATTATTTGTTAATGTTTAGCTATCCAACGCAGCCAGCATTATCTAGCCTCCTAGGAAATCTTACTTTTTTATGTTGTATGTCTTAGTTTAATTTTTTTCTTGTTTGGTAATAATAAAGACATGTACTTCACTAAAAATAAATAATATTCACTATTAAAATTAAATTACATTTTTTAATCTTTTTCTTAAACTTTTTGTGGCCAGCATTCTAAATTCAAAAGTTTATTGTATGACAGAACTTATGATTGAAAAAAGCGCGGGAAACTTCGCGGGACGCGGTCGACATTTTTGTCTCTTGTGAAATTATTTTTATAAAATAGTATAAAAGGATCAGTTTAGTATATAAAAGTAGTTAGTTTTGTGTATTTGTGTATTTCTTATATTTTACAAGTAGTTTGGCGGCTTATTGGTAAGTGTTTACATAAAACTTTGTCATGAATGAGCCAGACGATCCTGGCGGGGGATCTGCTCCTCCTCCAGTATCATACAATGTTACTATTTCATATGATGGGGAAAATATGGATGCGGAGGGATCACATCCCGATACTGATAGTTCTGTAAATCTAAATAACAGTGCACCAAAACGAAAAAAGTCATCGACACATAAGTGTAAGCATGGTAAGAAAAAGAATAAGAGACCTAACAAATCATCTTCTATTCTTGGTATTGTTGATGAGTTTGACTGCCAATGCAGTAATTTAAGTGACAGTGATCATTCTTGTGAAGATAACTTTAAGCGTTCAGGTAACTCTGTGCCAGTTTCACACACAAGTTCTCCCCCTGCATCAGCTACAGGTACAGCAACAACTTCTTCGCAGCCACAACCTCGTCCAACCGTTGGTAGATTTTCTTACCAGGCTTCAGATGCTGCACCATTTATTGTCCATGTTCAGAAGGAATTAATGCCAGGTGAAAATGCAAATATTCATCCAGTTTCTTTCGGCCATTTTCTAAAGAAAAACAATTTCAAAAATATTATTGATGGAAGTTTAAAAAGGATTGGAAGAAATCGGGTTGTCATTTCTTTCTCTAAGTATGAAGATGCAAACTCTTTTATTGAAAATGACTTATTACAAACAAAAAAATACAAAGCATTTATTCCGGTATTTAACGTTACTCGCATGGGGGTAGTAAGGGGTGTTCCAGTGGATTGGTCAGATGAGGAAATTATGGCCAACATTTCAGTTCCACTTGGGTGCGGCAATATATCAATGCGGCAATATATATCATACAGCCTTTGCTAGACGACAATACAGTTGTCAATCTATTTTTATTTACAAAAAACTTAATAAAATTTTAAATATATATAGTATGAAAACATATGATTGCAAAGAAATTATAGTTAAATGGTTAAAATCACTTAAATACAATGAAACTGAAAATTTGCTGGAAAGAATAATATAGATTTGATATAGCTTTCACAAATGTACACACACACACACACACACACACACACACACACACACAATCACAACACACACATAATATACACACATGCATCACACGAACAATAACACACCAACACACACTCACTGACCGTACACAAATTAGGAAAAAAAAAACTGATTTTTTATTTTTATTTAATTTAACTACATTGTCTAATACATTGTCTACAGTATGATTTGGACATGTATTTCATTTTTGTTTATATACCTACTACTGTACTGTTGTAAAGGCTTTGAGCGAAACAAACCCTAACACAAGCATTTCTCAAATTGCTTAATAGGGTGGTTTGATATATTATATTATGTAATGGAAATGTTTAAGCAAATAAAATCATTTTTATTTTATTTATTTTATTTATATAATAAAAGTTCGGAGACTTAAGAAAAAAAATGTTACAAATGGTAAAATTGATTTTATGCCTATAGAGACTGTGATTTTAACATTTGATGGGCAGGTATTGCCAAAGAGAGTTTATATGTGCTACAATTCTTTGCCAGTAGATTTATATATTTACCCCACCATCCAATGTTTTAATTGTTGCCGATATGGTCACATAAAATCTCAATGCAGATCTACACCCAAATGCTATAAATGTGGGCAAAACCACTCCGGTGATAGTTGCTCAGTGGATGAGGAGTCTGTATCTTGCTGTCTATGTTCTGGTAATCACTTTGCGACTAATAGAAAATGCCCAGAGTATACTCGCCAAAGAGCAATTAAAGAAACCATGGCCAAGACCTGCATATCATATGCTGAGGCAGTCAAATTGCATCCTCCTCTATCAAAATCTTATGCAGATGTTTTAATTTCAACCCCATCATCACAGTCTAATGAACCAAAGTTTTCTTTTGCTACTAATTCCAACAATAGTAAAAATTCTAATAACATAATTTCTTATAAAAAAACAATTTTCAAAAAACCCAGTTCTCCTCCTCCACGAAGCAAAGGTTATGACCGAGCGGCTCATGAAGCCATTATTAAAGACTATAACACTCCCATCACAAAAAGTGGTTGTACTCTTATTAATAGTAACTCAGTTAATTCTCAAGATAATATGACAATAAAAGAATTACTATCAACCCTAATAAATATGCTAAATCAATCCAATTTCATATCTTCACCGTCCCACGTTGCCCAACCCCATATTGAATTTGTTAGGTCGAATTACATTGTATCTGGAAAAGGTGATTCAATGGAATTGCCGCAGTGTTAGTTCTAAAAAAAGTGACTTAATTTATCAAATAAATCGATTTAATCCGTTTATCGTTGCCATTCGAGAGACCTGGCTTAAGCCAGAGTCTCTTTTTAAAATTAAGAACTTCTCTTGTATTAGAGAAGATCGCTCTGACAGCTATGCTGGAGTCGCTCTCCTGGTTCATAGCTCTTTACCCTTTATCCATATACCTATTCCACTTCACAGTACTGATTTTTCCATAATTGCAATCAAGGTTAGTAATATCTGTTTCGTTTCAGTATACATTCCCCATCCTTCTTCTTCTATTTTTAATGAATTAGATCAAATTATATCATTGCTGCCTAAACCGATTCTTATAACGGGTGACTTTAACGCTCAACATAATTTATGGGGTAGCTCCGTTTCTAATTGTTACGGCAGTAGAATCATAGATATATTAGACAAGCATAATTTATGTTTACTTAATACTGGTGTACCTACCCGCCGCACTCCTCCAAATGAAGGAAAGAGTGCCCCTGACCTTTCTATATGTTCTCCTAATTTAGCCTCTTCTCTTACTTGGTGTACTCTTACCTCTTCATATGGAAGTGACCACTTCCCTATTCTTATTACCTTCCCAACTACATTTGGGAAAAAAACATTTGTACATAAGCCTCGTATTAAACATAATTTGAATAATGCCGATTGGTCTACATATAAAGTTAAAGTTGATGAAAAAATAGGTTCCCTTCCTCCAATCAGTAACAACAATTCAACTGTTTGTGCTGAAGCTCTTGCTTCAATATTAGTAGAGGCTGCTGATGAAATATTCCCTTATAAAAATACTAGTTCTAGGAGAATCCCTTCACCTCCGTGGTGGGATCAAGAATGCTCTGCTGCAATCAAGAAAAGAAAAGAAGCAGAGAAAAATTATAAATTAAATTCCACTATGGAAAATCTCAATATTTTATCTGAATTAATGACCAGTACCCGCAAAATGTTTAAAAAGAAAAAGTGGGAGGGATGGAAGAAATTCTGTTCCTCATTATCTCCAGACACCCCTCCATCTGCTGTTTGGAATAACATTCGCCGGTTTAGATCTGTGTTTAAAGAAACCAGTCAATGTTTACTTCAGGAAGAAATTGCTGATGAGTTTTTAGACTCTCTTGCTCCTCCTTTTGTCCCTGAATTTAATTCCAGTATTTTATCTACTGCTCCTGAAATAAGTTCTGGTATCAATTCTCTATTCAGTATGTATGAACTTAAAGGAATATTGTCTCATGTCAAAGATTCAGCTCCCGGCTTAGATAGCATTCCATATTCATTTCTTTCTCATCTAAGTGACTCATCTCTTTCATATTATTTATCTATTATTAATTCAGTTGTTTTTTCCGGTGTCATTCCTCCAGGCTGGAAATGTCAAGAAGTGATCCCAATTCTGAAACCCAATAAGTCCCCATTAGAATCCTCATCATTTAGACCTATCGCTCTTTCCTCTGTGCTAGCCAAGGTTGCTGAGCACTTAGTGAAGAACCGCTTAGAATGGCACTTGGAAAGTAATGGCTTATTAGCTTAAGTCAATTCGGTTTTCGCAAAGGAAAAAGTACTATGGACAGTGTAGGAATTTTTACTGCTGACATCAGGTTAGCATTCACTCAAAATGAGGCTATCCTAGCGGCCTTTTTAGACATATCTGCTGCCTACGATTCGGTGTTGATACCTGTCTTGAGGAATAAAATGCTTTTGTTACAAGTTCCTTCTGTATTTATAAATTTTATAATCAACATGTTATCAGAAAGATCAATCCATATCAAACAAGGATATATGAATAAATCTCGTGTAATTTGGAAAGGTATTCCTCAAGGATCGGTATTATCTCCGATTCTTTACAATATTTATACTTATGATTTGGAAAATTCAATTCACATTGCCGGGTTAAACGTTTTACAGTATGCGGATGATTTGCTCCTCTATGTTATTGGTAAATCTGTAAATGAATGTTCCCAAACTTTAACATCTTCTCTGGATAATTTGAAAGCATGGCTAGATCTTCATGGCTTGAATCTTTCTGTTCCGAAAAGTAGTGTGGTTTTATTTTCTCGCATGCATTCCCCTCCTCCCGTTTCTGTAAAATATAATGGATCTGATATTCCAGTGCATACAGAAGCAAAGTTCCTTGGAGTAATCTTAGATTCAAAATTTACTGGCATTCCTCATTGCTATTACATTTCCACCAAGTGTGAAAGACTCTTAAATGTTCTCAGATGTTTAGCGGGAGTATGGTGGGGTGCCCACCCTTTCTCCCTGAGACTTGTATATAATGCATTGATTAGAAGTAATTTAGATTATGGCTCATACTTTTTGGAACCTTGTTATATCACTGGTTTGAGGAAATTAGATAGCATTCAGTATAAAGCACTAAGAATCGTATTAGGGGCCATGAAGTCCAGTCCTATCAATGCTATGCAAGTTGAATGCGGAGAACCTCCTCTGGCATTTAGGCGCCAGCAATTATGTGATAAATTTATTTTCCGCTCCTTCCAGTTTCGTAATCACCCTCTTTTATCTAAATTGCAAACTTTATCTGAATACATAAATGATTCCCCATATTGGACCCATAAAAAGATCCCTTGCATGGTTATAAGCTACCGTAAATTTATATCACTTCAAGCCCCCACTCACAAATCACAGTATCTTCCTATATTTTGCACTGATTTCGAGTCTCTTGTTATTTCCCCAACAATTCATTCTGATCTAGGAATTTTTAAGAATGACACTAATGCCAACACAAAACTAAATTTTAATCTTGATCAGGATTGGCAAGACTGGCATCATATTTACAGTGATGCCTCTAAACACAATAGTACTGGCATTGTAGGCATAGGAGTGTACTACCACCAATTAGGTATTATCCAAAAAATTAAACTTCCTCCAGAAGCATCTGTTCATACAGGAGAACTATATGGAATCTTTAAAGCTATTGAGTATGCATTGCTTATGAAGTTAAGTAAATCTTTAATACTTACTGACTCTAAAAGTGCTTTACAAGCTATGGAAAGGTTTCCTTTTTACTACTGTTCTGGTAATCCAATCATATTTGAGTCCAGAAAATTACTTCAAAAAGCTACTTCTAGGGGCCAGTCTATAAGTTTTGGATGGATCCCTGGCCATCATGGTATTTTTGGCAATGAAAGGGCTAATAAGCTGGCGAACGATGCTGTAGATGACGGAGATATGTTTCCATATAAAAACTTTTGTTGTGACCTCCTCGCGCTTCCCAAGATTCACCTTCATAACCAGTGGAGTGAGGATTGGGACGTTAGTGGACAGATCAAAGGCAAACACTTCAAACTCATTCAACCTGTAATTCCTAAAAAACCCTGGTTTCACTTCATGAAGCTTGGTAAGATAGCCACAACATGCATTATCCGTATGAGGCTAGGACACGTTTGCACTCAGGCTCACCTCGCTAAATTACGAATAATTGACTCAAACTTGTGTGAATGTGGTACTGGCATAGGTGATCTGAACCATATCTTCTTTTCGTGTCCTTTATTCGATCATTCCTCATTGTTTTCCTCTCTTGTTTCCCAACGTATTCCTCTTCCCACATCTATTGTGTAGTAATCTGTAAGATATTAGGTAGGTCGTGTAGTCATCTGTAAGGTATTTTCATTGATTTGTTATTGGAACATCTTGGTAATTATTATCTTGTATAGAATCTAGATTGCATACGGGTTTTGTAACGATAACGTTGAAACGTTATCGATGTAATTAATATAAAGAGTATAAACGTCACTGTCAGTTTTGACAGATGACAAGATCGGAATGTCAATCATGGCGCGGCATAAAATGCATACAGAAGTAAATTAATTGTTTTGGAGGAAATAGTTGAAATTATGTAAAGAATATGTCTTGTTATACAATATAATGTTGAAATGAAGACTGGTGTTTAATTTGGAGACCACACTTCAGAAGTGGGATTTAAAATTACGCCCGATTTGGTGAGTTATCGCAACTGCAGTTGTAATAGTTTCCTGACTTTCTATGGTGATCATCGTTGATCAAAGAATACTTAACTTTGTATTGCATCAAACATAGATTAATCGTAATATGAAATCAGATCGAACAGTTATATAAAATATGTATCTGTTTTTTTCAAAAATTTGTTCTATAAAAGTTAAAGCAGAACTTTTATCTTGCGGTGACAAAACAAACACAAAATGTGTTAACCATGAATGGTTACTGTCCGAGTGTTTCTTTTCTTTGCAGAAATATGGTTGCTGCACTTGTGTGCACAGAGTCATGAGATGCACTGATGCCGCTGTGGAACCTATAGCAAGATACATTGTACAACACAACTGTCCATTGCGGAAGGTGACTGCGGGGCCGCAAATGAAGGGAATGCTTACAATGCTTACTGTGGAGGAAAGTGCTTGAAGTAACAACAAGACGCAGTAGAAGCAAAAGGAAATTTGAATTCGACCTCAGGTGGGACGGTGAGAACTAAGAAGTCCAGAGCTAGTATTATGATTCTAGGACCAAAATTGAGACAACCAGTTTTTAAGCCATACCTATGTCATAGTTTTGATTAATTGTTGTGGCTACTCAGTTTTTCTTTTGTTGTAAGATGAAATTCTTGACTAAATTAACATAGAGAAAAAGAATAAGTATATTCCGTACTGCCAAATCTAAGTACCTAAATATGATAAGTTACATTGTGAGATGAGATCATGGCATCACAACTAGGGTGTAATAAAAGTAAACTTATTACATTGAATGCATAAAATAATGTGGTCATAAGTTATACCATCCATGCACTATTCCATTGATAATGTGTAAAGTACAACCTCAGAGCTGTTATGTCCATTCAAAGTCACTTATTATGTGTTATCACCGTTGTATAGTTGCAGCACAAATGTGAAATATTCTAGTTATGGATATGCCCAAGGCTAAGTTAAGGGAGCAATATAAGTAGAATACATACAGAATGCATTCAAAATCATAACTGTTTAAATTATTATTTGGATAAATAAACCTGGTGAGCACACAAATTAAGCCTAGATCTGAATATGTAAGTTATTATTTTAATATTAACCTAAATGGCACCTAACAGGTAGTGTTTTGATTGGGGTGCGTCTCATTTGTTATACAATCATTTGATATAATTCAACTTTAATAACGATCACTTTACATAAGATACATTTGTTATAAAAACACATGATATAATTTTGTTTATCATAACGTTTACTTCACATAATATTCATTTTATATAATACCAGTTAGTATAACGTTCACATCTTATAAAAACATTTGAAATAAAACTTATTTTATATATCGTTCATTTAATATAATTTTGTTTGACATACGCATTATTTCATATAACTATTATTTGAGATAATAACGTTTCAAATAATGATTAAAAGAAATAACCGTCAAATTAATATAACCTTCACTTGGTATAATTTCAATTGTTGTTTTAAAACTAATTATCAAAAATCTGAATTATGTTAACCCCGACTCGCCGTGGTCACTTCGCCGTGGTACTTGTCTGCCCGATACTAGAGTGTAATTTAGAAGCCGGAGGCGCGGAGGGAGAGCAGCCTCCGCCCGCTGTAACAAGGGGCAGGCACCCATGCGAGCCGGAGCGGCTGAGGCTGGTCGCCGAAGGCCGAAGGCCGAGGCGACCAAAAAGCCGAAGCTGTGGAGGTGAGCGTGGGTGACTGCACTTTGTTGCGCAAGGGCGGAGAGGCTGCACTTCCCGCAGCGCCGGAGACGTGGAATTAGTGATGCATGTGTGCTTGCTGGCATGCTGCATGCTTGCTTGCATGCTACATGCCTGCTTGCATGCTGCATGCCTGCTTGCATGCTGCATTCCTGCTTGCATGCTGCATGCTGCATGCCTGCTTGCATGCTGCATTCCTGCTTGCATGCTGCATGCCTGCTTGCATGCTGTATGCCTGCTTGCATGCTGCTTGCCTGCTTGCTTGCATCATCGCCTGCATCCTCCAAGCCTTGAATAACCTAGCAGCTGCATTTTTATTGATGTAATTGTTTTTATATTATATATGATATCATATTAATTGGAGTTTATATGAAGTCATCATTATATGTTTTAAATATTATTTAAAAAGAGTGTTATCGTACATGAATGTTATACTAAATGTTATTATACTAAATAAACATTATTTATTTTAATTATTATATCATGTAAATGTTATATTAAATGGTCTTTATATCAATTGATTTTAGCTCAATCGTTTGTTATACGTTTTAAAATTATATCATTCAAAATTATATCATTCCATCATTATACTAAAAAAGTGTTATATTAAACAAAATTATATCATGTGATTGTATATGTTTTGAACTTTATATGATATGTTGTTATATTATATATTACACACCCTTTTGATTGTCTTAAGAAAGGTATTTTGAATGATAATAGAGATCAAAGAATTTTGTAATTTAGCTGCCTGATAGTTTAAATTTTCAAGCGTAACGCCAACATGACTTTCCCTAACACAGTTCATCATCACTCTGTGTGACCTAAAGGTCTGACTGGAATGCGTTTAGCATTGGGACCACATTTGTACACCATGATTTGTGCAATAATGTCTTAATAAATAAACAGTTAGTCTGTCAATGGTAATATTATGTCAGTCAACATAATTCAGTCTGTCAGTAACACAGTACAAGCTTTAATAATGTGAGATAACTTACTCGTAGTTACATGGTATATATTAATTGGTCAGCTCTTAAGTATCTTGCTTGAAACTGAAAAGTAGTAAACAAATGCTTTTAAAGTAAGAGAGGAAGTAAGTTGCCACGCTATATTTTAATGCTATTGGTTTGAATACTAGAGAATGGTCTTTATTTCACTCTAACTACATGGCCATTTGTGTTAGTAACTATGACTTAAATAAAACCCTTACCTATTGTACTTGGCTTTTGAAGCAGTGATTAGCAAAGACCTAATAGTAATTTGTTAGTGACCAGAAAAGCAGGCTGTCTAGCCAGTAAGAATTATACAAATAAAAATGATACAAAGTATTTGTGACCTCTATAAATAGAAGTGTTTATTTTGGGTCCACACCAAAAAAAAAAGTTATAGAATATAGGTTTATTACCTTTATATGAATATCATGGAAGGCTACATTCACTAAGCAGAAAAAGATACCTTATTAGTGTTGGAGATGACAACGGCAATGTTAATTTAAAGTTATGTCTGGTGACATAGGGACATGATTTGTTTGTTTACTTAACTAACACCAAAGGATATGTGTTAAAAGAGTACACTTAATGAATTAAAAGCAATACAGGCGAGTTTCAAATTTATTTGCAGAAAGTGTATATTTTAGGCGGTCTTATCACTGGAAGTGATTTATTCCACGCAATTTCTTTTATAGACAGTAATAATTGTATGTTAAGAGGAAAATACTTCAAATTTAATTACAAGTTTCATAATTCAGTGGCTTTAATTGATAACTTGAAATCACAAATGTGATATAATTTTAGGGTTTATTAGTTTTATTCATTTCATTCAATTCACATTTAAAGAGAGTTCAATCCATATTTTGTTGAGGGTATTTTGACTAGTTTAGTGGTGCCTGTATTTTCGTTTTGTTGGTATTGTTGTTAAAATTTCTGCCATAATGAGTAGTATTGTTGTTGGCAATATTATGATGGTCTAATGACCAAAATGTATGTATGACACTGTTGTAGGCCAGAAGCCTACAGTAATTGGTGAAAATGAAACTGAAGTTTTGATCTGTTGATGTTTAGTTATTATTAGAATTATTGATGAGTATGTATCATAGGTACGCTAAGTTGATTTATTTATGCGATCAGTTGTTATGAGAAGGATTATATGCTAGATTAATTGTAATGATAACGGTAATGATTAAGCATAAGTACAATGTTAAAGTCGTCTATATTGTCGGTTATTATCATTGAGTAGTTATGGCGAAGCCATGTAAAAAAAAATGCTTTGCAAACACGACTACCTACAAGATTGTAACGTGTTCCTTGGAATTTGAATTTCGAATATGAAAACGTTTGTATGAGTTGATGACAAGTGGCGTTAATTCATGGAGCATTATAGTTGCTTGTGGTGTCAGTTCTATACGCTAGTAATGCTAGTTCAATTGTTATTATGAACCAATTATTTAGTGCTATTTAGTACAGTATTTATTGTAATAGATTTTTGTGTGTTTTACCATCCATAAGAGACATGTAGTTGACTAGGTAACCGAGTTTGAGTCTCTAAGGAAATGTGTCGCAACAATACAATTGTTTATAGTGTCTATGTTGGTAAATCTAACCAGACAAGAAATGTTTACCGTACTCTTAAAATGTGTATGTGAAAATTACCTCAGTCAATGATTGCTCTTAACTTTAAGTTAAAATGACGACGCTCCGTTGAGGGATAATTAGATACCTACTTATTGTGCTGATGACTGTATGTTAACTCTGAACTTCATGGCTGATAATATCTTTGTCTAGAAAATAGATTTATAGATGAAAACACTTTATGGCAAATCAAGTATTTCTTCAATAATGGTTGTATAGGTACAACTAATACCTTTATGATATCAGGTATAAAGTTATAAAATTGTTCTAAATGTTTTGTTTTGTTGCGTCTTAATTGGATACCGATACAAAAGATAATTAGATTTTGATGAAGAGAAGCATTATCACTGAATACAACAGTTGTTGAACTAATGATTGTTATATGTAAAAGTTATGTTAATGTGGAAACGTTAGTTTGCAGTGTATAATTTGATCTGTTTTGGCTGTTGCTATACATGTGAGTTAAAGTTGATGATAGTATGCTATCTGTTATGTTAATGTGAGTTAGTGCACAGTGTTGGGCAAAATTTAGTTTGACAAATTATTGATGATGAAATGACCAATGATTGCATAAGTAAATCATGAGTGGTAACAATGATCGTTGGATCGTAAATTTGTAGATTTGCCCGGCACTGTGGGTGTACTATGGTTTCAAGGTAGATGCGACTTGAACTACATATTTAACTTGGTTTCAAGATAGATGCGACTTGAACCACATATTAACTTGGTTTCAAGGTAGAGGTGACTTGAACCGCATAAATACAAACACAGGGTAGAAGCAACCTGTTGTATTTCTCTTGGTTTCAAGGTAGAGGCGACTTGAACCACATACTTACAAATCCAGGGTAGAGGCGACCTGGTATATTTCTCTTGGTTTCAAGGTAGAAGCGACTTGAACCGCAAAATTGAGTACTTGACACCAATCGCAGTTAAATTGTAAATTGATCTGCTACGATAAGCAGAACTGGAATGTTAACAGTTTGAGAATTATAAATTATTCAGTTGAACATATTGTGTTTATCCGTATTGAGACCATAGAAGATGAGTGTATTGACAGTAAATAAAAGTACCTCAACGATTGGTGGTGTCAAGTAGCCAGTTGCAGATTGCAAAAGTGCTCATGATAAGAGCAACCTGTACTGATATAATAGTGTTAAAAGCAAGCTTCCACATTAACGTAACTAAGGCTGAAGTTTTTGTAATTCAATTGTCTTCAAGGATAAGGTGTTTATATTCTCAGAGGATAAGTGACTTGAATTATGATTTTACAATGTTATAGTTGCACAACTCCTTTGTAGCGAAAGTAAATTATCTATAATACATGGTCTGAAATAGTAAACATTAATGATGTTCACTGATGACTCAAGTAAAATTATCACTCAGATAGAATTGATGATAAGGTGTCCGATGGGTATAAACATATTCGAATGGGTTATTGCAGGTGCAATGAAATGTAATGTTTGTTAGTTACTTTTACGTTATGAATATATAGTTCAATTGATTCTCCAGTTCTGGTGATATAAGCGGTACGTGTTATAATAACTTAAGATGTTAGAAAAAATAGTTCTAGTTTAGATCACAGAGATTGAAAGACCCGTGAAAAATTAAATTGTTGAAACAGGGCCACTGTTTATTAGAACAGCTTTTACCGTAAATAAGACTTTTGCTCAAGTAAAGAGTAATGGAAAATATACACGATGATCTTTACGCAGTAACTATCATTTCACAAGAAGAAATAGAATTGTATTTATTGGAATAGATTTAGAAACAATTGGTAGCAACGATTTGTATTGCAATAACTATTAGACATCATGACGGGTCTAAACGCGAATAGAAACTTAAGAGTCACTATTACTCACTTTGTATTTGTATTGCACCCGTTAGATAAGCTCGATCACGGTCTATAGAGCGCTGCTGTGTGATTATTAGATCCCTGTAAAAAGTTTAATAAAACCAATCCTTGTAAAAGAGAAGGCACTTTTTAAGTACCCTAAGCTCTCTTAATATGTTTGTAGGTATCCTGCTCTGTGCTGTCTTAGAAGTCGAATTGTCTGAATAATGTTAGATTGAAGTAATCTTAATGTCATTTCAAGATAGCGACACTCAGTATTAGGTATCAGAGTAGTCGAGACCCGATTCATAACATGAGTTAAGTAAAGCTTAAGTTTTAAGATCCAATAATAGATCAATTTTATTGTTAGTTAATCGAATTGGAAATAATTTCTGTTGTTTAAATTACATTGTTCGCGGCTGACGATCCAATTCGGTAATGTTAGTAAAGTAAAGTTAGCCTGTAAGCATCCCACTGCTGGGCAAAGGCCTTACCTCAAATTTAAGGTAGTATCGATCCTATTTAGTAGAATTTTATTTGGTAATGTTCCTCGGATTTACAACAAAATTCCGAAATCAATCAGAGACATGAATGACGTTAATATATTTAAATCTAAATTGCATAAATATTTAATTGAAAATGTTTCTATAGCATTAATGATATTTTGACGGAGAGAGTTTCTGACTGTATTAATTGAATTTAACTATGAAAAATGTTACGCAGTATATTAGTTGTGTAATACTGTTTGCAATAACTTAAAGGCTACTTAGTCGTAAGTACATGATTATTATTTTAAGAACTTTTATGTTACACTTAGTTTGAAAAATGAAGTATAATAGAAAATAGTCATAAAACTATCCGGAGTGTGTTAGAAGCTCTACGATTGAAATCGGTAGCTGTTATGTTAAAAGATGTTAATTTCATATAATTGTTGTACGCGTTGTGTATGCTATTGTTTTAAAATGTATTATTATGTAATTTCCGAATTGCATAGGTACCTACTGCCTTATTAAATAAGGACGATGTAACTAAAATTAAGATAATTAATGCAGAAACCAGGAAAAATCCAGCAAGTATGTACCCGAACCTCTTGAATAGATTATTATGATTTGTTGACCGAAGTCTAGTTAGTGTTATTCGGTGGAATGATATTGTACTGTAGGTGTTATTTTAGGTGTCAATGACGAATCGTTAATGGTTGATTCCATCATCAGTATCATCACTGTGTTTAAAATATGTGACATATAACGAATGTTACTAGATGTCTTACATAGTTTCATCATAAATAAGAAAACTAATTTTGCCGATTGTAAAGTGAGATAGCCGTAGAAACATAATGTCTTATGTACAAAATAGAAGAAAAACTTGTTAAAATAAGTAACTGTTACTGTATCTAAATAATAGATTTTAAAAGTTGATTTTAATTTAAAATGGGTTAATATTATTATGTCATGTTTGTTATTTTATTGATAAGTCATAGGCAAACTACACTACACTACACCCACTACTACACGGGGTCGTGTAATATTGCGGATGGCCGAATGTAGTAATCTGTAAGATATTAGGTAGGTCGTGTAGTCATCTGTAAGGTATTTTCATTGATTTGTTATTGGAACATCTTGGTAATTATTATCTTGTATAGAATCTAGATTGCATACGGGTTTTGTAACGATAACGTTGAAACGTTATCGATGTAATTAATATAAAGAGTATAAACGTCACTGTCAGTTTTGACAGATGACAAGATCGGAATGTCAATCATGGCGCGGCATAAAATGCATACAGAAGTAAATTAATTGTTTTGGAGGAAATAGTTGAAATTATGTAAAGAATATGTCTTGTTATACAATATAATGTTGAAATGAAGACTGGTGTTTAATTTGGAGACCACAATTGTCACTTTATTATGTATGTATAATTCAGATATTTATAACATTTTATCTATATTTATTGTAAATAATAATATTAAAGTATAATATTTTGAAAGTATGTAGATAGAAATACTGTATTTTTGTAATTGTCAATTTGTTTGTCAACAAACTAACCTGATCCCGTTCCATTCCGTTCTCCGTTCCTTTATTTTTCTTGTTTCCCTACCTTTTACACCCGTCCGTGGCTAATGCACTAGTCGTGCAAAGATACCAAAAAAAGAAAAAAAAAAAAAAGAACTTATGACCTGCAGGCTTAAGATGCACGCCGTGATAAAAATTTATCGAGGCATTTGAGCGCGTTTGTTTGTCAAAATCGACATACCCGCAGTTGCTAACATGAAAGTCATGTCGTACTGTCAAAATTCGAAATATGACAAAATTATCATTGAACCCTAACATGCCACACATATTTTTATCGAATTTTGACATTTCGCCGTGTAACATTATCGTCCACCATTAGCGACGACGACAAATAAAAAACAACATATTTAAAGCAAAAATATATGACTGAGTCGTGCCAAATTTTATCCTAGGCTCTCAAAAAACAATAAAGTGTAAAAATATTGAAAAGAAAGTCCCCGTGGAACATTTTTTATCCCTAACATATTTATTAATTTGAATTCATTATCTGTGGGCAATATGAGATATACTCTTACTAATCTGTGGGCAATATCGAGTCAATCTGTCATTGTGTCAAGTTGATCATTTTGAGCCAAATCTGACATAAAATTGAGTGAATGGTTAGAAATTGACATATCTCGTTATCGTTGTGGATAAATTTGTCCAATGTGGTTGGCATGTAAGGAATATGATAAAATAGCATAGATTGACTAATTTTGTCATGTCGATCGAAATAAATAGTGTGTCATGCATGTTAGGCCTGCTGACTATGTAAAGTCTAATCTAATCAATAATCCCGTTGAAACTGTTGACAGATGCTAATGTCACTTTGTAAAATAATGTTGCCACATTTATCTTAGTAGTGACGTGTACCGTTCATTTGGTTTATTTCGTTCATACAGTTCGATCAACTCAATGGTTTTATTTCAACGATTGCTAACAGGTGTAACAGAAATCTTAACTTTTAGGGGCAATAACCGAAATCGGTTTAAAATTGTACCCGGTTTCAGCTACCTACGCGGAAATTTAGATGCGTTTGTTTTTCATTCGGCTTCTTTTTCTTCCAACAATGCTCATATTTTTATACCGACTTAACGAAACTAGCCTAAAAGATATCTTAATAGAGTAAATAAAATAATAAGAATGTTATTTAATTTGAGACGATAAAAGAATTTTTGAGTGAATGAATGACATTGATGAAGTTCATTCTTCTAGTCACCACACTATTTATTTTTCGACAAAAAGTAGTAACACTGGAAACGTCAAATCTTTCTACGGGATTATTGATTATACTTTTACCTACTTTTAAAATCCACGGATTTCTCGAAAACGAGAAGTCATATTGAGATGATTTTTTAAGTTCGGACGCCATTATGAAGAAGAAGAAGAAGAAGAGATGTTTTTTTTGTAGTTATATCAATTATATTTCCGCTTCGGGTACAGTGTGTTTTTCATCAAAATCGGCCCAGTAGTTTTTGAGATGTGGGTAAATAACTAAAAATCATGACACGGGGTTCGATTCCTTGTCTGTCACAGAGTCGCAGTTGCTTTTTACAAGTGCAATGTATATTATTAAGTTTGTATAGTACAAAACACTATAAAAACAAAAATCAACTATAAAAATCATGAAATAAAAAATCAAGTCGCTTGTGTTTTCATTAAATTGTTACAAAATGAATCGTAATCAATCATGTTATCGTGTTTACGATTACAGATTGTCGGTAGTAATCGAAATGTCAAACTGCATTTTTCCAACACTGCATGTAGTTAGAAAGAGTTAGAAGCATAGAGAAAGAAAAAATCTTCGCTTTAAAAAGAGCGTGCTACTCAGGGCCCGATCTAGGGGGGGGCAAACCGGGCAATTGCCCGGAGCGGCGAAATTGAGGGGCGGCAAAATGGGGGCGGCACGGCGCGTTGGCGGCGAAAATTTGAAAGATTTTTTTTTAATTTGTTAAAAAAACCGGCCAAGTGTGAGTCGGACTCGCGCACTGAGGGTTCCGTGCCAACATAAACTGAATTAAGGATCCACTTTCTTCCACTTAGCCGAAATACCACAATATTTGTCGCTTTGTTGACAGCAAATATAGCTTTGTTTGTCATAGCATTTGTATGAAGAACAAAGTAATGTTTCGTTCAAACCAATTTTCGTTGAAAGTAAAATCTATATTGTCTTTTTTTTTTCAAAATTTACACTTGCTTTGTTTAAAAGTTAGACGCTCATTTTACGATTTTGGAAGCGTCTATTTCTCAAACGTTAGACTTTTAGAAAAAATGGTTTTAGTAACCTCAATGTCATTTTAAAAGACCTATCCAATCCTATATACCTATCCATAGACACCCTCCGTGCATAGGTTGAAGTAAAATTTTTTTTTAGGTTTTAGTTTCATGGGATGCCCCCTTAAATTATTTTTTTAAACTTTTTGTATCTTCATCGGAAAGCGGTAAATAAGATACACCTACTTAAAAAGTTTCAGCTGTGTGATGCTAATAGTTTTAGAATAAAGTGGCTGTGACATAGGGACGGACAGACAGACTTGACGAAACTATAAGGGTTGCCATTCGGCTACTGAACCCTAAAAAGTAAAAAAAAAAACACATTTAAGGGGGCTCCCATACATTAAACTCATACCTTAAGTTTTTTTATGACTCAAACCTATGCGTGTGTTTACGGATAAGTCGTTTATAATTAATTACATTGAGGTTTCTAAAACCATTTATGGGGTTTCATATGGGGGACATAGGTAGGCTTTTTGATTGCGTGTCCGGCCAAAATAAACGGTGTCCGGCTAGTCCGGCTTTTGTTAGGCTTTTTACATTTAGCAAACGAGCAATGGCCGAGCGCAGGCGAGTCACTGTCAGTCGCTCCCGCACGCCGCAGAGCCGCGCGATTTCGCGCTCGCTTCGCTCGCGGATGATCTACTGTTTCCTATATCGAATTTTATAAAAAAAAATTGTTCAATATGTTAAACAATTTTTATACATCTATTGCATTTTACTTCTCTAGTAGGCTTGTGCATTCATTTGAGATCTTTCACATTTTGTTAGGTCGTTTTTCATCTTCCAAAATTTTATAATTGCACATTATTTATTTACCAGTCAAATCATTTTTAAAACCATAACTATTGGAAACTCTTGCTTAACTCACACATTGATTTATATAATTTAGTCGCTCTGAATGCCGGTTTAGGGCAAAATTTGAAGCGCTCGCTTCGCTCGCGCATCTATTTATGTCACCAAACTCTTCAAAGCGCTCCCTTCGTTCGCAAATACTTTGGTCTTTCAGTACCAAAATTTGAAGCGCTTCTCAATGTGATTTCATTACTTAAATTGAAAATATTAGATGCCAACAATTAATCTATTTATCAAACCGGGTAAGTACATGTTTGCGTACATATTAGTACTAAGACACAAAATCCTCATTAATTTAGGGCGTCCGGCTTTTTTACCCAAATGTACGGCCAAACTGGCTGGTATGTCCGGCTATTAGGTTTGGCGACCTGGCAAACCTACACGGAACCCTCAGTACGCGGGTCCGACTCGCACTTGGCCGGTTTTTATAGGTTAAAATTACACCATATATGGAATACCGTAAGGGCGGCAAACATTGTTTTGCCCGGAGCGGCGAAACAGCTGGATCGGGCCCTGGTGCTACTTAGTAAAATTCTATAGGATTTGACAGCGAAAGACCTTATGACAGCGAGACCGTTTTCTAAGAAATAATGGATTTAGTGGAAACGTCAAGTTTCCGTCGCTGGAATTTTTGAAAAATTATGAATGGATGAAGTTATAATTTAAGTTTTGTATACCAATTTCAGATGAAATGGCTTGTGCTATATAAGCAACTGTGAAGTGCGCCGAGGATACAATCCCGAAAATCATACTTTTCACCACTAAATATAAATCATTGATAACATTTTTAATTCCAAATTTTACAAAATTTGTGAGTGAAATTGACTCCGATGCCTAATTGTACAGTAAATTTAGGATTTCCTTTGTGATTTGCAGCCATATAACAAAGTTTCCAATATAATAATTCAGATATTTTCAGTAAAATAAGAAACCGTTTCTTTACACTAGGGCTTGACTAAATGATGACGTCATCAGTATCGATAAATTTTTTGACTGGTTTTTTTGGGTTACGTATTTCTTGCACAGCTTCTTCTCAGCAGTGGCCCACACAACTGTCCCGAAGCTGTGCTGTGGTAAATTCTATGTTAGAACGTGTATAAGTGCTTCTAGCAAGTCTTCATACTTAAACAAAGGAATTTGTATTTTTTTAAAAATTAAGTTGTCTTGTTTATCAAATACAAAGTATTAAGTTATTAAAAGTGCATTAATTTATTTTTATATATTTTTTTATTTATATTTTTGTTTCAATTTACATGATTTATCGTAACCTTGTCGATAAAATTTGGACCACCTTAAGATACACATCACTATTGAACGCACACATGCACACAGACTTTTTGGTTTCGCCGAAAATCCGCCTTTGTCATTCTATACTATACTACATTCTATGGTTAGAAGTTATAATGATTATTGATTCTAACTACATATTGTAATCAGACATCAGTTAGATTATATTTTGCCCAAAACTGTTACAGGACATGTAAGAATAATAACTGCGTAGATACTAATTTAAGGAAAGTAGATTCCCGAAATTCCCGGGATCGGCTGGGGCAGCAGGGCACATCTTTAAGCGAGATGTATTTTTATTTAATGTCATTTACCTACACCTGTTTTTATTTAAAACCCGTATTGGTATTATAATATTCTAAGATTCCTTTTTAGGGTTCCGTAGCCGAATGGCAAAAAACGGAACCCTTATAGTTTCGTCAAGTCTGTCTGTCTGTCTGTCTGTCCGTCCGTATGTCACAGCCACTTTATTCTGAAACTATAAGCATCGAATAGCTGAAACTTGGTAGGTAGGTGTATTTTGTTTTTTCCGATTCAGATACAAAAAGTAAGAAAAAATAATATTTAAGGGAGGGCTCCCATACATGAAACTAAAACCTAAAAATTTTTTTTTTCTCAAGTCTTTTAAAATGGTGTTGAGGTTTCTAAAACCATTTTTTCTAAAAGTGTAAGGTTTGAGATATAGACGCTTCCAAAGTGGTAAAATGGGCGTCCCCCCCATTTAACTTTTGAACTAAGAAAGTGAAAATTTTGAAAAAAATATATGATGTAGATCTCAACAAAAACTTGCAACGAAAATTGGTTTGAAAGAGATCGAACCAGTAGTTTTTGAGATATTGCACATTTTTATCAACCGCAAATATAACTTTGTCTTTCATACAAACATTATGAAAAACAAAGTTATTTTTGCTGTCGCAATATATTGTGATGTTTTCGTTAAGTGAAAGTAAGTGGACCCTGAATTCAGTTAAGGGTGGCACGGAACCCTCAGTGCGCGGGTCCGACACGCACTTAACCGGTTTTTTTTTACCCAAACCTTTACGTGTGAGGTGAGGTGTCTGTGGATAGGTCTTTCAAAATGACATTGAGGTTCTTAAAATCATTTTTTCTGAAAGTCTAACGTTTAAGATACACAGGGTGTCCCAGGAAACCTGTACCAGCGAAGGTCTGGGGTTAGAGGATACTAATACCCAACGTTTGAGCCCTATGTATGTTCCGCGATATTTAATAGTTTACTAGATATTATTTTTTTGTTTTTTTTTTACTTTACAATTTCGAGCCTCATTTTTGGAATAAAACTTCCCATAAAGTACTAGATTAACTGTAGTATTTTGAGAGCTAAGAACCGTCAGAAGTTTTTAAAATTATTAACAAGTCATTTAGCTAGGAAGAAGATTTTTTTTAAATAAACGAAAAAAATATTATAGTTCGAAAACTATTAAATATCGCGGAACATACATTGGGCTCAAACGTTGGGTATTAGTATCCTCTAACCCCAGACCTTTGCTGTAAAATGGGCGTCCCCCCCATCTAACTTTTGGGAAGTTTTCTAACTAAGGAAGTGAAAATTTTAAACAAATACATGATGTAGATCTCAACAAAAACTTTCAACGAAAATTGGTTTGAATGAGATCGAACCAGTAGTTTTTGAGATATTGCACATTTTTACTAACCGCAAATATGTATGACTTTGTATTTCATACAAACTCTATGAAAAACAAATTTATTTTTGCCGTCAAAAAATATTGTGATATTTTCGTTAGGTGGAAGTAAATGGACCCTGAATTCAGTTAAGGGTGGCACGGAACCCTCAGTGCGCGGGTCCGGCTCGCACTTAGCCAGTTTTTATAATTTATATTATGCCTAAGTATGTCACTCCTATTATTACAAATTAAATGACACCTCATGTGTTAAAATTCGTTTAGCCGTTTGGGCTGTATGTAGGGCGTGCCCAGTGGGCGTGCCAAAGAAATGGACATACATACATACCACATACGCTCGAAAAACATAACCCTCCTTCGAAATAGAGCTCCGAGTCTCTGCGCTGAAAGACGGACATGGCGAAACCAGCGAAACTAACGGTTTCCTCGTTGGACTACGGAACCCTAAAAATCAATAAAGCTATCCAGCGCAAAAGTAGGTAAAAATTGCGTAGGTGTCGTTAAATTAAAATGCAAAGCGTGACGGCGCCGCCTGCAGTTCGTTACCTAATCATTTTATTTCTGAATTATATTGTACAAAGTAAGCTATTGCATGGGAATGGCATTCAATGTAATTACTGTAATTTAGTGAATTTATAAATTTTGATCAACATGGGGGCCGGTCAAGTTGGTGGATTTGCGACCTTACGTAAAGTTATTTTTAGTTTATTTTATCTCTGAAAGAAAATAAAACGCATGGTTTTTCGAAACTGCAGAATAATAATAAATTCTTATGCTTTAATTTGCAGTGGATATAGATTTTAGAAATGCTGCAGGTTTTTTAGGCACGCAAGCTGAACAAACCGAAGCTCAATTTGTGGTATAATAATAATATTTAGTTGCTTTTGTATTTTTAAGTTGGTAGGTAAGTATTTTTGAGGTACCAAGTTAGTTCATGGCCGAATTCGAACCCGGATTCCAATTTCGGGATATTTTCATTGACAGCGCTAATAACGTTTCAGCCGTCTTTCAGTGCCTGAAAAACAGATAAAACGACATTTTTTCTGAAGTATGCTGTAAAGCATTCGAAACGTCAGTCATTTTAAATACAAATAAACGTTCGCGAAATCAATCCGTAAAAGTGTGTTTTATTGAGTAATGAGTATTCGCGTAAACTTCAGAAGAACCAAATATGTAAACCGGAAGGTTTTGATTCCCTTAAAATAACAAAATATCCGAAATTATAAGACAAAATCCGTTATATCTTTTGATGGCCGGTTCAATTTTTTTTTTACAGATGTAAGAGACAATCAAAATCATTTTTTTTTGCGTACAGTTTCAGTTTCCTAAATCTTAATTAGTTTTGGAAGAAATAAAATTTGCTGTGAATTTTTTCACGTAGATATCTACTAGAGATGCGCCGAATATTCGGTTTGTATTCGGTATTCGGCGTATTCGGCATTATTTCCACTATTTGTATTCGGCCGAATTATTCGGTTTAAGTGCCGAATATATTCGGTTTGAGTATTTCTATTTTCCTGGCTACATAACATGGAATAAAACTGAAAGACAAGCTTCTTATGTAAGATTTATGTTTTTTATAAGTAAATAAAACTTGCATATTAACATGCCGGCAAGAAATGTTGATACTTCAACTAAACAAACACCTGTTATGTATATGACTACATATGTTTTGAGTAAATAAATGCATCTTATCTTATCTCGCAAAAAACGTGTTAACGTGTAAACGTGAACGCTAATAAATGAAGCATTTAAACTTGAAATCAACATGTATTTTAAAATCTTAAGTCCACATATTTATTTCTCGACCTATAGTATAGTTAACATTCATTTTAAAATGTTATTTAACAGAGATGCGCCGAGTAGCACTTTTGCCGAGTAACGAGTACTAAGTTTTACTCGGTTCATTTTTTTTCCAACCGAGTACTCGGCCGAGTAACTCGGTTCAATCAAATTCCTGTTTCGGGTGTGTAAACAAGTACTAACCAGGTTCGCACAGAATAAGCTTTCATCGAGCCACTAGAGCGCGATTATCCTAAAAGCCCCATTACTTTTTTTGTATTACAAAATCCACAACATGATGATAACATTAAATATAGACGACATTGTTAGACTTACCGCCAATGACAGATTTACATTTTATTTACAAAATTTCAATAGAGTCGCTATTTCAAAGAAAATTTACTAGCAAAAGACAAGAGTGCTTTCGAATGGTGGGCAGGGCCCCGAACAAGGTATTCAAAACTGGCACGCTTAGCAAGAGTGCTTCTATGAGCACCTGCAAGCACCATTCACAGCGACTGACTATTTTCGGAGGCTGGTAAAGTCTATGAAGAAAATAGGAATTGTCTGTTACTAGAACGTGCAGAGAGCTTTGCTTCACCTCAAAACAATCTAACTTTATAAAATTTCACAAATTACTATTTTTATTAACGTTTTCCTCATTTTGTCTCTACTCATTCATTATCATAATTGAAGTTGTGATAGATTTCCCCTGTCGTTTAGATGATATCTACCTAAATATATTGCTTTTCTTAAACCGAGTATACTCGGCATTAAAACCGAGTTACTCGGCCGAGTACGAGTATCAAAAAACCTGCCGAGTATGCCGAGTACCGAGTATCAACTGAGTACTCGGCCCATCTCTATTATTTAACATGTTTTTAAACCCTAGCTCAATATTCATTGTAATATTTACTTTTAAACTTTTTTTTAACTTATTTACTCCTTACTCGTGCAATGTTTTAAAGCAAAGTGACAGCGCTGGTGGCGGGCGGCGTGGTACGGCTCGCACGCAACTAGCCAGCGGCGATAGGCGGCGTGCATGTTTGAACTTGTTTACGCGGGAATGCAGTTTAATGGTAAACCGAATAATTCGGCCGAATATCCGGTTCGGTAAAGATTGAACCGAATAGTATTCGGTATTCGGTTATTCGGTGAAACCACTATTCGGCGCATCTCTAATATCTACCTACCTCTACCTATATCTACCTCTTTGGGAGAGGCACACGACTCACTTTTTTTGTTATTTTGTTTATTGTTTTCTTTGTTAGTTACTTATGTATGTGTAATATTGTGTATGTGTGTGTTTGTGATGTCCTTCCCATAATCACTTTTTCTCTCTTTCTTTCTTTAAACTAAATGATTCGGAAACAGACCATTTTATCGAAAAGTGATGTTAGAGAACTTAAAAATAATCTTTTTCAAAGTTTATGTAAGTACTATACAGGGTTGCAGTCCATAAACTCAGAACATATTATATTTTTTTTAATTTTAGCTTAAAACAGTATTAAACTCCAATCAAAAACGTGTTATGAAACAAAAACTGAGTCAAATATACATTTTGATTGTATCTCTTCTTAACTAGAAAAAATCTAAATGGTGAATGATCGCCAAATAAAGATATAACAACCGGTTTTGTCTCATAATACTTTCGGATATTATGTTATTTTAAGGAAATCAACCTTAAAAGGCAATCTTAATCATGTTTATCACAATAAAAGTGCTTACATACGGGGTGTTGTAACAAAAGGCTTATTGCATTCAGTACATCAAACCAAATCGTATGTAACAAAAATAATCGCTGGGAAACGACTTTTCTTTTTAGGCATTAAATAAATTATTTATTTATTAGCCGCAATGTATGCGCGCAGCGCTCAGGACTATTATATATTCTGTGGCTCAGGCGTAGCGACGCACGCGAACATTACGCGCTTTGTTGTGTGCGAGCGGGCGCTAGCTGTGTGCGTGCGCCCACGCCACACCGCGCGATACATTGCGTAGTGCATGGCTTATATGGTCTTTTTACGAAAAAAGTAATGAATATTTTGAACATGTTTCTCAGAGAAAAACACTTGTTAGTACTGATAGCAGATTTTTAGGGTTCCGTAGCCGAATGGCAAAAAACGGAACCCTTATAGTTTCGTCAAGTCTGTCTGTCTGTCTGTCTGTCTGTCTGTCTGTCTGTCTGTCCGTCCGTATGTCACAGCCACTTTATTCTGAAACTATAAGCATCACATAGCTGAAACTTGGTAGGTAGGTGTATTTGGTTTACCGCTTTCTGATTCAGATACAAAAAGTAAGAAAAAATAATATTTAAGGGGGGGCTCCCATACATGAAACTAAAACCTAAAAATTTTTTTTTACTCAAACCTATGCGTGTGGGGTGTCTATGGATAGGTCTTTTAAAATGATGTTGAGGTTTCTAAAACCATTTTTTCTAAACGTGTAAGGTTTGAGATATAGACGCTTCCAAAGTGGTAAAATGGGCGTCCCCCCCCCCCCCTAACTTTTGAACTAAGAAAGTGAAAATTTTGAAAAAAATATATGATGTAGATCTCAACAAAAACTTGCAACGAAAATTGGTTTGAAGGAGATCGAACCAGTAGTTTTTGAGATATTGCACATTTTTATCAACCGCAAATATAACTTTGTCTTTCATACAAACACTATGAAAAACAAAGTTATTTTTGCTGTCGCAATATATTGTGATGTTTTTGTTAAGTGAAAGTAAGTGGACCCTGAATTCAGTTAAGGGTGGCACGGAACCCTCAGTGCGCGGGTCCGACACGCACTTAACCGGTTTTTTTATTTAAACTTCTCAGAAAAAATGTTCACTTTTGGCTGTCAATATCTCAGTAACGCGTCATTTCCCAGGTTTCTTCGAGATAAATGACCGTTTGAATGGGGGGAAAACGTGGTTTTCGGCTTCGTTAAGCCTTTTGTTACATTCTGTATACAGCGTGTGGCCTGTTTTAGGAGCAATTTTTTTTTAATGATTCTACAGAGTATGACGTAGTTACCTTGGCCTAGTCCTAGTCATAGTGCTCTAAGCTGCGTTAACTCAGAGATGTAGTAATCCAAAGGCATAATTAATTAATCAATGTATATCGAAAGCATTCAATTGTTGTAGTAAATGACAATGTCTAATTGTCAAGTTCTATGACACATTTGTTTGCAATACGTTGCTGGTTCGATTTATTTTGTTAGAAAATAACAATAAATGTATTTTTCATTTTAATAAATTTAAACCATTGAGAAATAAGTACTGATTTTGCTTAAAGGGCCTTTATATAAATTTTTTGCTCCTATTACGGGTCACACCATGTTTAAAGTTAGTTGATACAGAACCCTTCGTGCGCGAGGCCCACCGGATTTTGCAATTACTCTTCTTTACCTGACCTTTTCCCTTGCCCGGACTTATTGTTTGGGGTCGACCCTCCGTGTCACATGTCTTCAGACAGCTCGGTCTTGCTGGGTCGTCTCCTTTTAGCCTTCTTGAAGGTTTTTATTGATTATGGATATCCATGGGATTCGGGGTCTTCCTCGTTTTCGGGGCTTTGTTTGGACATCAGTACTTTTCTGGTAATGTGGTCGGAACTCGGATGGTGGCCTCATAACGTTAACTTAGCGTGTTATCGTGTCCGTCCGTGAAACCTCAGACGGCTCTCTCTAAATAAATGCGGGATAGGTCACCTTTATACTGGTAGTTGAAGTTGGGCCTTGCAATAATTTTGGATTCTCGCTTGGTCAAAATGCGAAGGTAGCTAAATAATTAGCTATATTTTAATCTTAACTCGTCAAGTATGTGTAAACGAGACACAATATAAATTCCATTGTTATGCGACTCCCGGGTGTCGTTTGATACCAGACTGATTAAAGCTGGTTTTGATAAAAGGGTTCTGCAAGCTTACAATTCAAAAAACACTGTAATAAGGAATTTGTGGTCACAGAAGGCGTAAAACCATTACAAGGTTTGAAGATTTTTTCAAATGTATCGAAAAGTTTGTTAGATTTCTTATTTTATTTTTCTATGTCACGGCCTAGCTAGCGTAGATCACCCAGTTTCGGCTTGACCTTGACTTTCTGGACACCCTGTATTTAACATAATATTATCAATATTATGTATCTATTTAAAAAATAATAAAGGATTATTTAAGTAAAAATATAACTTGTCCGTCTTTGCAGTAGACTACTTAATGTTTACAAATATTTTCAGGTACATTATTTATCTCACGCCCTTATGTTTTGTATGGGCACACTGATTGAAGCACATGTGGTACTAACTCCCGCTGTATGCGTGTTTGGCGAACGATACAAGTTTGACGTATACGCTGGAACACATAAGTTTCTACTGAATGCTGGTGTTGAACGACGTGTGGAACATTTATGTATGCATAGAGGTTAGAAGATTTTAAAAGATTCAGTTTTATTAAAATATATTGTCTTACTAAGTTTAATTTATGATCTTAAGTTTACCTGATATTAACTCGTCAAGTATGTGTGAACAAGACACAATAGAAATTCCATTATTATGCGACTCCTGGCAGTCGTTTGATACCTGACTGATTAATAGTACATTATGATACAAGTGTGATAAGTTGACCATTATAGACAAGGCGATATATTGCGTGCGCACGAGGGAAAGCGAGTGCGCCATAAGAAAGTGTGCACACGCACACTTATTTTTTTTTGTTTTAGTTTCATGTATAGGAAATGTCAATGTCCCTTTAATTAAGGTCATTTTTTATATTTTTCTATCTAAATCGGAAAGCGGTTAACAAGATACACCTACCTTTCGTAGGTACCTAGGTTTCAGCTGTGTGATGCTAATAGTTTCATATGCGTAGCGAGGGATGTGTTTGTAAAGAACCAATAGAATCGCTTCATTTACCTCGCCTCGGTCAGCACAGCTCTGGTGGAAACGGCTCAGCGGAGCTAAGTTTTTGCGCGTACAAAACAAGCGAGGAATGTATGCGAGGGATGTGTACGAGGGATGTGTGCGAGGGATGTGTACGAGGGATGTGTACGAGGAATGTGTGCGAGGAATGTGTGTTGAATAGGTTTGCGCATACACCGCACCCCCGTCGACACATTCCACAGCTTCGCAACGCATCCTCGCACCACACATTAATGCGCATTTTCACAGCTCCGCTACACATCCTCGTAGGCACATTTTCATCGCAGCTTTGGTGGAAACACCCACACATTTTCACTTATAGACATCCTCGTACGACACATTTCCATCGCACATCTCTGGTGGAAACGCAGCCTAATGTGGCTGTGACATACGGACGGACAGACAGACATACAGACAAACATGGCAAAACTATAAGGGTTTAGTTTTTTGCCATGCGTCTACGTAACCCTAAAAATCACATTATACAAAATAAATCTTTTTTTAGGTTACAATCATACTACGAGATGGGCAACCTGTGGATCGGCTAACTTAGCTCTGCTTGTTCTAAACAAACAATTCTCGTTTCACCAGCTGGAGCCAGGGGCTGATTTTGTTGTGAATAGATTACGGTATGGCGCTTTACCAAAAGACCTCCGACGCGTTGGCGACGCTCAGTGCCGCTATTATGGGTGGGGAAGCAGGAGAAATGTAAGATACCTGGCTTGCAGGTTCCTAAGCAGGTTAATAAAATAATTACTTTGAATTACCATAAATAAATTAATAATACATTTCGTTTCAGGGTTATCTTATACCGTTATTGTTAAATCTGCGGCGTATGGATGTTCAAATATTACCGCAGGATCAATGTAACAAAATGTGGAATTATGATTCTCAGTTTCTTTGTATTCAACAAAGACCTTGCAAGGTTTGATCAGTGGTCCTTACATAAAATTAAACTTTTATGCAATAAGTTCGTGCAATGTGTATTTTGCATCGCTGTGTTAAAGTAATCGTGCAGCGTACCTACTACAAATTTCCACTGTCACCCTAATCAAAGATCACAAAGTCAATATCTAATGTAACTAAATGACTACCTACACTATGTTTAGCCATCTGGCTAAGCGTTGCGTTCAATGACTTGGCTGTTGACCTTCAGCCATTTCATTGGATGCCGGCTATTCAGTACTTGCTTAACGTCTATCGCGTGGCCGATTTAACCAAATGATTGTGCGACAGATACTTACCACTTTGCAAAAGGTCATTTTAATTCAGCGACATAATTAAATTACCTACATTTCTTTGCAGACTAAAGATCGTGGAGCTCTTTGTCCCGTGAGTAATTTTAAAATCTACCAACATCCCTACACATATTCTTTACAAAAACCTAGAACAATATAGTAGCTAAAATAGCTTAACAAGCATGAATTTCGGTTTAGCTATGAGCTGAAATAATATTTAACGTGTTTAATATTGCCACTAATATCGCTATAAGTCTCGAACCGGTTTTCGAATTTTCTTTCATACATAAAGCTCCCCAGTGAAAAGATGAATGCAAAAATCGTATACCTATCTAGTATGATATTATATGATGCTGTCGCGCTGCTGCTATGATGATGCCGAGATATCGCATATAACAGATTTTCTCATTTTTACCCCTTTACCACCTTAGTAGATTTGTAGATTATTTCAATAAAATACAAAATAAGTCTTCCGTCATTTCTGATAAAGAATGGACATGAATAATTTAATAAGATTCGACCGAGTTGTCGTATACATACTAATGAAAAAGGGGGCATCCTTTTTCACCCCCTTACGGGTGAAATTTCGGAAAATCCTTTCATCGGATCCTTACGTCAAACAAAGAATTCCTTCCAAGTTTCAAGTCGTTGGTCGCTGATCCGTCAGTCAGTCAGCCGACGAAGCATAAAGCAGGACAAAGCATGTATATTGGATAGGCCTATCCACTAAGATAACCAACAGTGCCATCTCACTGTGTGGAGAACTTGGCGTAGGCCTTTCCAGTTATGTAGCGATCTTTTACAACCTCAAGGTCGATGTGAGCGGCGACCTCTCCTCTAGCTTCATGAGGAGCGTAAAAACTATAATGTGCTGCTACTCACGCTATTTCCTAATTCTATGTTAATCATTACGATAATCTTTTTTAGGATGATCTGGGTTCCGTTATTGAGTGTTCAGGTTTTGCTGTAGCTATGATGATATCAAGATTGGTAGATCGTCCATGCGGAGTTGGATTTTTGGATTTGTCCCTGTATCATAAGTTCTTGACCTGCGGAGTCGACGACGCTAGAGACGTGATCGAACACGATACTTACATGGAGTTTGACTTTACAACCATCAGTGTTCCACCGACGCCTGAAGTGGTAACTGTGCCTGAATCTGATTCATCTGCAGAAAAGACGGACGGGGGCGGATCCAAAGATGGCCAAAATGTTGATGGTCATGCTGGCAAGAATGCTAGTCATGCTGGTAAGGATGCTAGTCGTTCTGGCAAGGATGCTAGTCGTTCTGGCAAGGATGCTAGTCATTCTGGCAAGAATGCTGGTCATGCTGGCAAGGGTGCTGGTCACGCTGGCAAGGAGGTTGGTTACGGTGGCAAGGATATAACTCCTACAAGTAAAAGTACTACTACTACTACTACAACTACGACAACAACTACTACTAAAAAACCAACCATCAGAAGGACGACTACTAGATAGTAAGTCTTTAGCTTATTTTAGCATAGGTATTTTGCAAGATAATTCCTATTTATAACGTTTATGAAAAAGTAATAAGATAAACATATAATTAATTTCATTCCCTTATTGTTTCAGCTATGACACCTGGAATTATGTGGATAAAGAATAAAAAGAGTAAGATGGTATCCCGATGTGACTTCAAATCTATTAATATCCTTTAGATAAGTACCTACTAATAAAACTCTATGAATGGATATGCACATACTTACTTGTCATTGTATATTATCCTATAAGTTATACCTAACCCTTTGAAGTAATAAACCTGTTGTTAAGTTTCATTTATTTTATTTAAGTTACTCATTATAGAAGCAGCAGCAATACCTACCTAGCAATGTCACGTGGTTAGTCTAGCTAGGTATCTTACAAAGTAGCGTAACGCTACGGCTACGGACGGTAGACTTACAACAGTTGTAAGTCTACCGTCCGTAGCCTACCAAAACGCACGGAATCCTACCGGTAGGATACGGAATGCTACGGCTTGTACTACTTAGCTTTCGCAGATAACATCATCATCATCATTATCAGCCGAAGGACGTCCACTGCTGAACATATGCCTCCCCCATGGCTTTCCACAACGACCGGTTGTGAGCGGTCTGCATCCAGTGATCCTCCGATCCTGCGATCTTTACAAGGTCGTTTGTCCATCTTGTCGCAGATAACGTTTATCCGTTATTTAAACGTTTAACGTTGGGCTATGGTCCAGTTATGTATTTTAGTTGTAATTTTATATAAGTCAAGCATAAACCATATCCTGTGTGTATACCTAAGCACAGATAATATCCTTAGTAAACTATATAAATAAATTATGGAATTTGCAAGATATTTCTTCTACAAAACAAATTTTGCGACCTTTTGCTAGTAGAATTCTATACATACCAGCTTCGTCCGCAGCTGGTAAAAGAAAATGGAGCACATTTGGAAAAGTACCAAATGTGATATACCAGTCTCGCAATCGTTCTAGATTTAAATGTATGGGCGAAACACTGTGTTATAGCTCCAAGTGAGTACATTATAGAACACAACTCTCCCGCCCTTCCAAACCGCCGCTTCACCCCTCCCCTCATTGAAAAAAGTCCCGTTTCACGGATTTTCTAAATTTTCAGGAAAAGTATACATACTAGGACAAAATGGTCAAAAATTAAATTATTTATTCATAAATTATCTACAAATAAGTACTGTACTACATTCATTTTGAAACAAGTTATAGTTTTGAAGCTATGGAGCATCAAAGATTGCTGAAAATGTGGGCTTAGCAGAAAAAAACATTTAATACACAAGAAACATTAATAATTCATTATTATTATTTGTTACAAGAAATGCGTTTCTGTAATCATAAACTGTTATTTTACGTAAATCAGTATCGTTATTATTATCTCTAAAGGTTTTTTAAGCTACTTAAAAAACCTTTAGAGATATGCCCCCCAATGCCTGCACACATGGTGGAACAACGCAATGCAGCTTTGACACGTCCACATATTTTTCTGTAGCCAGTTTTACAGCTGCATGATACTGTTTTCAGTATCAACTGTAGAGCGTGATGAAAGTATGCATTGAATGCTGACAAGCTGCACCTGAAGACGGTGGTCGTATCGTTCTTGAGACCAACGTATTTGTTGAAGTAAACGTTTCGTAACACGATTATACTTTTTTCGGTTTGCTTAGCTCCATACTATGCGAGAATATATGTTTCTTCTGCTTTTTTACCTGCTCGCGTTAGGCATCAGGGGTTATTGTATGTTGCAAGTCCATGTTTTTACCAAGCAGAATAGACTGAACCTTTTCTTTACCTTACCTCTAGAATGCCGATATGTAGAGTATGTCGAAACGATAATGTAGTGGTTGGGCAAGAGAAAGTTGTGTTCTATAATGTACTTGGAGCTATAACACAGCAGCAACAAACTTAAATTATAAATTTTGTCGCTAAAAAATCTAGAATGAATACTTATACTACATTTATTCTGAGAATATTATATTCTCAGCATTTAATTACTCACAAGAATTAATTCGTAATACAATTAAATGAAATCTGCGAAAGCTAACGCATTACGGAAGTAGGTACTTACTTCGCAAAATGTACACTTCGCATAACGGGTAGGTACTTCGCAAAATGGGCATTTCTCAAAATGGGCACTTATCTAAATGTAAACTTCGCAAAATGTGCAGTGTTAGCAATCGCGGTGTCAGCCAGAGGTGCCGGGCGCAGGCGGGTCGTTCGTTCGGGTGACAGACAGACTTCGCTGCGTCTCCGTACTACACTGAAGACGCGTGTGTGCTACCTATGTAAAACCCTTTGTTTGTGGTGGCTGAATATACAACGTATGGAAGAATACTAGTTTTATTTACCATCGATCCCATGATCGATAACACACTGGTCCTGTAGGTTTTGATCGTCTTTTGAATATTTCAATGCGTAATAACCAGAGATAGGAATAGGTAGGGCTTATTAGCCTAAACTTCGAAGAACAAAGACAAGAATCGGAGACTCCCTTACTACATTTTTTTCTAGGACATCTGTTGGGACATCATTAATTAGGTACATAAATAATAATAATATTTTGAATAAGTGATCAGTCTTTGTTAACTTTAAGTTTACGACTGGATAAAGTGTAACAATACCTCAAAAAGTATTTTGGCTACTACATCTATCTTTCCTCTCTATAATATTAGTATAGACAAATAAAATTCGACTCACGTATTATTTGATGTAGACAGACAGGAACAATCTTAAGGCAGCAAATCGTGTTCTATAAATTCATGCCAAGCCGTGGTCTTGACCACGGGCCCAAGACCGTCAAAAAACACAAAAATGTGATTGGACCAGTGCAAAATTGAGCATGTACGCATGTACGTACTTAAAAAATTGGAATCAACTACTTACAATAATTAACTATAGCAAAAAATCTGTCTGGTAATAACTTACACTGGGCGCATGAAATTATCTGAAGTCATGCCAATTTTGTATTGCTCTGAACACAGGTATTCTGCTACACACCGCCTCCGTAATCTACATTATTATCAGAACACCAACGCAATATTTCACGCACACTGATGTCACCTTCGTCATGTCACTCTACCTGCCTGAACCTGAACCTGCGTCTACGATCATTGCTCACGCGCACGCATCCCGAGACAACCATAAACAAATAAAGCACTTGACTTACTAACCGATATTTTTTTGGATGAACACTCGTTATTTGAAAAAAACACGTTATCAATGTGCGAAAGTAACAGATAGTGCGGCTACCTAAGTTCAAAAGAGACAAAAGTTCTTTTGTTCGGTGCCGGGTGGCTCGCTACGGCGCTAACCATCTGTTTTTGTAGCTTTTTTAGGAATGAATGAGGTGCGCGCTATCTTAGATGTTTTTGAGTATGATTTTGTAATGCTTGATTTAATTTTAATCAATTGTTATTAGTGAAAATAGCATGATCATTATTTTAAAGGACGCCCGTTTGGATGGGTGGGCCGTTAACTGTTCTGTATAACAATTAAATGCAAATTAAAACTGTATCTAGCAAAAAATTAAGATTTTTTATATATTTTTCCTGTATTCTAGACTCGACTCTTAATCACCTCTTTGAATTTGGATAGTACTTTTTTCACACCCTGTATTATGTCCAGTCACAAAGTTTGGTATACATAAACTAATTACTTATTCCAAATAAAATTTATTTTTGATGTACTTAGATGATGTCCTATATGAGTCTTGATATGAATCTTGGGACAGTCGTCTCGGAAAAAAAATACTATCATAAAAAGACTCCGATTCCTCTCTGTTCTGATTCGAAGTTTAGGTAAATAAGCCCTACCTATTCCTATCTCTGGTAATAACAGATACGTATAACTAAATTAAATACTATCGTGCATTTTATTTATATTTTATGTAGGTACACATTACCAGTATTCATAATTTTGAATGTAAAAAGAATATGAAAAAGGTAGTAAATAATTTATTTTTCTACCATTTCCTAACACTAGCTACATTTTATGGTTAAAAAAATATTATTTTGCATGAGGAGAGAGAGTGACAAGGAGCTCAATTTTAAGCAAGTGTTTCAAAAATTTCTGATTTTTGCTCTAATGAATCACTTGACGCCGTAAAGTCGTTAATTGTTTTTTTTTTATGAAATAGTGCTTATTAAATTGCTAATACACCAGTGCTCTGAGCCATATGTTTGTTATTTTGGGGATTACTTTTTTACTCAGCACATTCAGCTCTATCATAGAAAAGTGCACGTTTTACGGAGTTTACATTTAGATAAGTGCGCATTTTGAGAAATGCCCATTTTGCTAAGTGCCCATTACGCGAAGTGCCCATTCTGCGTTAGACCCCTGCATACTTTGGTAGGATACGTTGGACTTACAACTTAACTTACAAGGACGCTATTCTGCAATATGAACATTTCAAGCAATTACATGCGAATTGTGGGGTCCCCCATCAGTTCGCGAGACCTATTGGCCTGAGGTCGTAATCTAGCCAAATTAACTTTTCGTCAATGCATTCTTTGTCAGCGCACGAAGGGACGAACTGTAGAGCCGAAAATGGGTGATCTGCCGTCTTATAGACTTTCTCCGGCAAAATATCCCTTTCAAAATGTAGGCGTTGATTACGCAGGTCCAAGGAACATTTATTACCTAGAGGAGGGCCCAGCTGTCAGCTTGTCGTCAAGGTCGTGGATGCAAACTAGTAAAGGTGTAAGTATATCGTTATTTTTGTATGCTTCACAACGAAGGCCTTACACTTACAATTAGTGGGTGACTTGACAAGTCAAAATTATATAAATGCGTTACGCCGCTTTATGACCCGCCGAGGGAAACCGTTAAATATTTATTCCGATAATGGAACATCATTCGTTGGAGCGTGTAATGAGATCTCCAATATGTTAAAAAGCATTTTAGTCCAATCAACGAGGAGATTCGTTGTATGGAGACATCCGAATAATTCTCCCGTCGTTGAAACTTGGCACATAGTGAAAATAAGTAATACACATTATAGATATACAATAATCCAATGATTTTTTTTACGAGAAGTTAGGTATTTATACCTAAACATGGAAATCGTTCATAACTCTCTGTGAAAAAATTCTCAGTCTGAAATTGTTCGTGTATACGTATGTATGTATAAGTTAGAATAGGTAAGAATAAAAATCCAATATTTTTTCGATTTCCGAGATACTCAAAATTAAACTTTTTGCATTTTGCTCTATAACTTCTACCGAAAAAATTCTCTGCTCATTTTTGTTTTTTAATATGGTTTTATTTACGTATATAAGTAGCTTTAATAAGTTATCCAAAACATTTTCCGTTACAATATTACAATTCTTATTATTACTTAATTATGGCTCGTGAATAATTGCTCAGGCAAATTAAATGCGTTTCTTAGTTAGGGGTCGCTCTATTGCAGTAGATTTTTCAATAATCCAATAAAAATTCCACTAAATACCAAGTTTTTAAAATATCAATAACGGGTAATATTGAATATTACCGCCACTTAGAACCGACCGGGCGCGCGGCACTGCAGTGGTGCGTGTGCTCATACATATCTAAAACGTACTGTGCAGTCAGTCTATCTGTATAAAAAAATGATGATAGTGTTTGTAGGTAACTTAGGTGGTCTTGGAACTTGGGCACACGGGTTCTAATCCCAGTGCATCACATCGTATGTTATTAATTTGTATGTACATAATTATCAGAGATAGGAATAGGTAGGGCTTATTAGCCTAAACTTCGAAGAACAAAGACAAGAATCGGAGACTTCCTTACTACATTTTTATTCTAGGACATCTGTTGGGACATCATTAATTAGGTACATAAATAATAAAAATATTTTGAATAAGTGATCGGTCTTTGTTAACTTAAGTTTACGACTGGATAAAGTGTAACAATACCTTAAAACAGTATTATGGCTACTAAATCTATCTTTCCTCTTTATAATATTAGTATAGACAAATAAAATTCGACTCACGTTTTATTTGATGTAGACAGACAGGAGCAATCTTAAGGCAGCAAATCGTGTTCTAAAAATTCATGCCAAGCCGTGGTCTTGACCACGGGCCCAAGACCGTCAAAAAACACAAAAATGTGATTGGACCAGTGCAAAATTGAGCATTACGCATGTACGTACTTAAAAAATTGGAATCAACTACTTACAATAATTCACGATGGCAAATAATCTGTCTGGTAATAACTTACACTGGGCGCATGAAATTATCTGAAGTCATGCCAATTTTGTATTGCTCTGAACACAGGTACTCTGCTACACACCGCCTCCGTAATCTAAACTATTTTCGGAATACCAACGCACTGTTTCATGCACACTCATGTCATGTCACTCCGGTTCTTAGATATTGATATATCTAAGAACCTGCGTCTACGATCATTGCTCACGCGCACGCATCCCGAGACAACCATAAACAAATAAAGCATTTGACTTACTAACCGATTATTTATGGATGAACACTCGTTCTTTTAAAAAAACACGTTATCAATGTGCGAAAGTAACAGATAGATAGTGCGGCTAACTAAGTTCAAAAGAGACAAAAGTTCTTTTGTTCGGTGCCGGGTGGCTCGCAACGGCGCTAACCATCTGTTTCTGTAGCTTTTTTATGAATGAATGAGGTGCGCGCAATCTTAGATGTTTATGAGTATGATTTTGTAATGCTTGATTTAATTATAATCAATTGTTATTAGTGAAAATAGCATGATCATTATTTTAAAAGACGCCCGTTTGGATGGGTGGGCCGTTAACTGTTATGTATAACAATTAAATGCAAATTAAAACTGTATCTAGCAAAAAATCAAGTTTTTTATATATTTTTCCTGTATTCTAGACTCGACTTTTAATCACCTCTTTGAATTGGGATAGTACTTTTTTCACACCCTGTATTATGTCCAGTCACAAAGTTTGGTATACATAAAATAATTACTTATTCCAAATAAAATTTATTTTTGATGTACTTAGATGATGTCCTATATGAGTCTTGATATGAATCTTGGGACAGTCGTCTCGGAAAAAAAATACTATCATAAAAAGACTCTGATTCCTCTCTGTTCTGATTCGAAGTTTAGGTAAATAAGCCCTACCTATTCCTATCTCTGATAATTATGTTCTTATGAGTTCTTTTTACTTTTTTTTAACAAAATATTGTGTTTTTGCAGTGATTATTTGCCAGTCGAATTCAGTCCTTTTATGTTAGGACGTAAGGCTTATTTTGGCGGACGACTGACAGCGGAGTCTGGAACGCGGCGTGTGTTTATTGCGATTTCTGTAGGGCGAAAGTAGTTCTTATTTTCATAAGCGGAAGGCTTGTAGTCGGCTGTGATGGATGATTGAGGATTCTAGAATGCCGTCTATCTATTGTATTTCGGCGCCCGCGCACTCCATAGCTATCGTATAACTATAGTATACTATTATTCAATTATTGTGACGGTATTTAGCGCGCGGTCCTTAAAAGTCATTCAGTCAGTCAGTCATTCTGTACAAAGAAAGACATTTCAGTTTTCATTCATCTCAGTTACCTACTTGACCAATCAGAGGACAACGACTCAACGCAATATAATAATTACGTGAGGAGTTTAACGAGAAATGAAATGAAAAGATGGACCAAGAAATAAGTAAACGACGGTGGAAAAGCAAAAGGCTTAAGCGACACTTTGACAGATATTGGTCTTAACTTAGTTGTATTTAGTGAAACAGCATTCTAAAGGCTTTATTGAATGTCACTTTAAGTGCCTTTAGCGCCTTTTGCGTATAGCTGACCCAGAGGGAGCCTGAGTAGAACAACTGGCAGTGTTTGAGGTTAAGACCTCCGTATGTGTTTTTGACATTTAGAATAGATTTGAAATTCTTTTAGAGAAGAAAAAATGACAGAAAAACTTTCATAGTCAGATTGATTCCCATTTCCGATTAGTTATCTGTTTACATTGTTTCTTAATAAAGTGAATATTTAATCAGTAGGCCTACCTATTTTTAATACCAAATTATTTATTCTGCAAGTAAGAACAGGCAGTATGCTTTAAAGAGAGTTGACTTAACTTCATTACTACATCGAGCAAACCTCTGGGCCAGCATATTACTCCGGAATGCCAAGGCGTATTAAAAAAAAATAGAATAAGCGACACCAAAAGTCTACTAATTAATAATAAATATTGTTGGTTTTCTAATTTTGTTGTTGTATTTATAATTAAATTTATTTTATATCTGGTTCAAGTGATTAAACTGGACTGGTTGCACCCACAATCAATTAAAAACGAATAAATCATTGTTTATGTTTGTTTAGTTTACAGTTCTCATATTATTTACTTTGTTACTTAAACACCTCACAAAATATTAAAGTAAACAAATTAAACGTAACACAATGAACTGATTTTTGCGTTTTTTGTCTATAATCTGGCAAAGGTTGGGTGGGGCATATATGTTGCACCCGCGACAGCAGTTTGAATTTTCCTCTTGGCTATTGAAATTATGTTTTAAAATCCTTGTTAACTAATATAATATAGAAAGCATGTAAAATGTAGTCTGTCATACATTTATTTCATTAGATAAGTGTTGTAGCTTTATTCACCGCTAAAAATTACCATAACTCAAAGTCTGAATCAAAAGTTCCATTAGTACAATTTTATGGGATATCGATATCTGAATAGTTAATATATTTTTCAGCTCAGGGTGATTCCATTTTCGCGGGTGCGCCATTTAGAAGCATGTTTTAATTTCGTGTAGTGAAATAAGAACTTATTCAATGAAATTAGTCTATGAAAGTCAGTATAGTATAGTGTCATTTTATATGTTCTCTATATATTAGTTAACAAGAAATTTGAAATAAAATTTCAATAGAAAAATTCAAACTGCTATCGCGGGTGCACCAAATATGACCGAACCTTTTCCCGATTATAGACAAAAAACGCAAAATTTGTTCATTGTGTTACGTTTAACACGTTCGCTGCAATATAAGGCTTAAAAACCCGATGCATGTACTCCCACTCTGTGCGGAAGCAAGAAACAGTAAACTTCTCCTGGTGCGGCGGCTGTGTAAGGAACATTTCTGTATGTTCAAAAGAGACAAGTATAGGTTTGAGTTTACTATCTTAAGAGCTACTCAAAAAAGCAAGAAAATGGTGCTAAGGCCTTTCGGCCTGATACCGCACCAAATTTTTTCTCGATTCCTTGCGGGTAGCGGGCCGAAAGGCCAGTCATAGAATACAAGGTCATTACACCCCTTCCCGCACTGTTATAGGTAACTGAATTGTTTACTTAATTTTATTATAGCGGGAACATACGTAAATACGATAATGCATTATTCGAGTGTTTGTTTACGTTTTTACATGGTTTTCTCGAAGTTTAATTGTTTAGTATTTCTCGGCCAAGATGTATGATGTAGAAATATGTTAAAAGTGAATGTTCTGATACAGACAAATCAAAGTGGAGAAAGGTGTTTGTGTAAAATATTTTAAAAATCTTTTTTTTCTGTGTAGTATGTAAGAACTGCCTCGGTGGCGCAGCGGTAAAAGGGTCGCATTTTTTAGCGACGGTTGTGCCAGAGGTCCCGGGTTCGATTCCCGGGTCGGGCCAAAGATATGTACCTGGGTTTTTCTGTTCAGAAATACTCAGGAAAGCCCGGAGTTTGGAAGTTGGCGGTGTTTCACCCCCGTGCCTCGGAAAGCACGTAAAGCCGTTGGTCCTGCGCCTGATCTCTCTCTGGTCGTGTCAGATTGCTGTCCCATCGGGCTATGAGAGTGAAAGGAATAGAGAGTGCACCTGTGTTTGCGCACATACTTGTGCACTATATGTCCCGCGCAGTCGTTTAGTCGTTGTGACTGGTCACCGTTGTCGAAATCGGCTAGGGGGACTATTATTATTATGTAAGAAATTATAATTACTGCGTTGTATGCTTTTGTTTAAAAAACTTATCTCTTTGTTTTTTAAATAAATTACACTAAAAATATTATTTCGATAACTTATACTTATTTCCCAACACTAATACTTACTGAAATAAACCAAAAATTCAGTGCGGTTTCGGGTTATAAGAAATTATCGTGGGTGCAACCAGTCTAGTTTAATCACTTGAACCAAATATAAAATAAATTTAATTATAAATACAACAACAAAATTAGAAAACCAATAATATTTATTATTAATTTGTAGACTTTTGGTGTCGCTTATTCTATTTTTTTTTTTAATACGCCTTGGCATTCCGGAGTAATATGCTGGCCCAGAGGTTTGCTCGATGTAGTAATGAAGTTAAGTTAACTCTCTTTAAAGCATACTGCCTGTTCTTACTTGCAGATTAAATAATTTGGTATTAAAAATAGGTAGGCCTACTGATTAAATATTCACTTTATTAAGAAACAATGTAAACAGATAACTAATCGGAAATGGGAATCAATCTGACTATGAAAGTTTTTCTGTCATTTTTAGGGTTCCGTAGCCGAATGTCAAAAAACGGAACCCTTATAGTTTCGTTAAGTCTGTCTGTCTGTCTGTCTGTCTGTCTGTCCGTCCGTATGTCACAGCCACTTTATTCTGAAACTATTAGCATCACATAGCTGAAACTTGGTAGGCAGGTGTATCTCATTCATTGCTTTCCGATTCAGAAACAAAAAGTAAGAAAAAAATAATATATAAGGGGGGCTCCCATACATGAAACTAAAACCTAAATTTTTTTTTACTTAAACCTATGCGTTTGGGTGTCTATGGATAGGTCTTTTAAAAAGATGATGAGGTTTCTAAAACCATTTTTTCTAAAAGTGTAAGGTTTGAGATATAGACGCTTCCAAAGTGGTAAAATGGGCGTCCCCCCCCCCCCCCCCCCCATCTAACTTTTGAACTAAGAAAGTGAACATTTTGAAAAAAATATGTGATGTAGATCTCAACAAAAACTTGCAACTAAAATTGGTTTGAAGGAGATTGAATCAGTAGTTTTTGAGATATTGCACATTTTTATCAACCGCAAATATAACTTTGTCTTTCATACAAACACTATGAAAAACAAAGTTATTTTGCTGTCGCAATATATTGTGATGTTTTCGATAAGTGAAAGTAAGTGGATCCTGAATTCAGTTAAGGGTGGCACGGAACCCTCAGTGCGCGGGTCCGACACGCACTTAAATGGTCTTTTCTTCTCTAAAAGAATTTCAAATCTATTCTAAATGTCAAAAACACATACGGAGGTCTTAACCTCAAACACTGCCAGTTGTTCTACTCGGGCTCCCTCTGGGTCAGCTATACGCAAAAGGCGCTAAAGGCACTTAAAGTGACATTCAATAAAGCCTTTAGAATGCTGTTTCTGCAACGCCAAAATTACAAAGGCTTCTTGCTTATGCAGATTGCGAGGGAGGAACCAACAGTATTTTGATTTCCATTGAATCTATAGGTAATGGGGCAGTCATATTTTTCATTAATCAGATCGTTAATGTATGTTCTACCTAGATTTTATTAGAAAAAAAATCGTGCTTTAATTTTATTTTATCAAATGTAATATTTAATTGATATTCATTATTTGTAATTTTAATTGTTTATTTTATTATTATGGATGCCAATGTCCGATATAAAGAAAGTCGTTCATTCATTCAATATGCTCCGATAAATTCTATGAACATATTTTACAACAATCCTGGTTTACACCAAACCCAGCTCAAACGACGCAGAAAATCTTGCTGAATACAACTAAGTTAAGACCAATATCTGTCAAAGTGTCGCTTAAGCCTTTTGCTTTTTCACCGTCGTTTACTTATTTCTTGGTCCATCTTTTCATTTCATTTCTCGTTAAACTCCTCACGTAATTATTATATTGCGTTGAGTCGTTGTCCTCTGATTGGTCAAGTAGGTAACTGAGATGAATGAAAACTGAAATGTCTTTCTTTGTACAGAATGACTTTTAAGGACTGCGTGCTAAATACCGTCACAATAATTGAATAATAGTATACTATAGTTATACGATAGCTATGGAGTGCGCGGGCGCCGAAATACAATAAATAGACGGCATTCTAGAATCCTCAATCATCCATCACAGCCGACTACAAGCCTTCCGCTTATGAAAATAAGAACTACTTTCGCCCTACAGAAATCGCAATAAACACACGCCGCGTTCCAGACTCCGCTGTCAGTCGTCCGCCAAAATAAGCCTTACGCCCTAACATAAAAGGACTGAATTCGACTGGCAAATTATCACTGCAAAAACACAATATTTTGTTAAAAAAAAAGTAAAAAGAACTCATAAGAACATAATTATGTACATACAAATTAATAACATACGATGTGATGCACTGGGATTAGAACCCGTGTGCCCAAGTTCCAAGACCACCTAAGTTACCTACAAACACTATCATCATTTTTTTATACAGATAGACTGACTGCACAGTACGTTTTAGATATGAGCACACGCACCACTGCAGTGCCGCGCGCCCGGTCGGTTCTAAGTGGCGGTAATATTCAATATTACCCGTTATTGATATTTTAAAAACTTGGTATTTAGTTGAAATTTTATTGGATTATTGAAAAATCTACTGCAATAGAGCGACCCCTAACTAAGAAACGCATTTAATTTGCCTGAGCAATTATTCACGAGCCATAATTAAGTAATAATAAGAATTGTAATATTGTAACGGAAAATGTTTTGGATAACTTATTAAAGCTACTTATATACGTAAATAAAACCATATTAAAAAACAAAAATGAGCAGAGAATTTTTTCGGTAGAAGTTATAGAGCAAAATGCAAAATCGAAATCGAAAAAATATTGGATTTTTATTCTTACCTATTCTAACTTATACATACATACGTATACACGAACAATTTCAGACTGAGATTTTTTTCACAGAGAGTTATAAACGATTTCCATGTTTAGGTATAAATACCTAACTTCTCGTAAAAAAAATCATTGGATTATTGTATATCTATAATGTGTATTACTTATTTTCACTATGTGCCAAGTTTCAACGACGGGAGAATTATTCGGGTGACAAAAGCTTCATTGATTGGACTATTTGTGATACATTGTCTGGATGTGTAGCCAAGGAAAGTATTAAATTTCATTTTCTTCCCGCTTATGCAGCCCATTTCGGTGGTATTTGGGAGAGATGTGTCCAGTCGACCAATTTTCATTTAAAAAGAGTGTTGGGAAATTGTTAACGTACGAAGAGACTAAACTCTTGTCCGCTCACTCCCTATCACCAGACCCAGAGGATCTAAAACCGATACAAAACCCGATATAAAACCGGAAAAGTTTAGTGAATATCGGATTAATAGATTGACCAGGTAATTTCGATTTAACGGCACCGTAAAAGCTACGGCTGTGCCAGAGGTCCCGGGTTCGATCCCCGGGTCGGGTCATAAATATGTAGCTGGATTTTTCTGTTCATAAATTATCAGGGTGGCCCGGAGTTTGGAAGTTGGCGGTGTTTTACCCCCGTGCTTCGGAAAGTACGTAAAACCGTTAGTTCTGCGCCGGATCTCACTCCGGTCGTGTCAAATTGCTGCCCCATCGGGCTAAGAGAGTGCAACTGTGTTTGCTTACGCACTCACTTGTGCATTATAATATGTCCCGAGCAGTCGGTTAGTCGTTGTGACTCGCTACCGTAGTCGAAATCGGCTACGGAGACTATTTAGGTGTAAGAGAAACCTTAACTTTAAGAGGCAATAACCGAAACCGGTTTGAAATTGTACCCGGTTTCAACTACCTACGCGGAAATTTAGATGCGTTTGTTTTGTGTACATCCGGGCGGCTGAGCCAGACGCCTAGAGAGATCTGGCCTATCTAGGCTGATAACGAATCGTAGGTGACGCTGGTATATCCAGGTTTCATCGTAGGTGACGCAGTAGTTTTCGTGTAAAATCAAAAAAACTTGGCTCAGACAGCCAGAATTTCACATTTTCTGACACTCTGGATCTCAGCTCTCAGAGGGTTTCAAGGCGCTGTTTCTTATAAAAAGGGATGTGACGCGTAGGTGACGGCCATCCGAAGTAGTTTCATCCATTTCAATCCAATACTTTTCGAGAAATCATGATAAACGTATGGCTCAGACAGCCGGACATCCGGTCGTCTGAGCCAACTT
>OY757269.1:5963838-6189015 GCA_963584085.1 Pyrausta aurata | reverse complement strand
CTGGCAGATGCATAGAATTTGCCTTTTATAATGGTATTTTGCATAACCAAGCATTTTAAATTTTTTGGTCTCTCGGGAAACTAAAATAAAACAGCAGTATATAATACACCAAATTAATCATGTTGCGCTAACCATCCCCAACAAACAAAAGTAGTTATTGAGGAAAAATAAGGGATTATGATCCTTGTGTAAGAGGTATCATACAATTTTATCATAAGAGACATCACTTTACTGCTACCTAACCCTAAGGAAAATCTTTTCTAAATTGATGCGAACCAGTAATCAAACCCAGCCCATGGATTAAAGGTTAATTACTGCACTACTTTCTACCTACTAAGCCAATTAAGTCAATAAATATGAAGAATAATAAAAGATTTTCGAGGAATTACTTTCCCACTCAAAGATAGGATCTGAACTTAGGGTTGGAGTGTAGCAAAGAGTGTGCAAGGCGTTTGGGACTTTTCGTAATTTTAGCGTAATTTTTCAAAGTCCAAAACGCTTTGATAAAATTCGCACATATTTTCCCACTAAACTATGCATCGGATAGAAAAAAATATAAGAACAAAAAGTGCTTATATTAAGCCCTTGTTAACGTTAATAAACAAAGATTCCAGATTTATTAGGTTTGAAACATTTTCGTGAAAATTTTTACAAGTCCAAAACGCCTGGATAATTCGGTCGCATTTTTTCGCTTAACTATGAGTGGGATAAAAAAGTATTAGAATAAAAAGTGTTTATTTGAAGCTCTTTTATACGATAAAATACATTGTTACAAATTTTATTCGATTTCATAATTTTTCGTGAAAATTTTCTAAACGCACGCGACGTAAAATATGGTTACCCTTGTCTTATTACTACGACAAAAAAGTATTTCTTATAAGTTCAGTTTTTATGTATTATGGCTTATTATTTTATAAAAGTGAGTAGTCAGATATATCACGAAGTGCATATTCTAGTAATTGTTTACGTTTAATACATTAAAAACATAAACGTAGTCCTCAATATCTCTAAAATAGAAGTACTATCATGAAGCACAGAAAATATGAAAAAAAAATGTGTATACCTGTGGAATTTCACGCTACTTTTTGGATGCTAGACGTTTCCATAACCACGAACCACACAACTCATGATGATTTGCACCAAAACACGGCATAAATTTCAAAAATTCCTGAAATGAATATTCGAAGTGAAAGAGATTCTTTTGACAGCCGGGCGTTATGGTTTTGACAATATGCTTTAGTGTTGCCAAAATATGTCAATAAGATTACCACACAGTCGGGGGAAAAGCTGCATAAAAAAATATTTTTTTGCAGCTTGTTACAAGCAAGCTCTAAAAATATTTCATTAACCATAACCATTAATTTCTTATGTGAAAAAGTATTACGCACTGTCCTTCTTCGTAGGTTTATTTATTGCAAGAAAAACAAAGAATGGCTTGGGGAATATTCTCCATGAACCTGGCCACACTATTCATTGAGTGAGTGAGACAGAAGACAACCGTAAAGGTCAAATGAGTTCAAATTTTTTGGCTTCAAAATATTGTTCGTATTGCAATCTCCAGTTTGTATCTAAGCTTCTTGTAATCCAGTCTCAACTTCGCCAACATAAGAAAAAATAGAGTGATGTACCGCTTATCGATATCCGAACTGCTTTGCGAGAAATTGTTGAGAATTTTCATTTACTTCGGTTTTGTTTTAGTGTTAAACACTAGCCATAAAAGTATTCACCACTGAAACAAAACCAAGATGAAGTTCAGTTAGTAAACAATAAAGCATCTAGACGAGACAATAATTTAAAATTCAGTTGAAACGTTGTAAATATGCAATATGTTAAAATAAAGTTCTAACTGAGGTTTATTTCATCATAGTATAAGATCCCGATATAAAACGAGTTTCACCGAGATGCTTATTAAATGAAAAGTATTTTATGTTTAATTTAATATGTCAATAAATATAATCCATATGGGTTGCCTAGCAAATTTCAGTCCAGCGTTATTTAAATTATTAATTAATCATACTCTGGACTGAAATTTGCTAGGCAACCCATATGGATTATATTTATTGACATATAAAATTAAATATAAAATACGTTTCATTAAATAAGCATCTCGGTGAAGGTCGTTCTATATCGGGATCTTAGACTATCAGTTAAATCTCGAGATAATGTTTCTGGGAGCCTTTTCTTTTGACCTCATTCCGCATTGTCTAAAGCTATTTATTTTCACTTTTAAACACAATCACCAACGCAGATTTACAAATAAATCAGAAGAATTTAACTTTTTAACAGTCATTTCATTATTTTTGTTGGAAAACACACTACAAAATTATATTTACTGCCTTGACATTTCAATATTTGGAACCTTTGAATTTTGACAACTGAACTGAGCAAAAGAGCCGGCAGAGGATGTGAGTGAGATAAACATAGCCGCCATAAAAGTATGACCCTTTTTCATACAACTTTTTTGTTGTTCCTACTTGCGGCTCTACGCATGCATTCATCAAAAATAGGTTAGCGCTTAGCGTCTAGGTTAGCGTTTTAAGCTAGCTAGTTTGTTAAAATTGGTAATTGACTCTGCTCTGGTTTCCCTTCAAAACGCAAAATTGGTAATTGCGAATTCCAACTGAGTAAAGTGAATAACGTAATATTAGTTGTGATAAAGTGACTCGACGCGATGATTTTATAGCAGTGCAAAATACAAGGTATGTGGATTTCCTATCGTGTAAAGAAATTACCACGATATTTATTTCTTTTTGGTTGTATTGTAATACAAAATTTCTCTAATTAGGTACCTATTGAAGTCGTAACCATGGAGTTCGGGCATCCTCCCCCGAATATAAGCATGTCCGCACCCGGTATGGGTGGTCCTATGGGGCCAATGGGACCACCTATGATGGGTCCACCCGGGCGTAACATGCGCCACAATTTTAGACCCTTCAACTACCAGATGCGTTTCCCGCCTCAGGGCCCGCTTAACATGACTCAAGATGATTTTGATGGTAAACGTTTACGTAAATCGGTTATGCGAAAAACAGTCGATTATAATTCTGCTATAATTAAAGCTTTAGAATGTCGCGTTTGGCAACGCGACTGGCGGGATAGGCATGCACTCCAACCTGATGCGATGTACACTCCTGATCTTTTGCCGCCTCCATCCTACCCTGACAACCCCATTAATGCTGTTACAACACGATTTGTTAAAACTGCTACCAATAAAATGAGATGTCCAATATTTGCTGTTGCTTGGACGCCTGAAGGTCGTAGATTAATAACAGGGGCATCTTCAGGAGAGTTCACTCTATGGAATGGATTAACATTCAATTTTGAAACTATACTGCAAGCTCATGACTCACCAGTGAGGTCGATGGTTTGGTCTCATGGTGAGGGATGGATGGTGACAGGTGATCATTCAGGATTTATTAAATATTGGCAAAGCAACATGAATAATGTTAAAATGTACCAGGCTCACAAAGAAGCTGTTAGAGGGATAAGTTTCAGCCCCAGTGATTCCAAGATAGTCACATGTTCTGATGATGGTACCTTGCGCATATTTGATTTCTATAGATGTCAAGAAGAAAGAATCTTGAGAGGTCATGGGGCAGATGTTAAGTGTGTTCAGTGGCATCCAACTAAAGCTCTTATTGTGTCTGGCAGTAAAGATAATCAACAGCCCATTAAACTGTGGGATCCTAAGTCTGGAACTGCTCTATCTACTCTTCATGCACACAAGTCAACTGTAATGGACTTAAAATGGAACGACAATGGTAATTGGTTGATAACAGCATCTAGAGACCATTTACTGAAGCTTTTTGACATTCGCAAGCTTGGGACTGAATTACAAATATTTAGAGGACATAAAAAAGAAGCTTCCAGTGTTGTTTGGCACCCCACACATGAAGGACTATTTTGTTCAGGAGGATCTGATGGTGCTATATTGTTTTGGAATGTAGGTACTGATAAAGAAGTAGGTTGCATTGAAGGAGCCCATGAGTCAATAGTGTGGACAATGGCATGGCATCCTCTGGGACACATATTATGTTCAGGATCAAATGACCATACCTGTAAATTTTGGACCCGAAACAGACCTGGTGATTTAATGAGAGACAAATATAACCTAAACACTCTACCTCCCGGTGTTCAAGATGATCATGATATGGAGGAACCAGCTATTATACCTGGAATGGGACCAGAAGATAGTGTTGAAATATTTTCTTCTGATACTGATAAAGCTATCCCTGGTCTTGATTTTGATACCACTAATATGCCACTAGAATTTGAGAAGAAAGTGAAAAAGGTACCATACAGTAAGCCCATTCCTAGAAATTTCCAAGCTCAGTGGAATCATGGGCCTACAGCTGATGATGCCGCTGCAGAAGCTCTCACTCAAGCATTAGTTGAGTCAGTACCTGGTGCTATACCCCTTCATCAAATCACACCATCGGCTATATTTATTTATGGTAAACTTATACCTGTTGAACAAGGATCAAAACTTGAAAAAGCTATAGCTGATGGTCCACTAGCACTAAAAAAACTCATTGCTTCAGGAGAAATTGAAGAGTTACACGATGTAATGCCTCATTTAGAAGATGATGCTGATGAAGAAAACTTTCTCCAACCATTTGAATACCCTGATCAAGAAAATGAGGATGAACCTACAGAAATTGATGATGATAATGATAGGAACTATGATCAAGAGCAAGAATACTATGATAATGAAATGGATGTAAATGATCAAAATAATCAGGATGATCAAAATTATAACAATGGTCCAGACATGGGTAACATGGGACCTATGGGCAATAGCATGCCCCCAATAGGTAATATGATGAGACCACCAATGGGAATGGGTGGGCTCATGGGACCACCAATGGGCCCACCGATGCGCCCTATGGGTCCTATGCACATGGGTAATATGCCACCTATGGGTCCACCAATGGGTAACATGCCTCCTCAAATGGGTAATATGCCACCGATGGGCCCGCCTATGAATAATATGCCACACATGGGAAATATGCCACCTCGCCCACCTTTCAATGACAATGGATATAATAAAGGTCACTTTGATTCTGGTTATGACAACCAGCAGTACCCACAGAATGAAGATTATAATGATGATGAATCTTATGATCAGAGTTATGACGACGGGAATAACTATAACGAAGATAATGGTGATGAAGGATTTTCTCGGAATCAAAGATGGGATGGTGGATATAGAGGCAGGGGTAGAGGCCGCGGTCGCGGGATGAACGGCCACGGTGCGCGCGGTAATTGGCGGGGAAACTCTGGTCCCCCTCCACGCGGCGCCCCGTGGAACAGGAGAGGTGGCAATTCGAACAGAGGAGGTAATGCCAACAGAAGTTTTAGACGAGGAGGAAAACCAATATCTAATTAGACTTTTCATTGTATGCATGCACAGACTTTACCAGTTTATGTTTGAAACAAGACATGATGATGAGTGTTAATTTGTGGATAAGTGTAAAGACAATAACCATGTTGGCGTTACAAAAGGTTGTACATAATTTTACTTTACAGCTTGTATTTTATTTTCATAAGCTGAAAACATAATAAATTTGTATTACGTCACAAAAAAAATAGATTTTTTTGCACAGGTAAAAATCACCACTTTTATTTCCTGGGAGTATGGGTAAGTTTCTGTTTTACTTTGAATTTAGTTCAATTAGGAATTTTAAATGATATGGTATAATTCTTATGTCAGGTAATCACTGTGGTGATATGAAGTTACCCATCGTTGGACGCTGATGCCTCTCGCCTTCCGCTTCCATCACTTCTGCTGTTGTTCAAGAACTGCAACTGGGAAGTTCTTTACGGAGCCTTCTACAGACTTCAGCATTATAGTAAGAGAACTGGTATTTATTGAATTTGTTTTGTCATTTATAAATAAAGAACAACCTTTTCCTAAATAAATAAAATTACCAATCTGGATTATGCTAATGTTAATTGTGGGGTTAATAAAATAAATATTTGACACTAAAAAGAGCTCAAGGTGTATCCTCTTCCCTAGATGCAGCCAGTAGAATGCATTCATTATTTATTTGTAAAATATTAAGACACTAGTTGCTTCCTTTATTATTATGATGTGTCTTTGATAAAACACTGAGGTGACAGAAGTCTCCTCCTTCAGTTCATGGACGTTGTTCCCCTATTTAGTCGAGCCCTGAGAAAAATAATTGTATTATTTTAGTCATCATAGTAAGGTTGGTACAGAGCATTCTTTTCTTATCCTTTAATGACAATAGGAACTACTTTTCAGCGTTTTTGCTTACAGAATGCGCTAAGTTTGTTTACACTAAAATAATTTGATGGAGCGCAGATAGAATGAGCCTTCGCTCGTCTGATGTAAATCGACCGTCAGGAATAAAAAAAATATTCTCAAATAATGGTCTTTGCAAATATTTTTTCGACACCAATTTCAATGATCGGTTTTTAGATTGATATGTTTGATGTTGCCACAACGTTCCATTGATTTTTTTGGAATCTATTTTCGTTCACTTATTTTTTTCATTCTCTTCTGCTATTTTTCCACTTTTTGTAAATGATCATGGAAAAATTTTTCGTTTTATAAGGTTTTTTTTTAAATCTTAAGTAATGAAATACTATGTATTAGGCATGTTAATTTTATGAATAGCAGAAGAAGAAAAAACATTATTCACACCTGATGTTTTTTTCATATAGACTGCTATACAAATCTCACTCTGCGAAATCCTAGATCTTACGCATTTTATTTAATTGACGAATGAAATATAGCAGACGAAGCCCTTGATCGCGAGCGAGCGAGTAGGAATGATTATGCTCTATGCGGTTGTATGTGACTTACGACGCCCAGCAGTTAAAATGTGAACTTTAATCTCAGAGTCTCACTGCGAAAAAGATCATTGGTAATAAGATTTCGCATGTGATTCATATGAAAAATAAATCATCATTTCTTGAAATAAAAATGAATAAAAAGTAGCAATCGTTTCCATGCCTCTACTATGTATCCGACGTAAACTGGCTTCATTCCATACCTCTTGTTCCTTATACCTTGGGCTCAAATCTAGCTTATTTAAGTTCTACATTTACTACTGCATTAACTGACATGTCTTACATAAGGAAATTTAAACTTGAACTATGTAGAATAAACATTTTAAAATAAAAGGGTTTCATTTAATACCCTCACCTTTTAATAAAGACATTGAAACACAACGTGTAGTTTTAATTTGTATATTTAGGTTGCGACCCTCTCTCATGTTATTTACCAATAGTCAATGTTACTTTCTCTTGTTACAGATGAAGATTGCAGCATGTGTCACATGTGTGTTGATTGCAATACGAACATGTCACGCCAGCCAGTTTAGTAATGGCGAGGAAAAAAATGCCATAGATAAGACCCTCCCTACACTTCATCCGATCAACGGAACGCCCAATTTCAGATTGCTGAATCCGAATAGAGATACGCCATGGTATCCAGAAAGAGAAATGAAACTGGACAGTTGTGTGAGAGAAGCCAAATGCGAACCTCTAGAGAAAACGACTTGCTTAGGTGCCAAATTATCTTATGACAAAACCAGTGTCCATCTCACTTTTTATGAGACACAAAATGAAATTCAGACACAGCTAGAGTTGTACAAGGAGTTGATAAATGTGCCAAAATGCTGGGCGGTCGTACAGCCGTTACTGTGTGCGACGTTCATGCCCAAATGCGAGAAGATACTAGGCAAGGAAATGGTTTACTTGCCCTCTTATGAGATGTGCAAAATCACGATGGAGCCATGTGCCATACTGTACAATACCTCATACTTTCCGTCCTTTTTAAAATGCAATTCTACACTCTTTCCGTCTCGATGCGACAATGCTGGAAGAGAGATGAAATTCAACACGACGGGCAAATGTTTGCCTCCCCTGATACATACTAATAAGCCGTTACATTTTTATGAAGGTAATAAACATTTTTGAATTAAATACCTACTGTATTTAGCTGTAATAAAGAGTATTAAAATAGTTTTTTGTTTTGTTTAGGCATGTCTGGGTGTGGTCTGCCATGCCGAGACCCGCTGTACACGGAAGATGAGCATCAGCAGATTCACCGGCTGGTGGCTTGGGGCGCTGGCAGCTGCCTGGCCCTCAATCTGTTGACCGTGGCCACATTCCTCATAGATTGGCGGAGCGCTAACAAGTACCCTGCTCTCGTCATATTTTACATCAACGTGTGCTTTGCTGTTGCGTCGATGGGGTGCGTATGTTTTGTCTCAATCATTTTTGACGTTAGTTTACTTAATATGAGGTGTAACAACTTTTGAAGTTTACTGAAGTTCAACCTGTTTGGGATAGATACCAAAACCAAAGCAGTATTCTGTATTTGTTAGAGCGCTTTCATATACTTAGGCGACTTTAGCAGCGCAACGGTCGCGCTACAGTCGCGCTGCTGTCAATTTCATACATAAATGACAGTAGTAAGCCCTTCACACAGTTTATGACAGTTTAAGGCGCACTTAAACTATCAAATTCGTAATGATAACTGACATCGCTAAATATACCTTTTGTTTTAACTTTTATTGTGAATCATGAACCATAACTTGGGGCCTTGACGCACACCTCAATGCCATGTTATTTGATGGTACTAAATCTAAATAGCTTTATTGTTTCAGTTGGCTTGTCCAATTTGGTGTGGGATCAAGAGACGACATAGTTTGCTCAAAAGATGGGACCAGACGGCAGGGAGAGCCCTGCGCTGAAGAAAACTTATCCTGCGTTGTTGTTTTTGTATTGGTAAGTGTCTGATGAACGTCTCCTATGAGCAAAGATGAGGCTTATATCATATCATCTTTCCGTGTAAACTTATTTGTAACCGCCTCGTTGGTGTAGAGGTTAGTTCGCTGGTTACTACTCAAGAGGTTCTGGGTTCGAATCCCGGGTCGGGCTGAAATTTGTTTCTGGGATTTTCTGTCTTGAAAATACTCGAAAACAGCTCGGAGTCAGGAAGTTAGTGGTGATGACACCCCCGTGCCTCGGAAAGCACGTTGGTCCTGCGCCTGATCACTCATCGGTCATGCCGGATCTGACGTATCGCCGAATTAATGACGGTGAACGAACAGAGAGTGCCCTTTTGTATTGTGCACATATCTGGGCACTAATATCTCCTGCGTACCTGCCCTATATGTGTTGAGGCGGGCCGCCATTACCGAAAACCGGTAGGAGGATATTATTTTATGGTTCGCAGTAACACCAACCAAACAGTTACCTATCTCAAGGGGTTGTGATAATAATGAGTTCAGTATTATATTTTTCCGTTACAGGTGTATTACTTCATGATGGCAGCCTGTGTGTGGTTCGTTATATTCACATATGCATGGCACATGAGTATTCGAGCAGTTGGTAAGTGAACTATGGAAAACTTTTTTTTATTATGTACGTAGTAGGCCAAACCAAAACTTTTTTTTATTATGGACATGTTTAACAACCTCCTAGTTGATTAAACGCTGGTTTTTACAGTGATAGCATCTCTGTTGTGGTCCCGCGTTCGATATGGTAGGGTGGTCAATACAAACGACAACAACATTCACAACATTTTACATTTGTTTTTAAAATTTAATAACAAAAGTAGCTTACGTTAAGATCAAAGCAATTTACTATGTGACTTAGGCCTGATTTTCCAATAGCCACATAAGAAATATTCGACGAATACAATACGGCTAATTTGTCAGCAATCATTTATATAAATATCATTTTAAAATCGGTCGTTTTATACGTATTCAGTCTGATAAGTTTTATCTGACGTTTGAACAAGTGGGCCACTTGTAGTGTTGTTGTTAGTAAAAAAACGTAATAACCTAAGTCCATTATATCGCAGGCAAAATCCAAGATAGAATAGACAAGAAAGCGGCCTATTTCCACCTAGTCGCGTGGTCCCTGCCCCTGATCCTTACTATCGCTACGATGGCCTTCGGGGAAGTAGACGGCAGCAGCGTCACCGGGATATGCTTCGTGGGATACGTCAACCACCCGATGAGAGCCGCTTTGCTGCTGGCACCATTGTCGGTCCTTTTGATTTTGGGAGGGTACTTCTTATTGAGAGGTAAGATATACATGCAGCTGATTAAGTATTTTGAAGGCAGTTGAATTTTTAAAATTAATCTCTCGAAGACGGGAAGTCATATGGAGATGTTATTTTTTTTCTTGATTTTTAGTTTATTACCCATATCTCGAAAACAGCTGAACCAATTGATGATGAACTTAAACTATTCCCTATGTTAGAATACCTGATGACTAAAAAATGATCATCTCCCTCTCTAGCACTTTCCGTTTTAGAGAAATCCGTGTACAAACATACATACTCTTATGAAACTTTGCATACGTGTTTGGAAGCTTAACTAGATCATTATACTAAAATATTATCTGATTTCAACGAAATCAAATACATACAATACGGCCGCGTACCCTCGTTGGATAGCTATGCTAATCCTTTGAGCTAAGAACCAGCCAGCTTTATTATTTGCCAAAACAGTCTTAAAATTTCAACTGAAATGTATTAAATCATCTTTCAGGCGTGTTCTCCCTGATCGCGGTGCGCGTATCCAGCAAGGGTCTGATCTCGCCGCGCGCCGCCGACAAGATCCGGCAGAACATCACGCGCTGCTCCATCACCGGCGCGCTGGTCGCCGTATTCGTGTGCGTCACCTTCACATGCCACATCTACGAGTTCCGGAACAAGGACTTTTGGAGGGACTCGTTCAGGAAGAACATCATGTGAGTACGGCGATGGTGGGGCTCGAAACGATGATAGGCTAGTTGAATTAATTTTGAAAGCTATTTATCACTTTACCTTTAGTAAATATGTTGAACAAAAACCTTGTTATTTTTACATTCAACATTTTCAGTATTTAATTATGCCTTCAAAAACTCATTTTGATTGGGCCTGTGTGTGTGTGTGTGTGTGTGTGTGTGTGTGTGTGTGTGTGTGTGTGTGTGTGTGCGTGCGCGCGCGCGTGTGTGTGTTTGTGTGTGTGTGTTTGTGTGTGTGTGTATGCATGTATGTGCGTATGTATGCATGTGTGTGCGTGTGTGTGTGAGACGATAGATAATGTAGATAACAACATGCCTTTACCTTCCAGATGTCGACTGGAAGCGCTGAAAGACAGCTCGAAGGAGTGCACGGGTCTGTTCCGGCCGTCAGTGTCGGTGCTGCAGCTGCAGCTGCTGAGCTGCTTCGCGGCCGGCGCGCTCATGTCCACGTGGACCTGGACGCACGCGGCCGCCGCGGCCTGGCGCCGGTACCTGGCCCGGTGAGTGTGCCGGTCTCTTTACTAGGGTACAGTGAACTACAGTGTCGCTGCCGAGGCATTATTGTATTCATTTTAAGTGACAAATGGTTTAGAATGTTTCTTAACACTCACAGTGTCATATTTGAATTCTTAAAACCAGTATCTTTCTGGCTTACCGGGCCAACTGCTCTTCCAATTGAGCTACCGTGCTGTCGGTCCGACCGCGCGAAATTCTTGGTCTCTTAGGATACGTCATTGCGTGATGCTAGCGCCATCTACCCGTCTGTTTATGCAACAGCGGGCCAAGTAGTTATTCACAGAATTTAATTATTACAGAATAAATTCAACTTGGAAATGATAACGCTTCGCATATGGCTGACCCAGAGGGTGCTCGAGTAGAATAGTGATACCTAAGTGTTTTAAAGAGATTTTATCTTAATTTTATTCATCAAGCAAACCTGGCCCGGAGCCAGCATACTACTGCGGACTGCCAAAGCTCTCCTTTCTCTCTCTTTATCCATGTCGTCTCACAGATTATCCGTATAATGCCCTAGGTACTTACGATGCGAGACCATTGTCCGAGGTGTGTTATAGAAATAATGATGTTGTCAAAGCAACTGGTTTATGTAAAAAGTTAGTTCATAGTGAAATTAATAGATGGCGCCACCTACCACTTAGCTTAAGGTCTGGGCACACAGCCAGCGTGGCGGGACGGCGAAGTGACGGCGACGCGACGCCGACGGGTTGGACGAGTTGTATAATATAGAAATATGGGAGAAATGACAGACAGCGCCGCCACGCTCGGCGGGGCGGTAACTGGCGCGTCACGTCGGCGTCGCGCCGGGCGCGAATACAAAACACAGCGCGGCGGGACGGGCCACCGTCCCGTCGAACGCGGCGTGAGCGGAACGGCAAGCGTTGTGTTATACGGAGTTCGTATTTAGTAGTCACACAGACGACGGAGCGTGGACGTGTCGCGCTCGGCGGGACGGAGTTTTGTATTTAAATACAACTTTTAGGACCAAAATAATGGATAGTGCAACAACTGAACGTCTGATAAAATGTGTCAGAGGTTCACCATACTGATTTCTCTTCTGGTTCACTTGATGCACCCATAGTCGTTTATTTTTCTTTCGAGCTAAAGCAAACAAGAGCAAAGCTGCTTCCAAGTCTGAATCGCTTGATATCTTATTTAAGAATGCGAAATCACGTCACACCGCGGGCGGAACGGCAGGCGCGACGCCAGCGGGACGGTCACGCTTGCAGTGTGACTGACTCATAGCGCTGGCGTTCCGCCGGCGTCGCGTCGGCGTCGCGCTGCGCCGGCTGTGTGCCCAGACCTTTAGATCGCAGTTCCTTTCAGGTTATTCTGACGACTAGGTCGGAGGCATAATGTTTTTTCATCTCTCCTATTCGGAAAATAGCACTTTCCTGTGTAGATAGCCGGGTGGAAAATAGCTTATCCATCCCTAGGGTGGAAAGTAATTTATTTTTAATTGGCATGGTATCGAGTCAAGGCATGCAGTCAAAGCTTGGACCAAAGATAATTGAGTCACATCATATTATAAAAATAATAAACATTTTTGCTTAGCTATACATTGAAAAATATGTTTATTATGATCGTTGATATAAAAAATATTCAATTGATTCAATCTATAATTAAAATATACATTTACTAATCTGTAATTAAAATATTCGACTTCCCGCCATAATACCAAGATGACACTTTTTTTTACATTGTCAGTGTCATTTTTTCTTTTTGAACTGTATGCCTACTTTTTTTAAATTTTGACAATTATTATCTGTGGGGAAAATTCAATCGATATTTTTTACAAGGATTTTTATTATTTCGAATCGTTTGCTTTTTCGTACTGTTTTCCTGTATTCGTGTCGTTATTCTTTCTAATCATGTTAGATGTTTGGAGAACTGTAAATTAACTGTCTTTTTGTGCAAAAACTTGAGTTTTCCTTTCTCGCTGTACTACATAGTATACCTGACCATGACATCTACAACCACTATTGTAAATTTAATGTTTTTCCTCACAGTCGAAATGAAAAATAGTATGTTTAACTCGGGTGAAAGCACCATTTCACTCTCGAATTATTGGCGCTCTCACTTCGTTCGAGCGTCAGAAACATCTCGAGTGAAATGGATCGCTTTCTCCCCTTGTATAACAATCTACTATTGTATCAGGAAAGGAAATAGAATGGGTTAAGAAGTACATCAGTTTCAGGTGGTTTTATTTCGGAGAAGAGGACAAACTTATTCAGATGTTTTGTTTTATGCCCCAGCAAGTTCGGGTGCTCCGTGGAGGCGGAGGTGACGCGGCGCGCGCGCAAGCACGAGCTGATCGCGCGCGCGTACCGGCGCCGCGGCGAGTTCGCGGCGCGCGGCCGCGTCTCCATCTCGCTGGGCGGCTCGCGGCAGGACCCCGTCGGGCTGTGCATCGACAACACCTCGCCCATCGACTATCCGGACGACGGGAAACACGAGAGGTGAGTGTTTTGTGTCCGATTGGTGGTGATAAAAAGTATATTAATTTAGTTCAAAAAGCATGTCATATTTTCCGATACACGTTGAAGCGCAGCCCCTTATTGACCCCTTAATGTCCACTTACTTTGATTTGAAACTTAATTTGAAAAATACATCACGATATAGTGGACGTTTTTGTACCAACATAGACCCTCACCGATCCCGTGTGTCCCCAGCGGCGAGCTGTCCTCCTCGTGGGCCGCCAACCTGCCGCGCTTCGTGCGCCGCCGCGACGCGCTCGTGCTGCCCGCGCACGCGCACCACTCGCTCAGCTCCACGCCCGACCGCCGCAACTCGCAGGTACGAGCCGCTCACGGTGACATATGAGCCTGCCGCGACGCGCTCGTGCTGCCCGCGCACGCGCACCACTCGCTCAGCTCCACGCCCGACCGCCGCAACTCGCAGGTACGAGCCGCTCACGGTGACATATGAACCTGCCGCCACGCGCTCGTGCTGCCCCTCCACTCGCTCAGCTCCACGCCCGACCGCCGCAACTCGCAGGTACGAGCCGCTCACGGTGACATATGAGCCTGCCGCCACGCGCTCGTGCTGCCCCACCACTGACGCAAAAGTGGATAAAGCCAAACAACAATCAGCAACGAGATATCAATTCATGAATGTTAACAAATTTAACTCTTAACACTGCGGTATCTTACTCAGTTGTCAAGGCTATTTATTATACATTTGTACTTGGGAGTATTGCAACAATCTTTTCACGTCCTACTCTACTACATCGACGCATCATCATTCGCAGGACTCGCAGATCAGCATCAGCTTGCGGCACGTGTCTGTGGAGTCGCGCCGCAACTCGCTCGACAGCCAGCTGTCCGTCAAGATCGCCGAGATGAAGACCAAGGTGGGTCTGACATAAATATCTGAATAATGTTTACGTAGCGCTTGACCAGTCAATAGGCTAGTTTCCATTAACAATGAATCACTTAAATTAGGATTTATAATTAATTTTGTCCAAATCACACATTTGGTCATGTGACCGTAAACGCCTATCAGAGGATGTGACGTAACGCCTTCCACCATAGCGAGCTTTTTTTGCTGTCATAGACAACTCTGTTAAGTATGCTGTCAAAATAACTCAAGCAGTGACGTCATTGGACGCCATGACAGTTTGAGCGTTTTTGAGGCTCATTCAAATAGATTTTCTTAAATCTTAATTAAATCGTTATCGGTTTAGAGTGACGCTGTTTAGACGTGCTTCTGCATTTACAAAATAAATATGAATACCTACTGTCTGATCGATAAAATTGCAATCTTTTCCATAATAAATAAATAACGAATCAAATTGTTAAGTTTGTTCCCATGAAGGCGACTACTGCACGTGCTCGATACTAACCTCCTTTCACTGCGGCCCGCCGGCCAAGCGCGCGCTACTTTATGGCACTGATCATCGGCAAAATTACTGAACCAAAACAATACCCTGGGCTACTTAGGTAGTACGCGCGTGTACTCTAGTGTTAAACAATTTATCATCTATGTTGGAGGTTAGTTTCAAAAACCTTTGCTGAATGTGACCCGACACACGCTTGGCTGGGTTTTTCATTTTATCAACCTCAGCCTAGTTACTACTACTATAAACCTGTTTCACTCACACCCGAAACTCACTTCATATACACGCACACACATAACACAGGAATATACATCCTCAAAAGAGAATCTCAAAAATTAAAAATAAATGAAACGAATCTTTTTTTTTCCAAGGTGGGTCGTCGCCGCAGCAAGCACACGAAGGCGAAGCGCAAGGCCCGCGCGAGCGCGCGCAAGGAGAGCACGCCCTCCATCGAGAGCCAGATCAGCCGCTACTGGCTGCAGGCCGTCGCCAACCGCGACCCCGCGCGCGAGGAGGTCAAGTTCAGCTTCGATTGAGGGGACGCGCGCCGGGTTTAGATTATGCATGGAACATTTCATGAATAGCAGATGAAAAATCATTATTCACACCTGCTTTTTTTTCTTATAGACTGCTACAAATCGCACTCTGCGTTGTCTTAGATCATACGAATTAAATTTCATGTACAAATGAAATGTAGCGGGCGAAATCCTTGAGCGCGAGCGAGCGACTAGGAATGATTATTCTCTATGGTATGTGACTTACGACGCTCAGCAATATAAAGCCCCACGGATCCATAGGCCGCCGGCGGCCGCGTAATAAAACAACGACAAAAGAATGTTGATTCATCCGTGTGAATTTTAATCTCATAGTTGTATACGAGATCATCTTGTAATGATTTTGTGGCGGGTCTGTGCGAATCGCTTTATTTGCTTACAGTGAAATTCATTAATCGCGTACTCGCTTCGAATCTGACAATGCGAAAAAAATGTTACTCGTGATTACGTTTGCTTGCGATTTTGCGGTACGAACGCGAGTTTTACGGCCGTGCGTATCTTATCGATGATGCTACAGAATCGTGTAAATACAGCTCACGTTAGTGAGCAAGTTCAGCTTGGACCGAGAGGCGAATTTAGTTATAGTCGGCGCGCTAGCAACTGAGTCGTAAGGCCATAATGTCAATAGAGATAGGAATATGCATTATCGATTTGTGGAAGCAAGAGAGACATGACACTGACACGACTCAGTTGATAACACACTGACTATATAAAGTTCAGCTTCTTCAGCATCTTTAGCGAAACAATTACGGGACTGATTTAATTACGTTTTTAAATCGATAATTCTGTCATTACTCAATTTTTACGTCGTATAAAACTTAGGACAAGAATATAAATGCTATTACATCCGATTCGTTTGTCATTCTTTGGTTTACGCGGCCGCCGGCGGCCTATGGATCCGTGAGGCTTTAACAACATGAATATTTTCGATTTAACCCTTCAAATGTTTATCTACTTACCGCGTAAGTTAATACCGGTCACACACTCGACCACAATAAAGTAGTGGATCCATCGCGTATAAACGACGATCGAAGACTTTCATACTCTTGCGCATGATGGCTATCTGAGATGCGATATGAATGCGGTACGAAATTATACGAAATATCAGAAGACCATCATTGCAACACATACCAACCATGCTAAATAGGCGGGTAACAAGAATATATGCATTGAATAAACACCATTTTTACCTTTTAAACAAGTAAAAGTTGCATAAAATCCCGTTAAAGTGTGAAGTTTAGTTTGAAAATGCAACTAAGTTTAATCTTATATATATGCATTGTATCAAGAAAACTAAAAATGCACAATCACAAAAAGAGTCTCGTCTGTCCATAGACTAAAATATATAACGAATGAAATCATTGCATATCAACAAAACTGAAACATAAGTCTAATCTTTTTTTTTTGAGTCTTTTACATTATATTACTACTTATTTATTTTAATTTAGCATGTAGGTTTACCCAGTTCAAATTAGAACGTCCAAAGGTTATTTATCCTTGAAATAAGTTAATGTCAGAATTCCACTTTATATTATTACAAAATGTTTGTTAACAACTTTGCTTGTTATTAGAAACAAAAGACTGATGTGAATCTCTTTGAAGCTGTATTATTTCTGACGCGTTTTTCAAAGGTCCATGACAAACTCGATGTTTTGTGATATTACTGTAACCTCAGACATAATTTTAATTGTGCCATAAATAAACACGTGGCAACTGACAGAAATCATAATCGACTGATATTTTCGTAGAAAGTAAGATTTTACTGTAAGATTCTTATACATAATGGCATGCTATTTAGATTGATTAACGAATATGTTAACTGTTGTTATTCATTGCTCTGTACGCAAACTAAATTTTGTACTGGATGCGGTTCTAATGTAACGTATTTACTATCGAGGTCACCGCCGCCTAACCACCTTAAGATCCAAATCGCTTACATCTTGCGGCGTGTTTTGTATGAAGTGACGCCCGTTTTTCTATCTTGTGTTTAAGCGAATTTTGTTAAAAAGTGATTAGGCGCCAGAGGCCTCGACTGTACATAAATTAATTCGTACAAAATATTAAAACACGCATCGTCATTGATATTGTTGTTAAGATTAAAGTGTACAAGACAGGTTGTGATGCAATTTATTCTTATTGGGAGTATGTTGTTGTGAGGCTATTACGATGATGAAATACATTATTTTTAATAAGTAGTGAACGATTTTTGCAAAAGTATTGAAGTATTAAATTATACAAATAATAGCTGACTGTTTGTTATGTATGATGGATAGCTGTAATTTTAATCAATCAATGCAAAAAGATTGCATTAAGTATAAAAAGTAAAATTTTAAGTTTGCTAGCTTTAATTTCTTTTTTACTGATATTTTGTTTTATTACAATACAAATAATCTTGAATGTCTTTTATACATAATAAATTCCAATAAGGAATTAATTTGACTTTTATTTAGTAACTGGAGTATAGCTTACTTGTTTTTTTTTACGAAATGACGGCCACGACTGAAACCTTCACAAAAATCGACAGATCACATCACTGAATAGTTATTTATCTATTCAGTGGCTCACATCAATAAAAATCGAAAATTTACTTTGGTGAAACTTCGTAAAATGTCAGAAACATACTAAGTCTATGGTCAGAAGCAAGAGCGTCCTCTATCTACTGCCCGTTTATGGCTAAATGTATCGGTTTAACACGTTCCGGGACAGTGAACGCCTACAGGCGTGAAAACAATAAAACATTTATTGTTTGGACTAGTGTCCCGGAACGTGTTAAAGTACATTTTTCTTTGCTTGTCGAATATTGTAAACAATCTTGATATTCCTTTCAAACGATCAAATATTTAATTATGATGAAAAATAAACGGGGGAAAAATTGATATGGTTTAGAAAGGTTACCTATTTGGAAGAGAAAACAAGTTTTAGTTATGTAATTTTAGTTTATTTGGAATTAATATAGAAAATCTCTGATCATCTCATTTTATGAACATAAAGTGAGGCAGAAGTGGGTGTATGAAATATGAATGGAATGACAATATTTCGCCACAATGAATGAACTTTGAAAATGTAAGTAAATATTCATTATGAGAATGGCGTAATTAAAATAAGATGCATAAACATTGAGGCATTTGTTGAAATATTCATGTGTTAGTCAAAAGTGGTTCAAAGAAAAATAAACTTCATTCATTTGTTTATGTAATTTAATTAGAACAAAGGCAAGCAAATCATGTCACAGAAACACTATTCTGGTGGTGAATGTCACATACATTATCAACAGAATATTACTAATAATGTAATTAAGTAAATAAACTTTGAAGCTTATTTTAGGTACAAGTTTTTCCTATGACTATTGGACGTTACCTTTGCCTTTTGATTACCTGCTTTGTTATCACATTCCAAGCAGAAATGTAGGTAGATGCAAAATCATAGCTACAAGTGAACACACATAATACCGAAAAAGTACTAAACGCCACTTGATTTAGATTCATAATTTTGAAAATCAATAATCCAATTTGATTCCAAGATTACTTAACTATCAAAACCCACGGAGATAGTTGTACTTAACATAAGTCTATACGCCACCGAAAAAGGGACATAAAAATTAACATAAGTTCTTGTTTGAAATTGTGCTTATTTATTCACAAGATCGTGATTACATGATTGACTTCGATGGCTTTGCTCGCAAATACGGACTTCATAGTACAGACGTATATAAATGTTCACAAAACACGCGGCGTAGTGATGTTCGTACGTACCCCCCAGGCTCAGTTTGCTACATGTGTTTACGTCACTTTCCCTCCCGTTGAATGGAAAGAGACATTAAACAGTGTTGATAATAAATATAAATAATATCTCAGGATTGTGTTTCTTAACATTCATACAGGAGAGACGTGTCACTCTTCGAAAAAGAGAGATTTCCTGGAATCAAACGGTCATTATGTTATTCATAATATTTGGAGGCGATTTAGTATTCTGGCGGAGTAACGAATCTTTGTCATTGCATGTCTTCGTCAAGATACATAATTATTTAAACATGACCAATAATTTTATTAACAATTTGATAATTGTAAATTACTTTAATGACTATAAATACTTAGCTTCTTATTTTTTTAATATTATTGCGCTAAATTATTAAGTACATGTAACAGGAGTGAATAACATTTGCTATACTAAGGGTAAGCCTCTTTATAATAGTCATGTTTATTGCGACAAGTTTTACAAGTATCAAATTGAAATAAACGTAAACTACATGACGTGCAATCTACACAATGTATGCTGCAATAATTTTAGATAGGTAATCTATCGTCTTTTAATCACAGATGTTTCTCCATTTAGAATCAGTGGCAAGACAAAATGACTGGCATATAGCTGTTATGATTAACTCTGAAATAGTCCAAGTTTTACATAACAATAAAACTTGTATTATTAGCAGAGACGATGCACAGCATCCTGTGAGATGCGTCTACTTCCGCCTAGCCTAATTTCCGTATCCTGCTGGATAAATAATTATTGTTTTAATTTGACTTACATCCGTGTCCGCCATTTTTAGTCACCTGGGGTCGAGTTATCTCGAAGTTTCCTCATAGAAGTCTCGCCAGGAGGCCTTAATGGGATGCTGTGCATCGTCTCTGCTAATAATACAAGTTTTATTGTTATGTAAAACTTGGACTATTATTCGGCATGTGACGATGCACAGCATCCTGTGAGAGATGTGTTTATTAGCTCCTGGTGACTATTGAACGACGCTATGTGATAAAGAGTATGGTAGACTGATGATTGCAGCTTTTGAAGATATCTGTAAAACCCTAAACGATGTGATTAATGGGTGCAGTAGTAAGCACATTATTATTGCCAAGTATTAATGCGTAAAGGTTGATAAGGCAGACTACTATTAACATAATTTAAATTATTTCTTTATCAATAATAACCAATAATAAATGTTATCTAACTGAAAATATATGCAACGTATAACGACATTTTTCATTTAATTGTCTAGTACATGAAGTTGCAAGAGCGATAACTTTCGCTATCAAATATTTTTATTGATATGTTTTAGTTTTGAAATATGTCTAAGTTAAGTGATTATTAACTTGGATTAAGGGCCTAGACAAATAACTATTTTAAGATATTAATGATGAATGATGTCTCATTGTGGTACAGGTTCGAAAATTATATGCATTTTGAGGGACCGAAACCTTGTGGGGAACGGAAAGTACCTGGAAGGGCAAGATGGATAATTTTTGTTACCTACGTATTGGTAGGCTTAACAAACAGTCTGATCTGTATGAATGTATTATGAAGGCAAACTTGTTTGATACATTACAAACATTACAATGATATATTGAGCATGAGGTTTTGAAATCAGACTGATCCGATTTGATTGAATATTTAGGTTATGTGTAAGCCTGCCAGCTTTTGAGGCTAAATTTAAAAATGCCAGCTTGAAGTATGATAAGTAATCAAATGTTTCAATCAGGTAAAGCATTAGTGAAAAATGTCGGCCGGGCCATGCTGATTAGGTAAAGATTTGTTATTATTTAAGCAGATGGTTTAAAACATGCCTAAAGCTTAGATTTGAAATCTTCCTTTTGCCAATAGAGGGTTAATATGAATGACTTTATAAATGTAAATTTCGAAACATGGAGGAAAGTAAGTTTGCCACCAAGTTCTAGTCAAGTTTTAAGATACACTTTAAAAATTGTTTTCTCAGTTCATGAGGGGTTTGGGTGTATAACTTTTTTACAGGACTTAGTTATATGGGTTACATAACTTTGGCTTTCAAATGGCCCTTGTCCTGCAGTAGAGTTCTGGCCAATCGGATCTGACCTGTGGCCGTGTGTACTGTGTTTGTATGGAGGGAGCGAGAAAAGATGCCTCACCACGTTGCAGGAGGTGGTAGTCCCGAAATACAAAGTTAAGTGTTTGTAGGTGTAGTTATTGACCGCAGGTGTGGCTGTAATTACACCCCCCCCCCCCTTTTTTTAAATTTAAAGTATTAACGTAAGATGTGTTCTAACTAAACCTTACATGACCTATAATTCTAGCGCAGAGGTTGGAGTTAAAGATTGATATCATTGTAAAAATACCTTTGGTCACGTCTTGCTGTCGTCTTACTGGATTATGAAGTGAAGAGACACAGAGTGCATTGGTGTATTGTGCGTACGCTTGTGCACTTTTGATTTCAATCAGGGGGACATTAGATAGCAGCTTCATTGTCGCCTTAACACGTTCCGGGACACTACTCCAGACACAATAGATTTTTTATTGTTTTCACGCCTGTAGGCGGGCACTGTCCCGGAACGTGTTAACAAGATATCGAGTTTGGGTAAATATTCTGTTTAACTGGGCCATTGTGCGAGGGTTTGTGTGCTATTAGCAGTTTAGAGAGTGAGTTTTTGCTGTGGGGTAGGCTCATACTTTTCTCGTGTACTTAAGGAGAATTTACAATTTAATGGTAAGTTATGTATTTCATCTGAATCATTCGTATTTGTTTATGGCTTTTGATGACACACAGCAATTGTAATGCCCGTGCATTTCGAGGTTGCGCACTTCTCAAGTTATTTTGTTGCACGTCCCTTGAGTACTCATTTCGACTATATGACATTTACTTTCTGTATACCTAATTGCCAGCCCAATAGTATCGAATAATATGCTATGATTTTTACTTTCGTTTTCTTAGTTGGTATTTAGAGTAAACAGTAGTACCTTTTCTGAACTAGGTATTCGGGAATCTTTTCCAAATTAAGAATCTACGGCTCCGGGTCATAACGAGGCTTCGATTAGTAGTTATGAGGGCCTTTTGAAGGGCTCAGTTAGTATGAAAATTCATGGTACGGTCAAATGGCAAAGGTAGGCTGAGGGCGATAGACAATTTCAGTCAGTCCGAAAATATTGCACAACCAAAGTTTGTACAAAAGGTGGACTTAACGCCATATGACACAAACAATATCAGGGATAAGCGTTTAGCTCATTAGCGTCTGCTCGTTTTTTTTTTTTTTTTTTTGATATTATATCAGAAATTGACTTGCTTGTGAATACATTCTGAGGTAGACTAGAGCTGTTGAATATAGCACGGTGTGGATGAGACATGCACCGGCACACATGTAAACGGCAGACCGTGTTACTGCACTGTAATTCGACTGGTCAGTTTATTTAAGCAATCAAAGGAGAAGGTGCTGGGCTATTGAATGATATACGGGATTGGTGAGGCAATCACCGGCATGAAATTGTTCGGAAGAATGTGTGGTGAACTTTCAACTATTGCGCGGAGTTGCTAGGCTAGTACTGGCATAAAAGTGAACGCCTGTCGCGTCCCTAGCGGATTAGTTCGATATTCTTAGATATGTCTACAAATAAATGCGACAAAGACCACTGAATATTGTGCGGAGTTGGTGAGACAAGCACCGGCACGGAATACTAGCAGGACTGATGAATACTGTACGATGTTGGTGAGACAAGCATCGGCGTGGAGGTGATGTTAATGTGAGCAAGACCATTGATTATTGCGTTGAGTGGGTGAGGCAAGCACCGGCACTGAATGTAGACAGGATAGTTGAATATTGCACAATGTTGGTGTGACAGACAAGCATCGGCGTGGAGGTGAATGGCAGATGCATCCCTGTACTGTTATAAGTGTTAGGTTGGCTTACGCAGCCTGATGCTAAGGTGCCACTGCGTCCGATACGCTCGGAAGCAGCCTCCTAAACTGCACTGAGATAAATTGCAGATGTGGCTCTGTAATCATTGCCATTACGATGATCGCAGTCTGACAGGTAGATGCCGCTGGCCCTTGTACGTATGAGGCCAACAACCGTAAGAATACTCAGATGTGATGAGTTGCGTAGCACTTGCGTTACGTTAAGCGAAAGGACTACGAGTAGTTTGAGTAATGATAGAATAAGTCAGGCTTCGAGGGCCTCTCAATAATTGTTGATTTCTTGCGATCCGTAGTAATCACAATCAATAAAGGCCGTGTCATTTATCGACTTCGACCATGGATTGTTCGAGCTGTCTTGTGTTATGTTATGTAAAAAGTATTATAATAATTTCTTTTTCTATTAACTAATAAAATTATTAATTCAAATGAATTTTTAAGCTTACATTGCATTGTTGCCACTAATATAATATGGACTCTGGCTCGAAATAAACATATTTTATTTTATTTATTTGTTTTATTTTTATTTTATAAGAAGTAATCGGCACTTGGTGGTATTTAATGCACGCAACTGCCAAGAGCTTGCAGTGTGGTTTTACTGGGATACGGTCCCCCGAGCTGCTGTTTTTAAGAATGCTACCTTAAATGAAGGTGTTATAGTCTTAGGTCTTAGTCATATCGCGACCATTAATAAAGGACACTGGTGGAGTGCCTAGATTACAAGCTTCAAATCGTTTTTGAAATTGCCGCTTTAGTCAAGTGTGCGATAGACAACTGCATATGAATGCTCGACAGAGGCGAGGCTACACTGCATAGATATAGATATAAAAGTTAACAATTTGAGACAAATGTGCACTGTACTGTAATGAACCCTCATTATGAATATTATGAATTGGGTAGATGTATTTAGGATATCCTTTAAAAGTTGGATATAACAGAATTGAAATTGCTTTTTCGAAATTGGAAAATTGTGGCAAATTGTTGCAAGAATTGTTAACGCATTGTTTTTAGTTGTTTTGAACTGAAAACATGCTAGATTGAGCAATATAAGTATGTTCAGGCTGGTTAAGGATTCAGCGGTTGTTCAGAAGAAGCCGCTGTTATTACGTTCTAGTTAGAAAGAAGTACGTAAATATACGTGGGTATATGAAAAATAAAATAGAAATATTGCATGTTCCATCTAAAACAGAGTAATTAGCTACCCGTGCTATAAAAATCTGTAATTTAAGGTACTGCGGTACCAAGGAGTCGAGGCAATACATACAGTAAATATGATTCACAAGATGGGATTGACCGAATATCGAAATTCGGGCCTCGGAGACTAACATGAGCGTACGCCGCCGCGTGTTTATCCACGGTTTTAGCTAAGATAATGTTTGTTTAGTTTATTTCAAATTCATGTGGTCAGAAAGGGGTATTCACGCTGAATAAAATACCACGTACCTTATTATGTGTTCGTTTTACCTTTAATTAAGGCAAAGCCAGGGCTGGGAAAAACCGCCGGCCGATCCATTTTCCAGTGTTATTCGTGCGCGTGCAGCGTAGGCCGATGATCGCTTCGTCTTGCAGGTCACCGTCACGTTAAAACACTAGCACACTTTTAAAACTTGGTCACTATAACAATATAGACTTTTTATAAAAACGTTAAGATTATTTAGATTTTTAAAGGTAAAACTTTTTCAAATATAATACGCTAAGTATGAATGTAATTCTCGATTTGAGCAGAGTTTCTGCTTAGGATGTTGCTAGATCGAAAGCAAACGACGCTATGAGGAAACTTCGAGATAACTCGACCCCAGGTGACTAAAAATGGCGGACACGGATGTAAGTCAAATTAAAACAATAATTATTTATCCAGCAGGATACGGAAATTAGGCTAGGCGGAAGTAGACGCATCTCACAGGATGCTGTGCATCGTCACATGCCGAATAATATATTACTATTTACTTCGAAGATCAACTTTATTTACAGAATTTATAGGTAGATTGTAGAAGTTGTAAGAATTCGATTGTTACAACTGTAAATAAAACTCTCTTCAAAGTAAATGCTATCTATAAATAGATCACAATCTTAGTCAACTTTCTTTCCTCATGATTTAAATTTAGAATACTATAAATAAAATAAAAATCTGCTGACCAGCATGCAAAGTAACAAGAAAGATAAAATAAACGAGAGAAAAAACAACGTTCAAAAAGCAATAAAACTATATAATAATAACACTTAACTAATACTAATCTAAAAGGAATGTCGTTTTGGTTCACTGTACTTAATCTTAAAAACTACAATAAACATTGCACAAGTAAACAGGAATATTTTCTTTGGCCCTAAATAAAATGAAATCACAAAAACGAAATTCGATTCAAGCATTAAAAATAGATTGTAGGTAGAGAGAACAATCACCGTAAACTTAAAATAATTATTATGTGCGAAATTATGCTACACAAAGACTGATCAACAAAACTTACCGTAGGATGAAGATATAAAGCGGCGGATTAAATACCGGTACCAACAAACCTGTACGAGCTAGTGATGTGCCTAATTTTTGGTATTCGTTGTATAAAAAGTAAAATTTTAAGTTTGCTAGCTTTAATTTCTTTTTTACTGATATTTTGTTTTATTACAATACAAATAATCTTGAATGTCTTTTATACATAATAAATTCCAATAAGGAATTAATTTGACTTTTATTTAGTAACTGGAGTATAGCTTACTTGTTTTTTTTTACGAAATGACGGCCACGACTGAAACCTTCACAAAAATCGACAGATCACATCACTGAATAGTTATTTATCTATTCAGTGGCTCACATCAATAAAAATCGAAAATTTACTTTGGTGAAACTTCGTAAAATGTCAGAAACATACTAAGTCTATGGTCAGAAGCAAGAGCGTCCTCTATCTACTGCCCGTTTATGGCTAAATGTATCGGTTTAACACGTTCCGGGACAGTGAACGCCTACAGGCGTGAAAACAATAAAACATTTATTGTTTGGACTAGTGTCCCGGAACGTGTTAAAGTACATTTTTCTTTGCTTGTCGAATATTGTAAACAATCTTGATATTCCTTTCAAACGATCAAATATTTAATTATGATGAAAAATAAACGGGGGAAAAATTGATATGGTTTAGAAAGGTTACCTATTTGGAAGAGAAAACAAGTTTTAGTTATGTAATTTTAGTTTATTTGGAATTAATATAGAAAATCTCTGATCATCTCATTTTATGAACATAAAGTGAGGCAGAAGTGGGTGTATGAAATATGAATGGAATGACAATATTTCGCCACAATGAATGAACTTTGAAAATGTAAGTAAATATTCATTATGAGAATGGCGTAATTAAAATAAGATGCATAAACATTGAGGCATTTGTTGAAATATTCATGTGTTAGTCAAAAGTGGTTCAAAGAAAAATAAACTTCATTCATTTGTTTATGTAATTTAATTAGAACAAAGGCAAGCAAATCATGTCACAGAAACACTATTCTGGTGGTGAATGTCACATACATTATCAACAGAATATTACTAATAATGTAATTAAGTAAATAAACTTTGAAGCTTATTTTAGGTACAAGTTTTTCCTATGACTATTGGACGTTACCTTTGCCTTTTGATTACCTGCTTTGTTATCACATTCCAAGCAGAAATGTAGGTAGATGCAAAATCATAGCTACAAGTGAACACACATAATACCGAAAAAGTACTAAACGCCACTTGATTTAGATTCATAATTTTGAAAATCAATAATCCAATTTGATTCCAAGATTACTTAACTATCAAAACCCACGGAGATAGTTGTACTTAACATAAGTCTATACGCCACCGAAAAAGGGACATAAAAATTAACATAAGTTCTTGTTTGAAATTGTGCTTATTTATTCACAAGATCGTGATTACATGATTGACTTCGATGGCTTTGCTCGCAAATACGGACTTCATAGTACAGACGTATATAAATGTTCACAAAACACGCGGCGTAGTGATGTTCGTACGTACCCCCCAGGCTCAGTTTGCTACATGTGTTTACGTCACTTTCCCTCCCGTTGAATGGAAAGAGACATTAAACAGTGTTGATAATAAATATAAATAATATCTCAGGATTGTGTTTCTTAACATTCATACAGGAGAGACGTGTCACTCTTCGAAAAAGAGAGATTTCCTGGAATCAAACGGTCATTATGTTATTCATAATATTTGGAGGCGATTTAGTATTCTGGCGGAGTAACGAATCTTTGTCATTGCATGTCTTCGTCAAGATACATAATTATTTAAACATGACCAATAATTTTATTAACAATTTGATAATTGTAAATTACTTTAATGACTATAAATACTTAGCTTCTTATTTTTTTAATATTATTGCGCTAAATTATTAAGTACATGTAACAGGAGTGAATAACATTTGCTATACTAAGGGTAAGCCTCTTTATAATAGTCATGTTTATTGCGACAAGTTTTACAAGTATCAAATTGAAATAAACGTAAACTACATGACGTGCAATCTACACAATGTATGCTGCAATAATTTTAGATAGGTAATCTATCGTCTTTTAATCACAGATGTTTCTCCATTTAGAATCAGTGGCAAGACAAAATGACTGGCATATAGCTGTTATGATTAACTCTGAAATATATTACTATTTACTTCGAAGATCAACTTTATTTACAGAATTTATAGGTAGATTGTAGAAGTTGTAAGAATTCGATTGTTACAACTGTAAATAAAACTCTCTTCAAAGTAAATGCTATCTATAAATAGATCACAATCTTAGTCAACTTTCTTTCCTCATGATTTAAATTTAGAATACTATAAATAAAATAAAAATCTGCTGACCAGCATGCAAAGTAACAAGAAAGATAAAATAAACGAGAGAAAAAACAACGTTCAAAAAGCAATAAAACTATATAATAATAACACTTAACTAATACTAATCTAAAAGGAATGTCGTTTTGGTTCACTGTACTTAATCTTAAAAACTACAATAAACATTGCACAAGTAAACAGGAATATTTTCTTTGGCCCTAAATAAAATGAAATCACAAAAACGAAATTCGATTCAAGCATTAAAAATAGATTGTAGGTAGAGAGAACAATCACCGTAAACTTAAAATAATTATTATGTGCGAAATTATGCTACACAAAGACTGATCAACAAAACTTACCGTAGGATGAAGATATAAAGCGGCGGATTAAATACCGGTACCAACAAACCTGTACGAGCTAGTGATGTGCCTAATTTTTGGTATTCGTTGTAAAAATTGATCCTCATTAGAAACGTTACTTAATGAGTTCCTTATAACAAGTCTCCTGACTCGGGTCTTAATTTGAGTCTTTTTTTAAGAATACAAAAAATATATATATTCCAATATTAATAAAAGACACGTTACCGGTAACCTGCCCCTTTATATCTTCACCCTTCCCCTAGTGTGCAGGCAGATTATAATCTATTCTATTGGCTACATCGTCTCGGACGACATGCAACAATTATGCCTATCTAAGTAGCAACGAAATTATTCTAAATTAAGGACATTATCACACAGTCACAGCAGTCTTTTTTACGTTGGCCGAGCTTTGCGTATGTTTTTCTTTTCTGCCTCGGTGAAGCCAAGTATATTTTCAATAGCATTCAAATGGCCTTGGTGGTTTTCCGGGTCAGTGAGGAAGTAATAGATTGCAGATTTGAGGAACTGCAGAGTCACCTCGGGGTCTACGTTCGTTCTGCTGCCTTTTTGCGACTCCACAATGCGTCGGTACATGGCCTAGAAAAGACAGACAAGAGTTCATATTTTTTTTAATGAAGAAAACACACATGCATTTTTCTAACACTACTAAAATAACCGATTAAAATAGGCGTGAATCAATATCGTTCTATTTTTCACCTACTACATCTTTAGACTTTAAATACACAGGCAATAAAACTTGTCTATTTATTGTGCTTAGAAATATTCCGTCACAAAAACTATAATAACGCAATTTGATAGTAGCTTATTATAATTTGACTAGTTACACTCATGCTACGAAAAAAAATAATTAAATAAGCGTTTATACAAGAATAAACACTTAATAAGAAACCAATAAAATTATGTATAAAAAAGATTATCTAGTTACCGAAACCTATGTTACCCGGGAACCAAAAGAGGCTGTTTCAAAAAACATCATGCAAAGTCTAGTCTATACTAGAAAAAATATAACATAATCCACATGCGTCAGCAGGAGCAAATATTGCTAAATTTTTAATTAGTCCTCACCAGTATGATTGATTTAAACAGCTAAATGTCAGAGAATTTCTTCAAAGTTATAAATAAAATAAAATATGCAAGATAAGGACACTATTTGTTACGGTAATGTAAGGTCCTAAGTAATGGACAGTCGACAGCACAACAGACTATAAATTTTTGTTGAAAAATAGCCCTTATTCCAACAGCTTAAGATACCGCAGTGTTTAGCTTGACGTGCTGTTATCCGTACTTGAAGTAAAATAAATTATATTCTAACTTGAACAATTATTCTATGTATTATGGTAATCAATGCATTTAGCTGTTTGAGTTAGTACATTTTTAATCTTATTAAAAGGTTTTATTATTTAGTATTTTAGTTATAAGTTATTTAAAAAAACCGATGTCCCAAATGGCGTCACATGTTTGTAAATTAAAATTGCCCTGGATATACCGTTTATTCTTATGTACAATTAATTTGTTTTTCTTTATAATGTATGTAATGAATGGTGAAAGTTTTAATATACAGCTCAGGCAATCCAGGTGTAACCACTCCACTATATGAACAGTTGATCCATAGCCCTCATCCACTTTCAAAAGTATAGAAATGAGACATAAAATGATTTTAAAAAAAGTTGCAAAAAAAACTGCAAAATACATTTTAGCAAAACTTTCTCGTAACCTCTGTGCTAAGCTAGGTGTAAGTAAAAAAAAATTGGATGTGGTTTAAAGTGGATGCTTTGTCCGTAAAAAATCCAACCTTTCGAGCTCCTAGGACCCATAAAGAAACAGCCTCCTTTGCACTTAGAAGTACTTGTGACTTTGCCGTTCGGTCCTCTGTGAATGCCGTGTCCTGTAATGCACTACACGTTAAAGCAGGTTCCTGTTAATTGCCACTACATGCACACACTACTCCACTCTAGGTGTACAATGCGTGGTTAATGTTCAAACTCAGATGGTTAATACAAAACTTATAAGCCCCAGTCACATTACATCTTACGATGACATATGGGCCGAATAAAAAAGAATGAAATTATTAGATTTTAATTATTAGGATCAGAAGAAACAGTGTATAGAAGTGATATATTAATGTTAAGAGCTGCTTGAAAAAGCATCCTTGAATAAATGTTAATTGTGTGTAGCAGTGAGAAATATTCCGACTGACAAATATTTGAACAGAAAGGTTACGAAACAAAACATGTAGTCAAGGATTGTTCAATGTGAGTATGGTATTGTTGGCGTCATTGTCGTGGAAGACAATGCAAACTTAAGCGTTTATGAAGTAAGTAAGTTTCCTTACTCGGACATTTTCGAGCTCGGTCTGAGTTATCTGAAGCTGCTCCAGGAGTTCTTCCACAGAGACTCTGCTTACTTGGGAGGGGCCTGCTTCCGAATCCTGAATAGAACAAAATGACTATGATAAGATTATAATATTGTTTGCAAGACCTCAGTTAGCGGTAACTAAGTTTATTAAAGAATTTAAAAAAATACTTTATTTGAAGCAATTACAGCCCATTTTAGAAACATCAATAAATAATAAATTATGTTTGTATTTATGTACCTTACACAAAGTCTAAAGAATTGAATTGAATCATGTAAAAAAGCATGGCATGTTTATAATTTTAGCAAAATGCATGATCTTCCTAGATATTGGCCTCTGCAATTAAGTAGTATTTATGTTCACATGCAGCAAATTAATAAATAAATAATGCATATACAATTTCACCTTTTCCAATTCAAACTTGGCAGCCTCAACTCCTTTGTTGTACATTTGCAAGTACATGGAGCGATGTCTGCTGTCCTCATCCTGCAACTGTTTGCTTACTTCCTCCAACTGCTTTTCCAGTATGTGAATCCTTTCTTTGGCTTGCTCATAATTTGGCAGCAGTTCACAGTACCGCGTATTCACATCTGCCAGTTTTTGCAGCAACGATTCCACCTTATCGTTGTGATTTTTCTTTAATTCCTGTGTTTCCCCGACATGGGACCTGACAACATCTTCAACTCTTTTTTCATAAAACTCAATTAAGCTTCGGCGCTCTTCTTCAGCGTCCCCTGCGTCAGTCATACACGACACATCATGTGTCAACATGTGAACTGATTCTTTGGAATGTAGTGATGAGTTAGTGAGATCATCAAAGTGCCCAGAATCTGTGAAAGATCCTTGCATTTCATTTCGACACCTTGTTGGTGTTTGGTCTTTGAATAACGGGCTGTCGGTGACATCAAAACTTCTACATGCTTCTTCACGCTTTGGACTGTCCTGTTCAATAGACCCTTCATCTGCATTTTCTCTAATAGTCACAATCTCACTTGAGTTTGATTTTTCATCTGGGGAGCATATTGATGCTTTATACAGGCGAAGTTCAACCACTTCCTTAGTCAGGTGGAATATTTCACTATCTTTCTTTTCTAGGTCCTTCTTTGCTTGGGTAAGCAGGCTTTTGAGACGGCGTATTTGTTTCTGAGCACGCTGCGTAGGCGTCAAATATTCATCTCCAGCAAGGCCAGCATGTGATGAGCAGTGAAGCACATATCTCATAGACCTTCCACTGAAGGTAGTACCGTTGAACGGAGCATAGCCGGCATCCACAGAAGCAGCCGTTGCAGCGCTTCCATAACTGTGCAGAGATTCGTCATCTGGCAAATCTTCTGGAGATCCAGGTGGGGTGTGAGTGGAGTCGGTCATATTCAGTTTTCCATCACAGCAGTTATCCTGTTTCAAGCAGGATTTTCTAGGCTTCTGCTGAGCATTGGAACTGAATGACTGTAAAATTAAGAAAAATAAATATTTAGATGAGTGACACACTCTTGTACATTAAAATAGCTATGTTAATTTGCCAGCACATCAGGTTATTCTTTTTGTTAAAAACTAACCCTAAAAAACAGCATTAGATACCTCCCTTAGTATTTACCCTATAGTGCTATTGTCTGTTGGTACTGTTTGTTTGTAAATTGTGCAAAGTTTTGAGAATGGCAGGTGAAATTATCTTGAAACATTTGATTGAAATTGTGGTAAGGTATGTACATTGTCTATAAGATAGTATGTATACTAAATAATAAAGTTCATAGTACTATTCAATTGCAATTGCTACAGTAAGTTTTGCCATGTTTTAGTGGCGGATGATAAAGTTTATTTTAGAATACCTCTCTCTATCTATCTTCCTATCGTAAAGTGTAAGTCGACATTAGCTATATGCTGTATTGGCTTGTGGTGAGTGAGTAGCCATGGCATTACCTTGGAGATCACTAAATTATTCAGGGCCCAAGGCCGGTACTCACGTGGCTCCGCTGGCGATGACCCGGCTCCACGAGGCGGCCGCCATCGCTTCGGTTCTTCTGTTGCGTATTTTCCGTGATTATTGGAATTAATTTCCTCGTGCAGAGAGGCGAGCGCTGCACCATTTTTTCACCGCGCAGCCGCAGTGAAGAGGTGCGCCGAAAATTGCCGGTGACGTTTCCCGCGCAGCAGTGTTCATCATGAAACTCTGCCACTCTTCTACCGCTGTAATTTCTGTTCATTTTCTTCAAAATTTCACATTAACGTAGCGTACTGCAAAAACGTAACAGCTGATGAGATTTCGGCAAAACAATGCGTGCGTGACTGTCATTTTTTGACAGTTAGCAAAAAAACAGTCAACGCAAACAAAACGCAAAGACATAACATACTTACCAAGTATTGTAATGCCAACGTGACAAAACTAACAACAACCTTCGAATAATAAATAAACACCTTTACTTAGGCCGCGGCCCCATCTCTACGGCGCGGCGCCGCGCCGTAGAGATGGGGCCGCGGCCTTACACACCTAAAGAAATTACACATCTTGGATTACATACAAAATTATGGGAGATTAAATTATTTATTATATTTAGAATTTAAAAAGTGATTTTAATATATTTATAGTTAGAGTAATAATTATTATTATTGTACAACACCTACCTACCTACTTATAAGCGCGGAAAGCACGTTACTTCGCGAAAAATCCGTTTCTCTACCTTTTATTAAAATAAACATCGTCCCATCTTATTTCGCCGTGGCTGTGGCACAAACGGTGCAAGGCCAAAAATACCAAAAAAAAAACATCTAAGAGGGCTGAAACTTATAACAACAATCAGTTTATTTACCTCTTACTTTTAAAAAAAATAATGAATACATAGTAAGTAGGTATATATGTATATCTTACTTTTAATAGCCTAGGTATTGGTTTGATTAATGTGGGAAATAAATTACCCAACATAAGTATACTTTACCTATTTAACGTGGTAAAATCTGTTATTTCGAAACGGCTATTGTTCTTTGCTCGATCTCGATCTAGGTCTTTATTTAGGTTTGTAGGTAGGTACTAGTGTGGGTTCTTGATAGGTAGGTAGTTAACTACTTATCTATCAATCTAATTCGGATATGATGAAGCAAGCTAACTAAGTAGCTGTTTGTTTGTAACCTAAGTTTGTATATTTTTTTCTAAAACCCTAGGAACCTACCTAGAATTTTATTTACCATAGATAGTTAGAAGAAAAGATACTAAACCAAATCTTGCCATTCGTCATCCATCAGTCAATCTTACTCAACACAGTTTTTTAGAAGTAAGTAAGTACTTTCGAGATCATCGCTGCGGCATTTATTCAACGAATACAGACTTTTCTAAAACCTCACATCATTTCAGCCCACTCACCATTAATAAATCAAGGTGGAATTCTCTAGAAGGGTATTTTATCTGTTGCATGCATCATATCATAAATAAGTTTTAAAGTGGTGACTTTAAAACTTGCCTACTTAAGTGAACACTTTTTAATTGTGTTAAGAACATACCAGTATGCCCCTGCCATCATAATAATAAGGACTTATGTGTTTTTAATCGACTTCAAAATAGGAGGAGGTTTTTTATTCGAGAGAAATTGAGGGAAACCCTCAAATTTTACAAGCGCGTTTTATAGCGTTTTAAGGCCAGTATCTTAATTCTGACAAATATTAATGACTTAGACACGTCTTAGTTTGGTTCCGTGCTGATGGTGGAACTCCTTAACGCTTAGCAGTTCAGTGATAATGACAGCAGCAATTGTGTGAGGTGTCACACAATTAGCTTAGCAGTTCAGTGATAATGACAATAGCAATTGTGTGCATAACTCAAAAAGTGCATAAGTTAGAATTTTTATTTTATTTTTCTAGTAACTGTCATGGCCTAGCCTATCACTCGGTTTCGGCTTGACCTTGCCTTTCTGGACACCCTTTATAAGTTATGTTTGACCTGAAGGTGTATAGTTTCGAGAGTATAATTTCGAGAGTTCATTATCAAACACTTGATAATAAACAGAAACAAACCATATTGAAACAATGTTTTAAGCAAATAAATATTCATTTTATTTGTTTTGCTCGTGTAGGTCCTCATTCGTACATTGCAAATTGCCAATGTGAAACCACGTTTTAAACGCTCTAATGCTCGATGCTTAAACTCTGCTGCTACACTCGCACGCAATCATGCAGTTCTCATGCATTATTTTTACTATAATACATGCGTGAGAAAATACATAAAGATGAAAATTCGAAGCCAGCCGTCTAAATAGGGTTATTTACGACGTTCCTATTCACTTTTAGAGGTAAATAATAGCGCGATGTAAGTAAGTGTTTGTTCTCTATTCAAGCTGTAATAAGCGCGATTTGTTACAACACTCGGTTTTGTTGTGCAATTCGACAAGAAACTGTGTTGCTGTGCTGGCAGCATATTGCGCGAACACACAATCTCCAGTCTATTTAGGTATTTGGTGCTCTACTTCATCACTTCAGCTACTTATCTAATTGCTGATTCATATTACGAGTTAATTAAAACGTAATAGTGAATAGGTACATCAAGCTACCTACCCTACCATTCGCTTATTTTTTTCAGCTGCCAAATCTTGGAGGTCAGACTATTATTGTTGTATATTGCAGCCATTTCAAATCGTAAACAAACTGACTGATGAAGGTCGTTTTAAGCATTCGTGGAACAATGGGGGCGATATCGCGACTTTCAGTTTGTAATTCAAACATCAATGATGCAACCTAAATTTTATTAACTTTCACGATCTAAGTATGAAAAATCGGAATGAACTTTAACCCCCTAACCACAGAATATTTAATAGTACTACATACCCAAACTTAGTATGAGTACTAACATAGCACCGTACTAAACTTTTAAAACCGACTACATTGAAAATAGTCATAATAATGAAGGTGTTTAATAATGAAGGATGCTTTTATAATTGGACGAGGGATTTTAGTCTTGGTTTGAACTGGTAATATCTTTTTTGTAATAAGGGAGTAGGTGTTTTAGTAAAAGTATACCTATCCTTTTCGCATCCTGTTAAGTGTGATTCCTTAGTTTCTTTTCATGAACTAGTTAAATAAAATACAGAGAGAGTTTCAGTGCTTCTATGATATTATAATTACTGACTTGGTTTCAGAAGATTATTCTGCCATAAACTTAAGTACATATATAGAGATGTTGCATAGTCACATATAAAGTCAATCTTGTTGCCAACCTTATATGGTAGAGTGTGGCACCAAAACACCGCTCCATTTTGTAATTTAGTAATATGCCTAGTGAATTAATTAAATACCATTTACCTACTAAGTAGGCAGTGCAATTATCTTGCCATCTTACGATAAGGCTGTGGTCTAAGTACTTCATTTTAACAAAACCGGTTGCGTCACTCACTACACATTTTACTAGCAATTTTTTGAGCTACCGGAACGTAGCCATGCATAAAAGAAAATATTTTTGTTCAATCGTAACTTGAACGCAAATACCACACATTTAATGATAGCACGCTATGGATTTCTTTTGTAATGGCATTTTAATGACTAAGCAGAGTATTGAATCCTAATGCGATTTGATTGCGATCAAAATCTATGAAAGTCCACTTTATTTATTTGAATTGTTAAATTTACCTTAGCCAAAAACGCGAATCCAAAAATATTCTTAAACTGCGTGTATGCAAAAAATATGTTTAATAAGTATTTAGTTGGTTAGGTACCTATATGTACATAAAAAATCCACTTTTTGTATTTATATCGCGAAGCCGGCGAGCCGAAACGCGCTACACATTAAACCAAGGCCATACTTAAAATCCGTGTAGAATCAGCGTTACCTAACTTTACCTACAAATAATTAGGCAGATTTAGTTAAGTTAAATCGACGTTCATATAATTTGAAAAGCATATTTACTAGTGCGAAATGTTCGTCTGAAAAATGAATGCCTTTGAATAGGTTTCATTATTGTGTTGCAATTGCATTTTTCATTATATCATTTATTTAGTAAGTGTTAGTAGTAAGTAGTAGTAGACTTTGCCAGGCCAATAAAAGAATGTAATATTTGTCATAAGTTAGAACTTAATATTTTGTTAAGAGATTTACTACCATAGCTCATACTACCTCGTACTTGAGTGATGTAAGGCCTTTGTCCAGCATTGGGATGCTTATTGCTTACCTACAGCCTACAGTCTTACTTAACTAACTACCCGTTAGGGGTAAGTCTAGCTTAGATACATATTTTATTCTTATGGGGTAAGTACTTAAGTAACTCTAGCTGTTAAGTTGTTTTTCGCAAGGCAATTGCGGCCACCACCAAGTAAGGAATATGTCATTATACAGTTTATAACTAATAAAGTTACATAACTATCTTTATAGTAAGTAAGTTTCCTAGTGCATTGAGTTGTAAACTTGCACAGTTATCTTTTTCGCTTAGTTCATTCACCGCTGTTTATTTACGCTATAAGGAAAATAAAAGAGAAACCACCCGATTTGAGCCGAGAATTGAGTTTAAATTTTAGTTCTTTTTACTTAATTCGTTCAGCTAACATTTTGGTTGACATAAAAAAGTTATCTTTAAAAATCATTGTTTTGGCAATACCATTACCTAACAAAATGCCTTGAATATAAATCTATTATATTGTATAACAAATCTCTTGTATTGCAGTAAGAAAGTTGAACCGGACTAATCCATTTGTGGTAGAAATAGAAAATAGCCATAAAAGCCGTTGAAAATAAAACTAATATCTAAAACTTACAAAAATTATCCAGCGCAGTGTTTTCCTCCATCTCGCTTATTGGAAACATCGTTGCCGAAACATCAGCAACACACATCGCATTCGGCACAATCGTAGTTCGGTACAAATGATTCGTTCGCACAATGTTGTTCGAAGGGAAAACTTGGCAGTATCAACTCAAACATCGCAAATTACATAGAGTAAACCATCCACGTTAACTTTTACGCTAAGAATGTTGCGGCAAGTCGTCGGAGCGCAGTGCGTGGCGTGCTTGGTCAATGCAATGCTGGTTACGGTGTGGTGGGCCGCCGGCGGCGCCCCCTCGCAGCCACGTCGGTGCAACACTCAATTTGCTTTCGGCAAATGTCCCCTATTGTTAGACGTGCGATCGGTTACGAAACCTCCTATTATGTGCTAGCAAATAAAACTGCAATCAGCGATGCCTTTGTTATTCCGGTGTTCCGCTGCATTGCCGAAAATGCGCGCGGAAACTCGCGGTGCCATCTGGCGGTGTTTTCCTAAACTTAATGCAACTGCTGTAAATAATGTCGGAATGTTTGTTGTAACTTATCAAACTTATGCAACCGAAAACTCAACTGTTTATAATCGCATTATTTTAGTTTTTAAACTTATTTCATGCTAAGGGCACTCAATTGGGTTTCACAAAGGTTCACCGGCTCACCGCAGAGCTTATGTTTTTGCTACGATTGTCGATTGGTTGGTATCAATTAGAGCGTTACTTATTTACCTACTTTGTTTACTTTCACCCCGAGGCATGATTTTCGATTCGTTGGTTGTTTTGCAATTGAATGCTGTGGTATGTATGTTTATTAATGCGAATAATGCTAAGTGCATGTAAAATTGATTCGCTGCGTAGTAGGTACTACTAATACTGCCCCGGTGGCGCAGCGGTGAGAGGGTCGCATGTTAAAGCGGCGGCTGCGCCAGAGGTCCCGGGTTCGATTTCCGGGTCGGGCCAAAAATATATACCTGGGTTTTTCTGTTTAGAATCTCTCAGGGTAGCCCGGAGTTTGGAAGTTGGCGGTTGGCCCTAGTGCAAAGCCGTCGGTCCTGCGCCTATTCTCTCTCCGGTCGTGTCAGATTGCTGACCCATCGGGCTATGAGCGTGAAAGGAATAGAGAGTGCATGTGTTTGCGCACACACTTGTGTGCACTAAGTATAATATGTCCCGCGCAGTCGGCTAGTCGTTGTGACTTGGCCACCGAAGTCTAAATCGGCTAGGGGAACTATTAGTATTACTACTAATACTTAGAGTTATCTTTATAACGTCATGAAACTGTGACAGGAACTGTTTACTTTATTATTTTATACTTTATCTATATCTATACTAATCTATACTAATATTATAAAGCTGAAGAGTTTGTTTGTTTGTTTGTTTGTTTGTTTGTTTGAACGCGCTAATCTCCGAAACTACTGGTTCGAATTGAATAATTCTTTTTGAGTTCGATAGTCCAGTTATCGAGAAAGGCTATAGGCTATATAACATCACGCTACGACCAATAGGAGCATTTGTTATAAGGTTACATACATTTTATAGGAATTTGCACAATTATTGGATATTTAAACTCATCCATGAGATTATTTTTGAATCGACATATAATGATCCAAATATATGTCGTTTTATTTTTCTTCTGTTTCTACATAATTAGTTAGTTAACAAAAGTGTCATGCTCTTCATTTTCTTGTTGGCACAATCATAGCAATCACAAAAAGTGTTTGCTTTTGGAGTCAATGCGGATAGAAAAATGTGGCTTGGTAGGCGGAATGGCAGCGAGCGCCTTTTTTGTTTCGTCAATAATTATTACGACATAGTCTGATAACGATGAAGACACGTTTCACGGACAGGCCTCATTGCGCCGCATTTTTACTCAGTTTTTTGTACTTATAATTAGAGAATAACTAAACAAAGTGACGTAATAAAATTTGGTAATTTTATGAGCAAGGCACCGCACTGAATGCTGAAGCTGCGGCCAAATGCAAGCGAGAGAGATTTGTCGTTTGTTTTGTCAATAGTTAATTAGTGTCATATTACTCAAGAAAAAACTATTTGTTACATTAACACTAAGGTAGCGATTTGCTTGATATTGCTAAATTAATATTATTTGTGTTCCTTATAATTATTTATTTTGTGATTTATTAGAGCCTGAAAAACCTGGTAGTAGGTTACTTATTATTGTAAGTAAGTACTTAATATAATAATCCAACAGTATTTAATTCTTTTTTTTTTATTTTTTATTTATTTATTGCACAGCTCTCAAAATACAGTTTTATATGTTTCTTAAATACTAATCATACAGCCAACATTGGATTTACATTTTATAAAATAAAGACATATAAGTGTGAGCATGACTGATGTCGTCGATCTTCTAATCAAATTCTTATTAACTATAATTCTACTAACTATAGGTAAGACCTTTTTTTTTTAAAAACTCGCACAAGAGTGGTCAAGTCGTTTTAAAAAAACTTATTTTCTCTTGATATTGTTTTACTTATCCGCTTATCGCTAACGCTTTAGTCTCATCAAAGTTTTTATAAACTAAAAATAATAAACAGTCCACGATCTCAAGAGTTCTTAATTAATGGGCCATTGTGAGAGCAATAACCTGGCGTAATGATGGCCAGTGGTGCCTTATTTCTTATATTGCCTTAGTGTAATAAAGGAAATGATGGACGTTATTTTGTAACTGTCCATAAAAGTAATTTTAATTAAGGTCTACTCTTTCAAACTCTGCTCTTCTGTGTATAGTTATTTGTTTAGATTTGAAACCTAAAACCAATACGCGGGAATCCATGGGAACGTTGCTTGCCGAAAAAACTTACAACTTAGCTAGGGCATGGAAAGCGGACCGTAACAAGGAATAAAGAAGAATCTAAAAATAAATTATTTATGTAGAAAAATTAGAGTTCATTATAAAAAATCGGCTGGACAGCGTTCGGGAAACTGCGCAAGAGCGTCTTCTTGTCTCAATTACCTCAGTGTCTGAAGACAAAAGTCTTCAACCAGTGTGTGTTACCAGTGATGACATACAGATCAAACCCTGCGAATCAGTAAGCACAAGTGGTAATGAGCAGGGCTGTGGGCACATAGCGCGAAGAACTGATGGCCGTTGGGGCAGTAAAGATCTAGATTGGAGACCCTTCGACTAAAGGCGCAGCGTACGACGTCCACCACAAGACGACGACCTTGTAAAGGTCGCAGAATAACACTGGGTGCAGACCACTCACAACCGGTTGCTGTGAAAAACCGTAGGGGAGGCCTATGTTCAGCAGTGGACGTCCACTGGCTGATAATGACGATGATGACAGAAATAAAAATTTGGTGTGAAAGAGGTACATCCCTAATAGATGTTTTTTCTCCGACAGTATCTACAATCTGTCGTTGAAAAGGCTAAGGCAGGAGATCTTAAGTTCAATAAATTGTGTATAATTTACAAAGTCATTTCAAACAGACAAAATTACTGACTGGAAACGTTTTTAAAGGCCTTGAAAGTACTATTATAGTTAACCTTATTTCGCGAGTCACGTTTTTACAAGGTAGGTGCTAGTTACAACAATGCTTATGTAAAAGTATTAAGTCCTCGGATTTTATGGTGATTGGATTAACTGTCCAAAAACTACAGGACAGAATGGAAAAACTCAAGTCGAGAAACTATATTAAAATTGTTATTTTAGTAATATCAATATGAAATACAAATTTCAAATTACAGCTACAAAGCTGTAATGGTAAAAGGACCAACAATTGATTTCTATTTCAAAACAATAACAGCTAATTTGTATGCCATTTGTAAGCTTCATTACAAGTTTTTGTAATATTATCTTGAAATATATTATTTAATCACTAGGTACATATCATTTTTCAGGGGTCGTAAACATATTTCCGTAACGTAGGAAGTGTGTTAATTGGCTGAAATACGTAACGATGTTGCACTCTGGAGCTCTATTTTTGAATCACTCGCGTCAAGATGGCGATGATATTCATTGATTAAAGTCAAATTTTGGAATGAAAACCAGTTGTAATCTACACAAAAAGATTTGAAAAATCATTGCTCAATTTTTTGAATACTCACGTCTATATTTCGCGTGGTTTTCTTTGATTTTTTAATCGTTTTCGAACGAAAATCACACGCCATATCCAAGCGAGTGATTCAAAAATAGAGCTCCTGATACGGTGAGTGGCCCAAGGTGAGATGAGGCAAGTGGCGAGGAGGCCAGCCTCAGCCAGGTTCAGGAATATCCGCATATTTGGTAGGAGGAAGCAACGTAATATTTAACCATGAATAAATACAGTGTGTGAGATAATCGCCAAATTTTAGGTAAACGGTAAATATGGCACCAAAATAATTACCTATTATAAAAATACTCTTTATGGCACAGCACAAAAAGTCAATTACAATATACTAGCTTAGGAAATGCATTAAGGCGGTCTTATCGCTATAAGCAATCTTTTTCAGACAACCGTTGGGTAAAGGTAACGCATAAAAATAAATCGTTCTTCGATGGCAGAATATTTTTTGTCTTTTTTATACCTTTGCAAATTGGCAACTATTGAAAACGTCATCGTATAATTTTATATCAGGCTACACATTACATAAGCAATAAATACATGCCCATAAAATAAATACCAAACATGCACAAAATATAATATTTGTAACCAAATACTTTTTGGTATTGACTATGGTAATTTGTATTTTCTTAAACGTTAATGTCGGTTGTCATAGCAACCTGTCATAATAAGAATAAATAAAATATTATTTTCACAATGGAATATGGAATCTAGGAAATTATATTAAAATGAAGTGAATTATCAAGGAATAGACATAATTGTCGTTTCCTGATTTTTCAGGTATGTTTTATTTTGTTAATATAGGGTGTAGTTTATGTTTAGTGACTGAAAGATAGTGTGAGAATTTACATAATAAATTCCTGATTTTTCAGAGCAACGCAAAAGTTTGTTTCCTTGAAAGAATACACTTATAAAACGACAATTCTGTTCATAATAATTCAACATGGAAAAGCTACGATTTGAATTCAAACTACTCCCTGCAGATGACGGAAAATCAAACGTATGTTGTTTGACTTCGCTCATAACCAGTGATGAGAAGGTGTATGCAATACCAGAAAACCTTCAGCCAGTAAGCCATCACCAGGAAATCATAAAAACAGCTGCTTTTAGTAAGGTGAAGAATAGTTTGACTAAAAGATATCAGTTAAGAAGAGTTTGGATAACAATGACAGAAGAAATTAAAAATATTTATATCGATGAAGGTGGTAATTTGCAATTTGGTGATCAATATTTAGAAGAATTAACTCAAGAACGATTGGAACGTCAAGCTGAATCAGATACATTAAATAAGATATTTCGGAGACTAGAAGAAAACTCACAGGAAGTGAAACAAAATAACTTAAGGAACATTGCAGAGAAGTTTGTGATGGAGAAGTTTACTACCAGAAATCCCAATGCGAACCAATGGATGAATAATTTTGAAAAAGAGTGTATGCGTTTTAATGTGACTAGAGATGAAATGAAAATTGAGATTCTTAGATTATTTATGGATAAAAGTTGCGTGGATTGGTATAGCTCAATGATGATGAAGTTGTCAATCGATACAGAGTGGTCAGTATGGAAAAACAAATTCTGTGAATCTTTCGCAAGTAAAGGGTGGAATTCCGTAACATATGCACTTTTGTTTAAATATAAAGACGGTTCCTTGCTGGATTACGCTATTAGGAAAGAAAAGCTTTTACTAGACATGAGAAAATCAATAGATTCAGGTACGTTGGTGGATCTTATTGCGTCTGGTTTACCGGAGTTTATACTGAATAGAATTGATAGAGAGGCAATAAACGAAACGGTAGACTTGTTTAATGAGGTTAGTAAATATGAACATATGGTAAATAAGAGAAGTTATACTACAAAAAAATATTACAGCAACTCGAGATCTGATGATACTAAATATGAATTAAAAACAAAATGCAAGATATGTGAAAAATTGAACAAAGGTACTCGTTATCATTCTGAAACTGCATGCTGGTTTAAAACAAGGGAAGATAACACAAATAGAAAATATGACATTAAACATGTGAACAATTCTGTAATTGAAGCAGAGTTAAATGAAAATTATCAAAAAAACTAACAGTAACACCATTAATCAATGTCAAACTAATTTTAAATGATCAGATAGAAATATATGGTGTTTATGATTCGGGTTCAAATGTGTCTCTTGTTAACTCTAGGCTTTTAAAGTTAAAAGGAAAAGAGAACAACTCGTATCAAGCAAATTTAGTGACGATTAATGGTGTTAAGAAAGCAAATGGTTTGACGAATTTGAAAATAAAAATATTTGATTTAGAGAAGAAAGTTGATGTATACATTATCGATGAACAAGATTTTAAGTACGACTTTTTGATCGGATTAGACATGATCAAAATATTTAAACTAATACAAGATGAGAACTTGCAGATAACTCAAAAAGACTGTAAGAAAATTAATATCGATAAAAAAGAAGAAGGATTACTTGATTATAAAATGAATAATGATGATTATGAAACAAAAGAATGTCAAATAAATTTTAATGAACATATTAATGAAGAAGATTTTGAGATGAGAAGGACAAGTCACATAGTGAATGGATGAAAGATAGAAAAATTGCACTAGAAAATACAATTAAATCACATCAGTATAATAAAAGACTGTTTGATAAGAATCGGAAAGATTACAAATTCAATGTTGGAGATATGGTGTATGTGGAGAACGGAAATAGATTAAACAGAAAGAAATTAGATGAATTGAAAACTGGACCATACGAGATAGTTGAGAAGATTTCAGACTCAATATACAAAATTGATACGGGTCATAGGAAAATGGAATCCAACCTGTTTCATATTACTAAGTTAATACCAATGGTTAATACCCATTTTACATTGAACGATTGCACATAATGAAACAGTATGTATAATTTTTTTTTTATCTTTCCTAAGGGGGGGAGATGTAACCAAATACTTTTTGGTATTGACTATGGTAATTTGTATTTTCTTAAACGTTAATGTCGGTTGTCATTGCAACCTGTCATAATAAGAATAAATAAAGTATTATTTTCACAATGGAATATGGAATCTAGGAAATTATATTAAAATGAAGTGAATTATCAAGGAATAGACATAATTGTCGTTTCCTGATTTTTCAGGTATGTTTTATTTTGTTAATATAGGGTGTAGTTTATGTTTAGTGACTGAAAGATAGTGTGAGAATTTACATAATAAATTCCTGATTTTTCAGAGCAACGCAAAAGTTTGTTTCCTTGAAAGAATACACTTATATATTTATAAAATTTCAAACATACATTACTTAATAATAACACATACATTCAAATTGAATAAATTATAAAAATTCCAATGCAAACATTGTTGTTGAAAAGTCTAGCCCACCAACAAAGTAGGTATTACGGATATGTATCCGGTACAATATTGATACCGGAAAAATATTGAATACAAAAATATCGAGGTCTAACCGTTATTTACCACGAACATTCGGGTCATTTTTCACATCCCTGGCTGGCAGCATCTTCGGGTATATTTTAAAGAAAACCAAAACAAATAACAATACTCGTAACACCAGGTCTACTTAAGTACCTATTATAACGCTCTTACTTATTATTCATAGTAGTTTGTGAAAATTTGGTGTTTTCTGGGTGCTAACTCTTTTCGTTCCGTTCACCGATAAAATTTTCCTTTTCGAAGAAAATACAGTGGTTGCTTTATCATATCAGGGTCACGATTTCTATGCATTTCGATTTCTTTTGCGCAGCAGTTTTTTAAGTGTGAATACCATTTTTTTTTTTGCTAAAACGGTCAAACTCGTAATTCGATTACCACACGAAAAAAGTTCGATTACCGCGAGGATCGAGGCCCATGAGCTATGAATCAATCAAAACAAAATTTTATACCAATATTTCACCATTCTACTTATGTAAATTTTATAGATTAATAAATTATGTCGAGCCAGTATAAATAGAGTTATGAAGTTGTTCGCATTTATATTATTTATTTAAAATGTTAGTCGTCGTGCTCTACTTATTTCATTTTGTAGCTCACATGATGAAAGTAAACTACAGCTAGTAGATACAACATTATTACTTAGGTAGATATAAAATAATGTTTCAAGATAACAGACAAAACTATAATTCTGTTCTGTGGTTCACGCATTAGCGTCAAGCGGTCCGTGCCTTCTCGTGATTAATCTTTCTTTTCCTCCAAAGTCCTTGCAATTTGAATCACTGCTATTTTCCTCGCAGATACATTTATTGATCTTTTGAAAGTATGTAACGAGCGTTTATCGAGCCTCCCAGAGAACCGGCTTGACAGCCTTGCCGGCTGCGGAGGCCGCTTTTTGTGCGATCGCTTAAACGATCCTTATATCGATTTTATACAGGATGTCCAGCAAATGACAAAGGACATAAAAGTAGATTATTCAACGAGGGAATAAAGTACTTCACTCACAGCACGGGCGCTATCTTGAATTACGAGCGAAATGAAAGGATTGGAATCTTGACCCCGAGCGAGGCAAGGAAGGTATTAATTAACTCCCGCAGACGAGCTCGTGTTCTAAATTCAAATCACATTTATTCCCTAAGAAAATTATAGATTTTCATACAATGTTACGTCCCTAGAGATAAATGACTCACTTTGAGTTCACCAAACATGACATGATCTAATATTGCTGAGCAAGTGGAGTGAAAAATTAGTTCATGGGTCACAATAATTTTAATTGACATCAAAAGTGTCAGGTTGCTGCTTTATTTCATCTTCTGAACGGTCTCTGAGTCTATAGAAGATAATGTGGTATGTTTACCCACTACATGACGTGTGGATTTCGTGTAGGATAAAGATATGGATAAGTTATGGAAAAAGAAAAGTAAAAAAAAAAAACTTTTCTTGTCACATACAAAATACGTAGTTAAAAGCAAAAATGAGCACGTTAACTCAAAATTTCTTATTGTTAATTGTACATACTTATATCTACGTACAGCTTTTGCACTGATACGGTTTGCATACATCCTGTGAAACTATAACGCTAAGATACATAGCCTGGAAGTGAAGGGCTCACGCGACTTCTATCCTTATTCACAAGTGGGTAAGATAGGGACCAATAAATAGCCTGGTGGTCGAGTTGTATACTATGTAATACAGGGTGTAAAAAAAGTACGAGCCAATTCAAAGTGGCTGTCGATCGAGAATAGAATACAGGAAAAACATAAAAAAAAGAGAAATTGTTTAATTTTTTTCTGTTTTCTAGACGCGACTCTTAACCACCCCCTTGAATTTGGCTCGTACTCTTTTACACTCTGTATAGGATTTTAGGGATCCGTGAATATTTGATCTTATAAATACTCTTATTCTTTCTTATACAGGGTTAAGAGTCGAGTCTAGAAAACAGGAAAAAAAAAATGATTTTTTCCATTTAGTTTATTTATTATTTTTCCTGTATTCCAAACTCGATTGACAACCACCGCCTTGAAATTGGCTCGTACTTTTTGTTACACCCTGTATAGGTATAGGTAGTATAGGTATGGTATATAGTAGTATATATATAGATTAGCTGTATACACGAAAGTGCCAACAATCTTTTGGAGCACAATACCTGGTCGAGATCTATCAACTTTTTATAGTGTTTCTTTAGCACGGACAATAAAACCACGTTTTATATAGAGACTTTTTGTAACACCAATTTTACTGGCATTCGATATCGATCGACTTTGAGTAGTTGCTTTTATGTAGTAGATATTGTAATGCCTTTTTCATGACTATTTCATTAAATAAACTATCAAAGTTCCTTACTTGAAAAATACGGACGTAAGTTCTAAAATCAGCCTGATCAGTTGATAAAGTACAATATCTTCTATTTATTATAACTCGTAGATGATGAATAAGTGAGCCGCCACCCATAGCCGCCATCAATGCGTAGCGCAGCTTGGGGACAGCGAATTAACCACATTTGCCGCCTCACTGCGTCCCGATTTCACAGGAGGTATGAACACATTTGCATGGACGTGCATAAAGATTACATCAAATCAGATAACGGTTAATTTCTAAACTGACAAAATGGGAGAGTGATTTCCATAGTTATGAGCTGCGTCAAAAGGAAAACTGCGTCTGAAAACGTGACTAATTAGCCACACTACCTAGAGATACATGCTTTACACACAAGCACTGTTGATCTCGGTGAACCGAATGACTTATGAGGTGAAGACGTGTTATAGTCATTAATTTTATATGGTTTTAAATTTTCATGGTCACTATCATTGTTACACACGGGATTGCAACCATGTACTTTATTATTTATTTATGAGTCTCTGATATTTCGATATGTCTGCCAATAAAAACGAACCCACAAGTTTTCTTCAGTTACGGTACTTCAGCGTCGTTCGTATATCCCGCAAGGGACAAATGTTTGTGTGATGAGCACGAATATTTGTACATAAGTCATGGATATTTTATGTATTTAAGTATTTATGGAAGACGTCCGGCCCCCTTCATAATCGTTGTTTCCTAGCACAAGGAAGAAAATATCTTACTTCGGAACCAGACAGTTGGTGTTTTGTTTGACGCTTTATTTATTTATTCAATATCTTTGTTTTCGTCTATCTAACATGATAAATGTTTGTATTTGCCTAAGATAATTCTTTTGTTCTTACATATAGGTACTCTTGCACTACCATTATTTTATTAGGACTAGTTAAACAACTTATGCTACCTACCTACCTACTAACTCAAATGCAACATTCAGACCACGGTTTAGTTCAAGATACGAGTAATACTGTACCGTATCTAGATCAGTGAGTATTTAAAACAGTTCGAAATTACCCCACCAACATTATAATTTCCTGTTGCATACTATTAGCTGCGTTTTTGCTTATCACTTCGATCATCAAGACGAAGAAATAAAGTATAGTGAGTCTAATAATCTTAAATCATGCAATCCACGCTCTTTTCATCGGGCTTGACTTGGTAATCGTCTGCTAATAAGTTTTTCGGGCAAGACTTTATCGCATGGCCATATCACGGATCGCGTCGCTTTTTAGAAATCAGCTTTTACTTGACTCGGATGCCTAGGGAAGACGTTAATGTTTATGTCGTACGTTGCAAGATGTTATTAATCAGTCAGGTATCAAACGACTGCCGGGAGTCGCATAATAATGGAATTTCTATTGTGTCTCGTTCACACATACTTGACGAGTTAAAATTCATGAAAAATCTATCAAACTAATACAGTAAGATTGGACTAAAACTCGAGTCGAGTCGAGTCTTTTAAGCGTTCCTTCTTCTTCTATAAAGTAAAAAGATTTTTCCTCATAAACGGGAATTGAGTCAAAGAATGATTCTCGATGAAGTCTTATAATTTTATCATAAAGATTTCGGCTTTTACATACCAAACATTAATTGCATCATCGTATGTATAAGCGCCGGAAATGCTTTCTTTCGTTTAAATACATCAAATCAAAGAAGATAAGATTACATTTGAGTTACTTCGTCATAAAACCTTTGACTCGGCACAAAGTAGTGATACTTACTTTCAATTTCGCAAAGCATGATTTGCAATATTATAAATGTTTTTGATGAGACAGCTGCGATCACGTTCTATGTAACTTAGTACTAAACTTATTAGATTATTCACAATCTCAATGCAATAATGCAAAATTATGGCATAATACCTACGTAATATGCGATAATTGACTTACTCTTCACTACGTGTAAGTTTTTCATGTTGTCATAGAGACAGCAACATGGCAAAATCACAAAGAAAACAAGTAAATAAATGTTTCATGCATGATTTCCTATTTTCTTTTCTAATATATGATACACAAGAAAGACAAGATAAAACTAATCATCTTGAAGTGTGTACTAAGTTCCTGCCTATTTATTTTTTGTGAGTGAGGCTTTTTGTAGCATTTTAGATTAAGGCATTAAATTAGCTGTACGAAGCTGAATACGTGTCAAAAGTTGACATATCGTATCTTTATGAGGCTTTCGAGGCCTGAGGGTTGGTTGAAAAAAGGGATTTGATTCCAAATTCTTTACTTGTTTTCTTGCAAATTATTTTGACTTGTTTCAACTGGTTTACCGTCGAGTTGCCCCGTCACCCACGCATATCGGCTGAATTGTTGTTTTCAATTCAAACGTTGTTACCAATTTAGTTATTAGCTGACCAGCAGAGAAACCAGCTTTTCAGATACGTATCGGTATGTCCTCATCATCAACGCCAATTAGTTTGTCTAGGTAGAATATGTTCGGTAGTTCTTAAGCAGATCACAAAAAGTCGTGTGCGGATTATTTTAATTATTTAATTATTTTAATAAGAAATATCAATATAAATTCTTAATTGCGTCCTTTAGGACGCAAGCTAAAATTTTATTAACACGTAGCTTTTTGCTTTTGTTCTAGTAGTTAGACAGCTATCAATATCATTTCTTTCCTCAAGGGTTGATTACTCGTGCAGGTACATGTGCTCTCAATTTATTTATAATTTTTGCCAAAGTTGTCTTTCTACAGTGAGTTTTTACTAAAACTAAATTTTGGAGCACAAAATTTGTTCGTGACGTCTGTTCCATACGCAACTAATAGTAGTTCAATGTCTTTCTACCATAGTTTCACCAGTGAAATCCGCACACCATAAGTTAAATACTTGAAAAAAAAGAGTGAGTAAAATACTACTGAGTCATGGTATGGTGGCACACATTTTATTGCTCCTTCTAACCGATTTCTGTCTATAAAAAAATACGAAATGGCAGGCTGCGATATCTGGTTTAATACTTAGGCCCAATTTCTTCATTAATAGTAATAGTAAGTTATGTTACCAGCGGTTGAATATTTACGATTGTGTGTGTTTTTAGGAAAAACTGCCTTAACCAAATGTCAGAATGACTATTGAATGAATGACCATTGGTTAAGTTATATTCTTTTCAAAACACACATAATCGTAAATATTCAACCGCTGGAGCTCTATTTTTAAATCACTCGCTTGGGTATGGAGTGAGATTTTCGTTCCAAAACGAATAAAAAATCAACGAAAATGTCGCGAAATATGGACTTGAGCAATCACGAAATCCTACTACTATTATAAAGGCGAAAGTTTGTATGGATGTATGGATGTTTGTTACTCTTTCACGTAAAAACTACTGAATGGATTTGAATGAAACTTTACCACAATATAGCTTATACATCAGAATAACATATAGGCTACAATTTTTGAGGTTTCTAATGTGAGGTCGTAAAAAAACACATTTTTTGCGCTACTAGACGGGACGAACCTGAAGTCCACGCGAACGAAGTCGCGGGCAAAAGCTAGTTGAGTTATATTTTTTCAAAACCCTCCTGTGTGGATTACAACTGATTTTCATTCCAAAATTGGACGTTAATTATTGAATATCACACGCCATCTTGACGCAAGTTTAAAAAATAGAGCCCCTGGTAACGTAACTTTACCATTACTATCGATGAAGAAATTAGGCCTTAGTAGCAGACGTATAACCTGACCAATCACAGAGGTTCGAATTAATAAAACATCCACTTTACATAAAAACGTTGTGGTGACTTGGTGAGTCACAAAGTCGTGGCTCGCGAGACTTATCTGACACTGACCTTTCTTTGTTTATTTGCTTTTACACTAATGGCTCGGATCTTTTGTACCCACCTTCCTTAACTTTGTCTCGTCTCAGGTTTGTTTAGACACAGATAATATAATACTAGATATTCATAGGTAGTTACGATCTTCGACTCAAAATGGTTGTAAAGACTTAAAAACCAATAGTCAAGGTAAACTTTTAAGTTTTTTTTAGGTACGCATAGTTATTTGGTGTTTATTTATATTATCGTACTATAAATTCACATGTTTCTTAATTTATGGTTTTTGAATTAAAATTTTTCGTGTAAGTATAAAAAGACAGATATTTTTATATCATTGATGTGATGATTGATGATTATATGTATCTACTTCATTTGCTAATATGTAACACATTTAGGAGAGAACAAAAATAGTTATTATAGTACCTTATTTCCACTGCCACAAAGAATACAATTCCACATATTATGGGGCTTTCCTATTTTACACCAATCTATCACCTATATTATATCTCATGGGAGATAATGTCAGATTATAAATCATGATAAGCTGATATAAAAACAGATCGATAAGTAGTACTCTATCGGGCGATTCTGTCCTACTTTGATAATTTGAAAACCCTCGTAAATGTTGTATATTTCCAGATAGAAGTCCAAATACATATAGTATCAAGCTATGTTTAGTTAGGCATTTTCAATCAAAATTATCTATTTGATATATTATGTTTTGTAAGCTTATTTAAACATGTTATTTCATGTGGGCTGTATACGAGCTGAGACCGCAATGATTTTTAGTTTTTACACGCTGGAAACAGATAGGTATAGTAACTATCTCTCTTAAAAAAAGAGTCTATGTTCAAATGCTGATTGATCATCATTTTTTTTTCCAGCTAACTGTCTTTACAAAGAGTAAAGCCACCTTAGAACTATGATTGAAGTTCAAATTGCATGTAAGTATGTAAGAAGTACATGTAGTAAGTAGCTATCCCATTAATAATAACGCAAGTAAAACGTGTAACAAGAGTAACATGACATGATTCAACAAAATCCTTGGAGAGTGGCACAGTCTAGTCGCGGGCGAATCGTAGCGAGTTTAGCTCTACCTAAATAAATTAGACAAAACAGAACTTAGTGAGCAATGGTACATACTGATGGAATGAAGGAATTGAGGCTTTCAGGTGGGTGTGTAATTAAAATAAATGAGGTTAATATGTAACATTATGAGGTAGTGTCTCTTAGGTATCCTTTCATGCCTTAACTTTTGAAAGAGTTGAGGTAAATGTTGAAATATACATGATGGTTTATGTATCGGATCTGAATAAGTCATGAAATGATTTGTATGTTAAGAGCTTAAGGTCAGTTTTCCATCCGCAACGGATGAACTCTACTAATCATGCTCTTTAAAAAAAATAGAAGGTAGCCTAAGCCTTCTGCATGCTATGTCTATACCCCATCAGACTGGGCGAGTCTATTTATACATCAGCCAGTCAGTGCAGTGGCAACGACCACGGTGCAACGCCACACTTTTTTAAAGTCAACGACCTTCAAGTAAATGTACTGACATCAATTATCAGCTCCTTGGCTACGTGTTTGGGCAACAAATGTATTTTGTTTGTATAGAAATACCTTTCTCCGAAGGTCGACGTTTGAAATTGGACTGGCATGATGCAACAGCTTTGTTGAGTCATAGCATATGATATCATTGCTCGAGCCCTTTATTTTTACAAACTCATTTGTTACATGCAATAAAGACTTAAAAGAATAAAAATAAAAATTACTAGATAACTTTTAATAATACGAAACACCGAAAATAGCAGCTGCGTAATCGCAGTCGTACAGTTGTAAACCTCTTGTTGTCAAAAAGAAAAATCAATTAATTTCAAAACACAATGCAATATTCGACTTCATTTGATAAAACACATAAACAGCTAATAACAATATCTACTCAGAATTACAGTTTGCAACATTTTAAACGAATGAATGACGTTGATGTCTTTTACATGAAATCTTGGACTAGGAAAAAAAACATGGCTTTCAGGATTAACTTTTGAAATATTAATGTAAGTTTCGTGGCTAAGAATACTTATCTAAGAACAAACAATTACTCACGCACTCGATTTCCTTTACACTATCATAAGTGCTATCGACGAATCCCATGATAAGTTCTAATAGTTCAAGTGTACTCGTAGGATGTCACTTATTATTATGCAACACCAGTAAAGTGCTACCAGTTTTAGTTTTAGAGAACAAAGCACGGACGTTATACGATTTTCGGGCATTCGTTTATACGTATAAGGCTTCGAAGAGATGAATTGTTACAAAGTGTATTTCCCTCTCTTTCCTGCGTATTGATGCGTCCTCCTCGCTCGTGCAGGCTACGTCATCGCAGAAACCAGCCAGCCAATTGACCGGTATACCGCCAACCTTCAGTTTTTCTTTTATTTATAACTCGCTCTGGCTTGGTAAAGTTATGCCTCGTTTGTACTGGCTTAGCCACTTGCCACTGAACTTGACTACCTGTGAATAAAACTGAAATAACTGTAACCTAGTAGCTAAGCTAGTATATAAGTCAACATAGAACTTGATATTTAAAAAAAATAGATATTCAGGGTTATCATGTAAGTCAAATCAAGTAACTTTGGATTATGTTTGGTATATTTTGGCAGATAAAGCTAACCAGAACTTACTTAGACAATGTGAAACTGGCCATAATCATTATTTTAAATGTAAATATTTATTTGTAAATATGTTTAAATTAATACTACCCGGTAAGTGAATGAATAATATAAAAAAATGGGTTACTGAAAGCTTAAAAATAAGATTTATTAACGCAAATGATACATAATTAAGAAACCATTTGTGATCAATTAAAGACTGTATAAAGTCAAAAAGCGTCCACCAAAGTAATTAATGGAGTAATTAAGCTTTATTTACTCAATTCGGCATCATATAACACGTCTAATGGTATTATGTATTCTCTATATATTCATGTATTTGGTTGGTATCTACGAGATATGCAACATGAAAACGTAAAATGAGCTGGGTACTTACATAATACGTAGTATAAGTAAGTACTGTACATGTTCTTTAACAATACAACCATGTTGCGCTTAATGAAAACAAATGACAGGATGCATCAACGGGTTTTGTTATCTCGTCCGACTGGAACGATACGGGCCCTCCGTGCAAACGCAGCACTATACGGTTTAATGAACGGCCAGCGATGGCAGCGGCGCGCGGCGCGGGCTCGGCGCGCAGTCGGCCTCGAGACCCGGGCGGCGCGCGCGCAACTACGCCACTCAGCAACGCGCATGACTCACACCTGCCGCCATGAACGAGTACGCCGAGTACGACTGGAAACTGCACCAGATGCAGAATGAACGCCTCTGCGAAGTCGCCAGGAAACGGCTCACAGACGGCGACAAACAAAGAGCGCTCGACGGACTGAAGGAGGCCGTCGATTCTAGTCTCAACCTCGCACTGCGCGACAAAAGCCGGTGCCAAGACGATAACTTCCTGCGGCGGTTTCTATACGCGCGCAAACACGACGTGCAACAAAGTTTCGAGTTGCTCGTGCGCTATCACCAATTCAGGCGAGACCACCCGGAGCTGTGGGCTCCGGCGGACGGCGGCGTGCTGCGGGCGCTGGCCGACGGGATCCCCGGCGTGCTGGCCGAGCGTGACCGGCGCGGTCGCTGCGTGCTCATCATGTTCGCCTCCAATTGGACGCCCCACGCCTGCCCCCTACTCTCTGTCCACCGTGCCCTACTTCTCACCCTGGAGCGCGCGCTGGACGATGTCCAAAACCAAGCTAACGGATTCGTGATCGTCGTTGACTGGACAGAGTTCACCTTCAGACAATCGTGCAGTTTACAGGCGAAAACGCTCAAGTTGATGATAGACTGTTTACAAGATTGTATGCCAGTGAGGTTTAAAAGTATACACTTCATAGGTCAGCCGTGGTATGTGGAGACCGCGTTGGCCGTTACGAAGCCCTACCTAAAGGCGAAAACGCGGGAAAGGATAATGCTGCACGGGAACAATCTATCGACGCTGCACGATTCGCTGCCCCTCGACATTCTCCCCGCCGAGTTGGGAGGAGAGGGTCCTTCGTATAACTCGGAGAGGTGGTTGCAGGAGTTCTGTCGCGGAGACGGCATATGCCCGACGCCCGTTGCGCCCACGGCCACCGCCGCCCCCGTCGAGAACGACCCTCCTTGTGCCAAATTGGACAAAGCGTACATACAAAAGGACAATGCCAATTTCTCGTTTCACGGAAATGAAAAAAGTGCAAAATCAGAGCTGTTGCGCGATAAAGATTGACCTTTTCTTTTTGATTGATCGCAACGTGTAAAATGGACAGCTGCAAGGCTGGTCACGGTTCCGTCGCCGTGCATCGTTGCAAACGTGCTGCGGGCGCAATTTGTGATATCGAGTATATTAATGCTAATTTAATGTCTAGGGACTGTAGGAGGTGAACGCCTCACTAGAAAGCGGTTCGTGTATGAGTAAGTGCATTTATATGGTCTCGGATTAGAGCAATGCTCTGATGGTTAGTGTTCGTTTCGGTTGGTGGCCGTCTAATTAGTGAGTCAGCCAGGTTTATGGCTGCGGGTGCGCATCCCCGCGGCTGCGCCCGCGCGTGTAACGGTGCCGAGCTCTCGATTCGCCGCATCCGTTCGGCTCACGAACGTGGATTCCGCTCAGCCGATGCATCTTTGTACATCGCTCTCAGCTTCTGTGTTACTTTACTCCTTTAAGTATTTATTTATCACCTAACCAGTACTTGTAGTGAAAATAATATCTCATTATTGAATAGATACATTAGTAGCTTTTAAAATGAGGCTTGCTGCGCATTTACTATTACGTTAAGTCTATGTTTGGAAAATTATATCACGCTCATGCAAAATATTTTAGTAAGTATCTATTGTATTCCACTTTAATAACGTCATATGTTCCATGTATTGTGTCAGTGTAATGTGCTATTGTCAATTGTTTTGTGTGCTGTCTAAACCCAGTTATTTGTTTAGCTCTCATTCCACCATAAAATTAATATTCCTATCGGAAAGGGATAATTATTCTATGCATTCCACACAAACATAACGAGCTCTCTCCTAGTGGCCTTAATTTATTTATTTTTTCAATCATTTCAAAATTGCTAAATACGACTGCTGTGACATTAGACAATAATATTGATAGTTCCAAGTAGTTGTAAGAAACAAAATAATTCGTGTCATTTACTTGATACCGACTTTCCTGTAAATATAAAATCAATCGTGACTGATAAAGTTCTTTTATAAAATTGATATTATAATTTACAATAAACATTGAATTCTTTCTTTTATCAAATGTTTTATTTCGTATCTTTAAACTTCTGCATTATCTAAACAGATATGTAGATACATTTTGCCCTTGTCACTGTAATCTGGACTAGATAAATCAAATGTTAATACATATATATTGCATGGGTTTAAGCAAATGTGATTACCACTAGGTATCTTAAACATAATGACATCAAGGATTGCATGCAAAACTACATTAGTCATTGTGTCTACCGTCCTTATAAGCATAACAATATAAGGACTAGGTAGGTACTGAGGATATAATGGAGTAGTTGGAAGTCACTCAAGCGTGACGTTGTATATTATAGTTTGATGTTGCTACTCCAACATGAATGTTCATGATGATGTACTCAATGTGACTTGTCATTGGGGTTACAGCTATTAGTGGCGAGGAGTACAACACATGTTATGAAAATCTGCAGGAAATCGCCATATCTCATACTGACGCAAAACTTGGGCATAAATAGTGATTTTTAAGTACGTTCTGGCGTGAACCATTCAAACCTGTCAGTGATATGAAAAGGCAAAAAAGTCCATATTACATCTTGTTCTGCTAATCATCTGCTGCACGAAATTGAATACTTTTAATGTTTAAAAAACAGGATGTAAGAACATATCAGATATTTGATTGCCAAATTATTTCACTTTTCTGAATGGTAATCTGAATTCATAGCAAAATCATTCATTGTACCAATTTCATCGCAGCCGATGGCCAGGACATGTCTCCTTACCACGAGTTCTCATAGCAAGACAGTTTATTTGACACTGTCTTTGTGAGCTCTAAACTGACTCACTTCTATTATTATAATAATAGATATAGCTCGTAAAAGGAACAATTCCTTGCTTTGGGGTTCATGTAAAAATTTCAGTCAGAGAGTGCGTTGTAGATTTTTCTTTTGCCTCAAGCATGATGTCAGACATCCGGTCTCAAAGCTAGACGAAAGAAGAGGAACAGTTTCACAATATGTCTGACACCCGAAAAGTTAATTCAGGTTGAGGTCGCTGTGGCCAAGGTCGCAAACAAACAGATTATATGAGTTCACAGGCTCTACAATGAGATTATTGTTCACGCTCGTATTGAACAGATTAGCGAATATCAACTAATTAGCATGAGGGTCGTTTGATTTTAGCTTATCATAAAATCCAAGAAGGGTTAATTTTTAATAAGTTTCACCCAAAAAAGGAATTGCATGCTTTAGGTAAAATAATTACCTGACAGAGTCTCATTATCATCATAATCATCATAATTTTTAGCCAAGGATGTCCACAGCTGAACATATTAGGCCTCTTACGGTTTTCCACTGCAACCGACCACAAGCGATCTGCATTCAGTGTGATCCTGCGATCTTTACAACGTCGTCCGTCCATCTTGTCGGTAGACACCTACTCTTCGTCTTTGGTCTGAGTCATGAAAAGTAAAAACATCAACATGATGCTAATAATAAAGAATCTACTCATAAGTTTATTGAGATCAATAAAGTTGATGATTGTCTTCGATCTAATTAGCTGACGTAGATCATTGACATTTTGGGGTTCAAAAATCCTACAGTAAAATTTCTGAATAGCGTCTACAGTGTACTAATTAGGGCCTTACTATTTATAAAGCTGTATTATTAAAAGGTCAAGTATTGGGTAGGAATATTGAATGAACCATGGCCTCGATGGAACGGCTCAGTGAACTATAAAATCGTAGACATTTGCTATGAATGAAAGAGAAAATTCTTGGCTACCACGTGCCGTTTCAGTTTTAGAGAGCTGTGTTACTAGTGGCAAAAAATTGTTTTAAGTTGTATATTTAAGGTTAGTAGTTGAATTGGGTAAGATAGATAACATCATAGTTAATGCAATAAAATCAAAGGATTTAAAAATACTTGTTTTGTAACAAAATAATATATGAATACGTAGGTAAACTACTCTATTGAACAGATTTACAAAACAGATTACGCTTTAACAGCACGGCATTGGTCTCTATTTTATGATGTGGTCACGCTACGCTTATTTACTTTGTCTAATTAAAATTCGTTTGCACATATTTGTATGGCATCACTGTATAACCGTGGAAAATGTAGTAGATCAATCATATCATTTAAAACTTTGGTTGTAGATATAACTCTACATCTACATGTAACTACAATTATTTAATTATAGCTATTCCTATTCCGATGATGATAAGTTTATGGAAAACCTCTTTTTATGCAATACAATTAAGTACTTTAAATCTAACCGGTTAGTTAGATCACTATCATTCCTATGTACATGAGCTATACAAAGGTGAAGCCTAACCAAACGTACTACTATTCTCTTCTGTGACCAAATTTAGAAACACTAAGGTACAAGTAAGGTTTAAACTATCCAATTCAATGTCAAATAGGGAGCTAGGTTCAGCGAACCGTTTTTGAGCCTCAATAAGGTGCTACGTTCGAATCCGATTCGCAATGGAACATTCGATCTCGTGCATGTGTAGGCATCGTAAACTATAATCGTTAAAGCGTATTCAGTGTTGCCATAAGCATCTTACTATAAGCTACAGGGACAAAAACTGGTTTTGTAGCGGTGTATCTGACTTTTTTAAATCTATCTGGCTGAAACTGAATTTGCAGGCAAAGGAATTCCAAGTGAACATCTGAAAACTGATGTTCACTTGGAATTCCTATAAACTTGCCATCTTCTGACTGGCTACTAGGGTTGGAAAAACTGGAAGGTGAAGTACCGTTGCAGTTAAAAATTAAATTGCCTTCAAAAATAACGCATTTATCTTTATTAGGAAAAATATTTTTTTGGACATGCTCCAAAACAATTTATTTCATGATGTTCTTATTAGACTAAACTCATAATTTCTTTACCCAAAGGTTGTATGGAAGAGATCGCTTATAGCGGCAAGACCTACATTGTATATTTCTTATAAACGAATTTGTAAAATATTCTGCGTGATGTCCAAAAGTTATCTTATTGATCTTATCTTAGATTGCCGGTAAACGAAAGCTTGACATCTTGCTGAGTTGGATGTACTGACGCAACGCTACGCCAATATGACTTAACACATGCTTCATAAATTGGTATAGCTTACGAAAAAAAACAACATAGCTGGCAACACTGACGCAGACAATGGGCGATGTTGCGCGCGCGCCTGCGCCACGGCGGTCACGTGGGCCCGCTTCCGCTCCGACCGCAGCGGAAGGAAGGCTGGCTTTGTCCGATTGTCACCTAACACTAATATTTTAAGCCAACGCAAAAGGAAGGGGACTGTATGAACTCATTAATATGTAATCAGCAGTAATTTGATATTTTTGGGTACTGTACGTTGTTGGAAATGTAGAAGACGACGGTATGGACATGTAGGAGGAGCTGCTGGAGTTTTACTGCCTTTTGTAAGGTTTCTAATACAAAAAAGAGATTTTTATTTCAGATGTTCTTAGAACCATATTATTTTTAGGGTTCCGTAGCCGAATGGCAAAAAACGGAACCCTTATAGTTTCGTCAAGTCTGTCTGTCTGTCTGTCTGTCTGTCCGTCCGTATGTCACAGCCACTTTATTCTGAAACTATAAGCATCACATAGCTGAAACTTGGTAGGTAGGTGTATTTTGTTCACTGCTTTCCGATTCAGATACAAAAAGTAAGAAAAAATAATATTTAAGGGGGGGCTCCCATACATGAAACTAAAACCTAAATTTTTTTTTTTACTCAATCCTATGTGTGTGGGGTGTCTATGGATAGGTCTTTTAAAATGATATTGAGGTTTCTAAAACCATTTTTTCTAAAAGTGTAAGGTTTGAGATATAGACGCTTCCAAAGTGGTAAAATGGGCGTCCCCCCCCATCTAATTTTTGAACTAAGAAAGTGAAAATTTTGAAAAAAATATATGATGTAGATCTCAACAAAAACTTGCAACGAAAATTGGTTTGAAGGAGATCGAACCAGTAGTTTTTGATAACTTTGTCTTTGATACAAACACTATGAAAAACAAAGTTATTTTTGTTGTCGCAATATATTGTGATGTTTTCGTTAAGTGAAAGTAAGTGGATCTTGAATTCAGTTAAGGGTGGCACGGAACCCTCAGTGCGCGGGTCCGACACGCACTTAACCGGTTTTTTTTAAAATCTGGAGTGATTCGAAAGTGGACTCCAAAATTTTATATGGAAGCGTGGTTCAACCTTATTTATATAGGGACCATTAACGTGAGAGAAGACGCCGATATTTTTATGCAAGCGTGGGCCATATCACAGGTCACCACGTAAATTAACAACTTTCCATTCTTGACTGCACATTATGTTCCATCAGCATTTTTACTCCGTTGTATCATTTTTTACGCCTATTTGCAGTTGTCAATAGGACTGCTTTAGTCTTGCTTTTTGTATCAATAAATTTATCCATAAATAAATCAATATTCCTCCGATCTTTTAATTATCTAGTAATTTGTATCTAAAAAAAACCGGTTAAGTGCGTGTCGGACCCGCGCACTGAGGGTTCCGTGCCACCCTTAACTGAATTCAGGGCACTTACTTTTACTTGACGAAAACATCACAATATCATTGTGACAGCAAAAATAACTTTGTTTTTCATAGTGTTTGTATGAAAGACAAAGTTATATTTGCGGTTGATAAAAATGTGCAATATCTCAAAAACTACTGCTTCGATCTCCTTCAAACCAAATTTCGTTGCAAGTTTTTGTTGAGATCTCTACATCTCTACATCATATTTTTTTTTAAATTTTCACTTTCTTAGTTTAAAAGTTAGATGGGGGGGGGGACGCCCATTTTACCACTTTGGAAGCGTCTATATCTCAAACCTCACACTTTTAGAAAAAATGGTTTTAGAAACCTCAACATCATTTTCAAAGACCTATCCATAGACACTCCACACGCATAGGTTTGAGTAAAAAATTTTTTTTTGTTTTAGTTTCATGTATGGGAGCCCCCCCTTAAATATAATTTTTTCTTACTTTTTGTATCAGAATCGGAAAGCGGTGAACAAGATACACCTACCTACTATGTTTCAGCTATGTGATGCTTATAGTTTCAGAATAAAGTGGCTGTGACATACGGACGGACAGACAGACAGACAGACAGACAGACTTGACGAAACTATAAGGGTTCCGTTTTTTGCCATTCGGCTACGGAATCCTAATAAAAAAGTGTGCAGTAAGTAACTGGGTCTGACACCTCACTGGATCATGGGATTGTGGTTCCTAATAAATCAATATTTCGCACTTCTAGTCTCCTGATTTTATTTTTTTGTTGCTGCAAGAGATATTTGTTGTTAAACAACTGTATAAAATAACATGAAGCAAACGTCATCTCAACTCGATGATACTGTTTCGTTTTATTTCTTACATCACCATCAGTGAGTCACGAACGCGACCGTTTTATTATTTTAATGAATGTAATTTTGCCACCATTACTAATGTAGAAATATAGCTGATACAGCCGGCTTTATATTTTATTTAAGTAACTGTAAAGGTTATTGAAAACTTTACGTAGGTAGGTAATTGAATAAATTACAAAAGTAATGATGACACACTCAGCCTTCAAAATGATCATAGTTTTCCAAGAGATTCTGGGTTTTCATTCTGACTGAACACCCACTTCATTTATAATTTTGGATTTAAGATAATCCAGTGAATGACTTGAAAATTTAAAATTGAGGGATTCGCTATTTGCAAACAAGATCAATTGCCATACTCATTGGTATGTCTATATGCACGCTTACTATCTGTAAGTAAGGTACGAAGTTTATTTATAAAACGTTCTACCACGGTTCTTTTTCTAGATCTAAACGTTTTTCTTACCTATTTAATACGTTATTATTAGAATATTAAAACTCTGACTCCGCCCATCATAACTACAGTGGGACGTTTTACGTAACATTTCAATAATATTGTGTTACTTGCTGGCAAGAAATCTGAGCGCATTTACAATGCTACTCAAGTGATACATATCTTTGTATCGTATTTATGTACTTGCTCAGGGCCGTATCAAGGGGACCCTGGGAACGGAAGATGCCACACCATAAATTTTTAATTAAACTTTATCTGAATCACATTCCTGCAAACTGCTCACTGATAAGATTGCAATCAAAATATTCGGTAAAATCTGCAAATTTATTCTTCGTTGCTATTTTCTGCGATGACGCAATAGTACAAGTTTTTAAAATACAAATCGCATTATTATCTACGTTAATGTTACACATATGGTAAAGTAGTCTTAATAGCTGGTAGTGGAAATGAAGTTGTTTGAATGAGTTCCGTGACACCTACTCGTAGGCAGAACTCTTGATAGACATGAAAAAATTGATCATATTTATTAATAGGACCTATGGTACCGAACGGTTTCGTTGGGTTTGAGTTGGATTGGCGTTTGTTCTTAGGCCAGGGGTTAACTAATTTTTGGAGCTTCAAAATACGCCTTTAAGCCCCTAAAATCATCTCTGGTTCCGTCCCCCACGTCCCTGACTGCTGCATCTCGTGGTTGCGGTCGATTGGAAACGTAAGGCGTCGGTGTCCTGACTTCAACCGTCCACTCACCACCACAGACCACACACAGTCCTGTTTTCTAACTGAGATTTGACTCGCTTCCTTGGTAGTTAAATATTGAGAACAAACGGTTCACGTGCCAGTAAAGAAGTTAGGTCATCTTAGTTCTTATGATAAGTACATCCTACTTATATATTTTTTACTCCTTCACGCAAAAACTACTGAATGGATTTTGGATGAAGATCCGACATTTACGCGGGGGAAGCTGCGAGGAACCACCAGTGATCAAATAGTTGTAAGGTGGGGGGAAGTACATTTTGCTATCTATATGCACTTGAAAAAGATAATAACGTTGTCGGTACTCAGTTTTTCATATCTGAAGATCAGACTTTCCCTTTTTCTATTCACCATACCTAAGTTCATGCTTTATTTTATTTTCGTAAGCAATAGAACACCTACTCCAAAATTATCTTAATAACTAAAACTGTAGCTTAAGTTGTTAATTGTTATTTTTACCAAATTAAAATTGTAAATTCTACAGAAACAGATATAAAATGCGAGTTTGTTCCATGATACGAAGTACAAATGCAAAAAGACCTTGATCTTATGTAAACCAACAACGTTATTTTTTCCATTCGAAGATGCGATAGGTAATTCACGTGTGTATAATGTTGATACACGAATTTCGTGTGATAATAAATGATAACAGATTTTTTGTAAAATAATCACATTGGACAATAACTTAGCAACTAGAAGGTATTTGATTCATTATGGGAGGTAAATATATCAAAATTAGAACACATACATATTTGCATTTATATAGGAAGGACCACTATTTGATTACCGTCACAACCTTGTGTTTTCTGAAAGTGAAATAGCTTACGTAGGTATCTAACATATGAAATAAGACAAAGTAATGAAAATAACACCATAATAGAATTTGCTCAAAGTACAATATTGATAGGTACATTTCAAATTAGAGAAAGATAATGAAGATGAATCGATAAAGTTGAAGTTAAAATGTCTCATTAATGAGAAGAAGAGATTATAAGCAGCACAATACGGGGCGGAAACTTTATTTAGTGCAGAATAAAGCAATTATTTTACTAAAAAAGTTCCTAGGGGCCTCCTCCAAAAAATAATGTAGTAGATAGGTACTACCAAAAATGATTATGGGCACACCCCTATGTGTGTGCACATCCCTAATATATTAACTGGCCCGTAAACATATAAATAGCTATTGTCTCTCTACTCATCAACCGAAACAAAGACGGGCCCATTACGATGGACAAAAGGAAGAATGAGCTATTTATATGTTTATGCTGCTCGTTATGGCTCATACTATTTTATTGATTTAGAAAAAAAAAAAACGATTGTCAAGACTACGACTTTTACCATTTTTAAGTCTTGGCTTATAGAAGTACAAACAGAGTAAGAAGTAAGTCGCTGGCTCTCATAAAATCTAACTAACTAAACGCATCTGAGTGATCTTGCTTCAATCCGTTCATATGTTCCAGGCAGTTCAAATCCCGCTGAGTCGCTAAATTGGTATTTGGATCCGATTAAAGAAAAATTAAATAATTGCAATATGAAATTTGACAGTTAAAATCAGTAAGTTGTTTCTTTTAAACTACGTTGAGAAGCTATGCCAAGCAAAAAATGAGTCGCAAAAACGACGACAAGATTGTGACAATTTCTTTAAAAATTAGAATTTCGAATTACGAGTTGATGACCGTGTCCTCAATTCATAGAGCACAAAGTTTGTTCATGATGTCAGTTCCATCTAGTAATATTAGTTAAATGGTTAAAATGGATCTGATTTTGAATGGGCTCATCCATTCAAAGACAGATCCGGCTTTACTGTCAAGGCAAGATCGAAATGCGCACCCTTGTCCTTAAACTCGAAGGCTGACAGAGACATAATTATTTATTTGTTTATTTTACGATTACTTTTATCTCAAACATAAGATCTTGGCAAAATACGATGCTGCTTTCGTATTTACCATCAGCTTTAATCCATTTTAGTATTCTATGTCTAAACAATGGTTAACGTTATCGTGGGTAATCTATGGTTGCGTAGAGATAATCGTAAAGTCAAATGATAACGTTATGATTAAGGGAGATAAACTCAAGCAGAAAAGCATGAATAGTCGTTATTCACAGCACAAGTGTGCTAGGGGAATAACTAAAGTTCTGTATTAGTAACTCCGTGCGTCGTTGCGTTACTATGTCAAGAAAAATAACGCAAAGCTGTGTTGGCTCCTTACCCACGATGATGATGAGCTCAGTTCCTCAGTAAAACTAAAACTAGCTTGTTATAATCATAATCGGTCTCATGTCTCATACTAATATTGTTTGATGATGTTGGATGATGATGATGGCGTATGCTTATTGCAACGTTTTTTGCGACATTATTTCTATCCTACGTAGTTTATTAGTCAATCCTATGTACACTAACAGTTTACATACATCATCATGCACCGTCTCCATAAAAAGTTTCTCACCAATAGCAGACAATCGCGTTATTTTAAGCTTTTTAGTCATTTATCGTGAAGTTAAAATAATATTTCGTAAATTATGTCAAATATCTCTATTAGTCGACTTAAGTGGGCGATCCCACGGGCTGTAGAGCGTCAATAGTGACAAGTAATGGTACCTGATAGATAAGCATTCAACTAAATATTTATATTGGTGATAAGACTGAAGTTTATGAGTTTGTCTTAGTGATTATCTTAACTTAAACTTGAGAATATTATTTGCTTAGTCATACTTTAAGTATTTATGCTGTGCAAACTGTTTTTATTGCAGTTTTAAATTAAATTAATAAGCTCCTAATTACACGGGTGTAAAAATGACAGTTTTATGAGATGGAAAGTAGAGATAAGGTTTATGAATACTTCCATAAAGAATAGAAGACACATTATTTTACTTTGGGTACCTTATATTAATTTCACTTATAGATAATTCAACCTATTGTCTCGTCGGTATTATTTTTGGTGGATCTGGCTGGGGCCCTATGTTTGAATAACTTGTGTCAAATAGCGTGAGATAATCATTTATTAATGTGTGATTTTTGAATGTATATTAGTTTAACTCGACACGGGAATGATTAAAAAAACTCAATTTCGTAAGACTCACGTCATTATTTAGCGTTATTAAATTCATTTTCATAATCATAGCCTAAATAATACTTAAGGTAGTAACTTAAAAATACCTTTCAACGGGTTTTTAGAAATTTTGATCTAGATTACCTTAGGCTGATGCAGTTTATCACCTCTGTATGTGTAGAACAAGTTTGTTTGTGGATTTGATACTGGCACAGTAGCCAGAGCCACCTGAACTGACGTATACTCTACCTATAGGCTGAGTGGTGCAGGTGGCGAGTCGGGTTTCAAAACAAACCGGCTGAAATATTACGTATATCTATAGAACAAACATTATACAATAATTGCAATAAATACGCTAAACTGTTTACGCATCGGCTGTAAACAAACCAAAGACTGTGTACTGTGCTGACTCTACCCAACATAAGTTCATCTTTTGTTGTTGTTTGTTAATGTATTGCTTTTTTAGATTTTGACGTCTAGTAATAGAAATCGTTCGCCTGGTAAATGCACAAATATTGCTGATCGCAATGTTTCATTTCACGTAATAAGCCTGCGCCGGGCAGTTGCGCGCGCGCAATGCGGAAGCGGGCTGTCGTTTGACATTTTACTAAACCCGCCTATATCTTTGATGTGGACAAACTTGTCGTGTTTTTTTAAACGACACTGATACTATACTTTTTGGTTTTAGGGCAATAGATGGCTTCGGTGTGAAGTCACTAGGAGACAAATATGAGGCCAATGTCCTTCTACGAGTCACATTATTATGAAAAATTAAATCTTGTATTTTTCAATTTACCTTACTATGCAAGCTACAGCGTTAGGTCTATGTACCTATTTTAATTTTTTACCTCAACATTAGAAATCGAGATTAAAAATTGATTTCTGTTACAAAATATACCGGTCTAGGTAATTGAACTTCCGCTTTTAACCGAAAATAAATAATGAAATACGGCCATAAATTTTTATATTCCAACAACACGATATTATTTTGCGGAACTTGTAATTAGACCCTGTACTGAATTTCTCGCCAAAATAAAACAACTTGACATTTAAGTTATGAAGGATATGGTTTATCAAAAGTGCATAGTGGGATTTATGCTTTAAATCATATTCTACCAGTCACCAGTGGGTTTTCAAGCATTTTTTCTAATAAATTGAGAAAAAAAACTATTTCGCGATATTTTTTTACCGAATTTCTAATTAGCTTGTAAACCAGTCCATTAAACAATTTTATCTACAGACAAGTTTTTACCCACCAAGTGGGGCACTTAAATACCTCCTCTTCTATATTTCCTGTGGTTACATTATTTCCTGAACAAAAATAAACAAGTAATTTAACTATGTGGATTTAAAATGTGTAGGCTACAATGCAAGCCATTTAGTCTTTTCTGTCCCATATTAGCATCATATTAGGTAGGTATGTACTAATTTGTTTAAACTACCTACTAGTTGATGGTAAAATTAGCCTAAAAATAGAAACGCTTTTAAAATACAATCGCCTGCTTTATCTATTGCTATGCAATACATACTTAATTAATTTTGCATTTGAAAACTTGTAGAATCGTAAATCTGGAATATGAGATATAAATTCAAAATATAGGGTGTAGCATGTAATAATATGGAAAAAATTAAAATATAGGTACTTTGAGTAACCAGTGATCAATTCTAAATGGAATTATTTTTTTATAATGAAAATATATTTAATTGTTAATTTCTAGTAGGTACAGTAAATCGAGTGTGTCCATTCATAGAACATAACATTGTCATTTACTACAACGAGTTAGCGATTTTGATTCACGAATACATTGATTTATGGATAATAACTTTGGATTTCTATCACATTTTAGCGCACTGTGATCAGTCAATATAACTACGTATATTCTGTTAAAAAATGATACCGGTTACTTGATCAAGTTGACTTGAAGTCGAAGACGGCCAACGTCTTGAAGGTGAATGCTGAATTTCTAATTTCAACATAAATAGTGTAATTAGTTATCACGAGGCGGCTACGTGACGTGTTTATAGTCATAGGCAAGTGAACACCGCAATTAGGTAACGGTTTTACTCGAATGTACCGTTCGCGTTTCTCGCGAATGTTTCACGACTGGCTTTCAATCACTACAGTCTACTTAAACCGTTGCATTGGCAAATGAGATAAACGCTATTTCACAGGTAATTCATGTCTTCATGTCAGAATTTTCACTACACCTACAATGCAACTAAGTATTTTCATGCTATTAACAGGCATTTGAATCTGTTGATGACAACGACGTCAATTGTCCACGCTTTATCTTTGTGTTTCGATATTTAGCTGAAACATAACATTGCTTGCTAAATACAAGTGATCTTGTCGGTAGGTAAATAAAAGATGTAGAAGAATAATTAAGCTTATGCAAATTACTGAAAGTTTTGTCCTGTTAGTCATTACAATAACACAATTTATCTGTAAAACACAATGAGAAGAGAAAGAGAAACACAAGATTGGAGAGTCAATGTTAGCCAAAGAGGAAAAGTATATATTGAGGAAAAAATTCAGATGAACTACTTAGTAGATAATAGCTTCTCATTACTGGACTCAAAATTCAATTGAAAAATACCAATTAACACTGGTAACTCGAGCCAGAAGGTATACCTTCTGTATTAATTTCCACCAATAAAGGAAGTTCTTGCTACAACCACAGAAGGTAAGTATAAACAACGTTTTCGAAACATCTAAGATTATAAGAATAAAACTTGAATGTAAAGCCTTCTTAACTTCCTTTTAAAGGCCATGCACCAAAACCACATGCAGAGATCAATACCATAAATGGATTACCGTATGCATCATCCAAATGCGAAATTAAGTGCGCACTGCATGCATTGTGAAGGCAGAACAAGGATTGCAACAGATGCTTGTTTTGACCATTAATATTAATTCCCACTAAGGTTGACAGTGGCCAGACCGGAGGTTAAGTTTGTGATTGTTGATGTTGGTAGGGAGGTAGCAGTGAGTTATAATATAGAGAAGACAAGAAAAATGTGGATTTCGAGTATGAAACCGTTTGTATGAGTTGATGACAAGTGGCGTCAATTCATGGAGCATGAAATTTGTTCCTGGTGTCAGTTCCATACGCTATAGTAGACGACAGTAGCCTAAGGTTTAACGATTGCAGGTGAAGGGAGGTAAAGAGACTGAAAAGAACGTATGAGATGGTGTATCGTACATCGTAGTTTCGTCGTATGTTTCGCACCACGGAATTGGGGCATTTCGCACCACGAGCCTTCAAACCGTGGACCGAATTTCCCAAGTGCTATTTCAGAATGGGATTATTCGCACTGCAGTGGTTTGTGAAATGCGTTGATACAAAAGATACTTTGGGCTAATGATACCATTCTGAAACAGCAATAGGGCGATTCTCACTGCGCGCACGGTCCGTAAACTTAGCAGTGCAAAACGCCCCAATACCCGTTGCAAGAAAAAATTTGTTTTAAATATATAAATATAAATATGCGCCAGACAACACACCAATTGTCTGGTTTCGTGGTAAGGAATTGTATTTTTTTTGTTTTGTTTATATACTTTCATTATGCAATTATTTATAAGTAAGTATAAGGTTCTAGTTCTACCTAATACGAGTAGGTATGTTAACTAATTCAATAATTTGGTATTTCAAACTTTTGATTTTTGTACTTTTGGTTTAATTAATGTCGATAAACTACAGAATGAAAAATAAACATATGAAGCAAACCATATGGTTTGTTAGTGTAATACTTAAATGCCTATATGTTCATAAATATCCGAAAGTTTATTCAACAAAGGCGATAGATAACACGAGCTGATAAAGATTTACGTAAAAAATCTTATCATTAAAATAATATTGATAGTCACAGCGGACTTATCTATTTTTGCATATGATAGTGACAGCGTTTTAAAAAAAGAGGTAAACTATTTTTTTAAAATAATGTATGTGTAAGTAATAAGTTTTATCACTGAATATATAAATAACCTTATTTATCTATTCAGTGAGTTTTATCCTCGATGAAAGTTCAGCGTAAGTAAATATAGCACCAAATTGTAAAGCAGCTGAAATAATTCAGACAGACGACATTTTATTTTAATTTTATTTTATTGTTTAATCCACGTGAATACATAGGTAGGGTAGGTATACAAGTATGTCCTTTATGGGGCGTTAATTTGTTCTGCATATCTTCTTCGGGTCGTTACATATTAAAAATATACCCATAAATATCTATGTCTAGGTTGGTAATTTCGATTATTTACAGTGCAAGACAGTGATGATAAATAGTTTCAAAGAAAAGAGCTGAAATCTTACAAAGAGCATAGGGGCCCTATCTTTTATCACTCGCGTCAATAAAACTTGTGATTTTCGTTCTAATATGAATTAAAACTCAACGAAAAGAACACATTTTTGAACGAAAATCATCCGGAATACTGACACGAGTGATTCAAAAATAGAGCTTTAGGTTACTTTCGCTGAGGCTAAAAGCTGCAGCAGACCCATCGATCATCCTCTTTGTGTCACACCAACACTTGTAAATTACCGGATACAAACCTTCCTGTTTGTTTTATCAAAGAGGCTCCTACTTACGCGGCATGTAATTGGTTCAGTATATTATGTTCTTTTCTGTAAGCCGTCATAATGGCTTGGTGTTAGTTGTAATAACAAAGAGAACAATACAGCGCCAATGTGGTCCGCGGTATTTAGTGCAAGCGGCGCGCGTCGCGATCTTATCACTCAAAACACTCGTGCGCTGCGCATGCTCCTTATGTTCAACTCCATAAAATTCAAAGTTAAACACGAACTGTTAAATAGGTACATTAGAATGCGACTGACCAAAGTGTAGGAACATACTGACCATAGTACGAGTAAGTGTAGGAACATCCTTCACTTGTGGACGTATGCGTATTTTAAACTTATATTGATTCCCCGTCCATTGGTATAGAATGAACAACTACCTCCTTTTTTACGTGATGTATCCTGATAAGATACGGGCCTCTAACAACAATTTTATTTCAGCATCAATCTATATATATAAAAGAAAGTCTTGTTTGTTACAACACTTATAACTCGAGAACGGCTGGACCGATTGCCATGGTTTTTGATTTGTTGGATTTGTTTCCGTCCCGAATAGCAGAATACATCTTAAAAACAATGAAAACTCGATATGTGTAATGAATACTTAATCATTTCAATAGATGCTCATTTGTTTATTTCATGTCAAACATTTGTTGTCCAATCCTGTCAAATAGTGTAACAACTATTATTATTTTTTGGAGCTTATGGAAATTCCCATAAAACAGGGCCGGGGCGGGACGGGGCTGGGGGCGAAACGAAGTTCGCTGGGACCGCTAGTAGACAGATAAGATACGAACGATTATTACAACGCCTGACAGTACATGCTTGCATCCCGGCAAACTTGTTGTTCGAATGTTAAATTGCTTGAATTGTTTTTTTCTGTCCTATAAATACTCATAAGAACTCGTATGTAAGTTCAAGTACCTAGCTGTAAGAATTTCGCTTAAAAATCAACATATTTAATACGTACCGAAGTATCTACATACTTAGGTACGTATTAAATATGTTGTTTTTTTTTTGTAGACATTTAGAAACAAGGAGTAAGTAAAACGAATACTTTAAGTACCTCTGCCTTAATGCATCTAGCTGTCTTATAGGTAGTTAGTAGTTTAGTAATGCTCACAAAATGTAAATTACTTTAAATTTGGTATGTAAAATCAGCATATTCATAAATGTATTCAAAATATATGTACGTTTGAAATTAAACTTTACGATATTCCATAGCATTATTTCACGAGACCACATATTTGCAGCTATAGGCACTCGTATTGAATCATTTCCTAATCGTTGCTATAAAACAAAAGTAAGAGTAATGAATTTCTTATTTATTTTGTTTTTTATTATCTTAATAGTCTTCTATACCAATAAAATGCTTTGTCCTGAATGACTGACTGACTGACTGACTGATGGATCAACGCACAGCCTTAACCGCTGATTGTAGAGACCTGAAACTGGGAGGGTGTGTTCTTTGTGTGACGAAGGGATCCGATAAGAAAGGATTATCAGAAATTCCACCCCTAAGGGGGTCAAAAAGGGGTGCAAAGTTTGTATGGGACAACCAGATCCCTAGGTCCAATCTACTTCAAATTTTTCATACACATTCTTTTACAAAATTGACGGAAGACTTGTTTTGTATTTTATTGGAATTCATCTCCTAAGGGGGTTAAAAAGGGGTGCAAAGTCATTATGGGGGTGATTTTCTTCGAATTTGATGTCAATACTCTTTAGTGCTTACAATTAAAATATTTTTTATTTCATTTTTGACAGTCATTTGACATAATCTGAGACAGAATATTTGACACATGTTTGTTATTGATGTTGCTCTCAAGAAGAGATTTTATTGCTTAGAATAGTAAATAATATTTTTTTGTATTTAAACAGCGTAGGTATCAATCGGTCTGTGTCCAGTGTAGATTGCAGATCGTATGTTCATATTGTCGGTGGACATTCTACGCTGCTCCTGTGATCGAAAGGTGTCCAATCTGTAACTTTTCTGCAAACTTTTCGTGGGGGACATATGTTTAGCAGTGGACGGCTTTTGTATGTTGATGATGATGGTGGCGTAGATCTTTACATAGAATTGTCTCTTTCAATTTACGATTTGAATTCAAGAAAGTAGAGTAGGTATTCGCTATAACCAATAACCATATAAACAAAGCTCAAATATAAACTCTTAAGGTAGCGAGAGAAGACTTGAGGGAATTTGCTTCTCTCACAGCCTGTATGTGACATGATGCTGTGTAAGCGCAGAGAGTAGCCTGGTCATTGTAGTACCTGAAATAAATATACGATTGACAATAGGGCGTACTAAGTATTTCCATTTAGTTGTAAAATAAAAAAATAATATCCCTGTGTAAGTTTGACCATTATACCGGGCTACATGTTGTGTGTACATAAAGTATAACATTTATTGTCTGTACGCATTTCTTTGTATATATTTTAAAACTGGATGTTTTCGTTTGTTTGTTTGAACGCGCTACACACAGGAACTATTAGTAAGGTTATAAAATATGATAGATAGATAATTTATCAGGGAAGGCCATAGTTTAATGCGTATAGGCTTATAAATTTTCGCTACGATCTATGGGAACGGAGTTAAACTAAAACGCGCGTACGAAGTCGCGGGCGGGCCGCTAGTTATATATATAGACCAAGTTTTTCGATCTTACAATGACTTCACTTGCTATGATTAGGTACTAAATCTGATTTTTCTATGGTACTAATGATACTCCGTGCTTTTGCATGGAACTGCAACGGCTTAATGTGGAAAGCACGTTAAGCCGTTGGTCCTGGCTAATATCGGTTGATATTAGTCGCTAAGCCTAGTCTAAGGCCCTATGGGTGGCTTAGTAACTAACTTCTGACAGCAAGGTTAGTCGCTTTTCTTGTGAACACCCCTGCACCAATCCACACTGAGCCCGCGTGGTGGAGTATGGCTCAAACTGCCTCATAGTTGAGGTAAGGCCTTTGCCCAGCAGAGGGACTTTACATGCTAACTCTACTATGGTAGTAATTTATTTTTTTGCAAAAATAAGATACATTTCCTAAGTCAAGAAAATTCTATATTGAAAATATAAAAGTCATATAAGTGGTAGTATACCACTTTTGTTTGAAATTCAAGTCATCTATGTTGCTATTATATGTACGTTCATTGTAGACTTCAAACTCAATTTATGAACATAACAAATGATGGTATTATACAATACATAAAAGAAAGCTAATGGCAAATAGCTCAGTCTGTGCTGACATAGAATGTAATCCCACTCAGCGGTGGTTTTCACTGAAAACCCATGGAGAGATGGGAGTGCCTGAAAACTTTTCAGCCACTTCCATGTCTCCATAGGTGTTAGGTGAGCGTTAGGTTATGGGGACTTACAGATCCGTGTTATGATAAGAGTTCAGCAGAAAAAGAAATAAAAAAAGAAGGGGAAGTATGAACTTCTATTCTATTCGATTAGGTACTTATGTCTGAGGTTCTTAATAACAAGTACCTAATCGAATCGAGAGCGCATGCTATGATTCTCATAATTACGATAATTAATTATTAATAATTAATGCCGGTGAAATGTTCCAATGAAGAGGAAACAAAAGGGTTATAAAGTTTATAACAATAGAACTGATTTACATTAAGTTCTTCTTTATTATTTTCTAACGACAATTCTAATTAATGTTTTTTAATTATAAAATGCTAAAAACGATACAAAATTACATCCATATCTTTCTCAGAAAACACATATTTATTCTTATAAAGTTCGATCTAAACTAAATTATTACACGACCAAATAAATAAAGCCCACAATTCACAAACTAATTACAAAAAATATCATTGCTTCTCTTATGTAACGAAATCATGTGTCCAGGGACGGGGAATAGTAGAATTTCTATCTTTAGCCGATTGATGGTTCTGGAGGTGACTTTGTATGTTCGTAGTACGCTGGAGAGGATGCTCTTCATAGCCAGCATTCCGAAGTGACGACCTGAGGGTAAAAAGAAGGTGATAATAATTATACTCCTACCGATTTACGGTAATGGCGGCGACTCTCAAACAGAGATAGGCCAGGTACGCAAGAGATATTATAGTGCCCAGATCTGTGCGCAATACACAAGGGCACTCTCTGTTGAACAGAGTCTGTTCCTTCCGACACGTCCGGTGAGAGATCAGGCACAGGACAAGTTTGAAAGTTAGTTTTATTTTCGTTCATATTATTATGTCCAAACAACTACAGATACAAAAATGATGTTTTAACCCCAAGCCAAGCTAATCCTCTCATGGAAAGTACAGCTAATACTTACACTGTCTAATATCCCTTTCTTGTTGGTGTAGCGGTTATCCCGCTGGTTGCTACTCAAGAGGACCTTGGTTCGGATTCCAGGTCGGGGCAAAATTTTTTTTGGGTTTCTTTGCTTTGAAAAAACACGTAAATAGCTCGGAATCAGGGAATTTTTGGTGATGACACCCCCAAGCCTCGGAGAGTACATTGAACCGTTGGTCCTACACCTGATCTCGCATCGGTCATACATGTCCGACAGCCGTCTCACCGAATTAATAAGAGTGACGGAACAAAACAGAGAGAGTTTACTTGTGTATTGCGCACACATCTGGGCTGGATGGGGGGGAGGGGCTGCCATTCGGAAAATCGGCAGGAGAATATTATTCTGACTCTAAGACGCTGATACAATGTTTACCATACCTATGCAGTTCCTAGCTCCGTAGCTGAAGGGTATGAACGCGCAGGGGTGCCGCTTGGCGTTGTGTTCGGGAAGGAAGCGGTCAGGGCGGAAGCAGTTCGCGTCGTCCCCCCACAGCTTCTTAGAGCGGTGCATCACGAACGGAGCCACTGCGCAGCCCACGCCCGCTGGCAGGGTTACGTTGGCTGGAAGAAATATACAATTTGTAGTTTGTTTTTGTTTTTATAGTGTATTGTCACCATACAAACTTAATAATATAAATTGCACTTGTAAAAAGACAACTGTTAACCTGTGACAGACGCGGAGTTCCTCGTCTGTCACAGAGTCACAGTTGCTTTTTACAAGTGCAATTTATATACAATTTGTCTTATATTATAAGGTCACCTCGTTTTAAGTGATTATATTTAAAGGGCCGATTCAGCACAATAAATTAATATTTATTTGTAGAAAACACATTGGGTCTTTATCTGCTAGTTTTTGAGAAAATTGGAGACTAAGGTAATATTTTTTTTCAGATTTTATTTTTTTATTAATTAAGGCTAAGATTAGAAACTAAGAAGGTTTAGGCATTGAATTAAGAGAGGCGAAGCCGATGACGTAGATAACTTTTTAAATTGTCAGGGTGCTGTTTTAAAAAAATGATATTGTCTATGTTAAAGAAAATAATAAATATTAAAATCTCGATTTTCCAAAAAAATATGGTCCTGTTTTTATGATGTAAGTATACAAAGCCACCGTTAAAATATTATCACTTAAAATGATTTGACCTTATATGTATGTAGTTGGTGGGTACCAAGCAATTGTCAATCTCCGTGTGTATTTATCACTATATCAAAGTCAATTCCATTCGAATCATTTATTTCAAGCTACACAAGGATAATAATGAAAATCCGGTCAAAACGATAATAAAATAAAATAAATAATAATGAAGACAAGGAAAGAGTGTAGTTTATTTGAATCGAACGTCATTTAACTTAAATACTACAACAGTAAATAAATAACTAATATCAACAAGAAAATTTTGTACTTACAAAAGTACTTTATTTAAATGTAATGAAATTATTTCTACAAAACTTATACTACTTGACTGTATGTATGTCAACCATTCGTCGATATTACTTGATTAGTAAGGCAAATTAGAGAATAGCGAATGCATTAGCAGGAGGCCGATTCTCGCATGATCGAGCCTATTTCGATTACGAGTAAAAAAAATCGAGTCACATAATTATCCATCCACGTAAAAAAACTACCGCACGAAAGAAATCAAAATGCATATAAATCATGACCCGGATAAAGCAATAACTGTATTTTCTTTGAAAAAGAGATGTTGATCGGTGAATTTTTTTCGTATAAAAACTCACGAGAATTGGCCTCCTGAAACACTCTTCATCAAACTTTTAAGTTAAGAGTACGTTAGTGGGCTCGCCAAAAACAGAGCTAAGCGAAGCGCAAGGGCACTACCTACCTTTTCTCGAAGTGTTTCGTCCTTTTTCTCACTGCCTCATTTCTGTCTACAATGAGTGTTAGCAAAAATAATCTTATTATCACATTATTATTTACTCGTTTTACTACCGATACAAAACCACTAAGTATGTACTAAGTAAAGACCCATCAAAGTAAAACTTTATGGTGGCGCGAATTTTCTATGAAACTGAAGTGTTTCATGTGGACATAACATTTACGTTGTACAATAAGAATAAACATAATGGCGACGTCAATTCAGTAGTAAAGTGCTACAAGTGTTTGTGTTCCAGCAATTCACATAGAGCCGAAGTACTATTTGTGTTGTGGAAACTAGCTGACACGTATTATGCATGATTTCACCAAGAGGGCCACGTACACTTAAGGACAAAAATATTGACTCTACTCGTATGACGTTACCTACGTCATAACTTATGTATATTGGTACTTATATATCTTAACTTGTTACATGGGCACTTTTTAGAGGAGAAAACCAGTCATGTTGTTTCCAAAGAAATAACAAAGATGCATATGTGCTTTTAAGGTTTACACAGTTCTTAATAAAGATAAATAAAGCCTATAATATAATTTCCTAAGTCTAAGATGAAATCTACTAGCGGAACAGAAGATATAATAGTACTACATACTAGCGGTCCCCTGCAACTTCGTCCGCACGTATAGATATTTCTCCGCTCTTAATTGTAGCGTGATGTTAGCTTTACTCGTTAATAAAGTATAATAAGAATCTTTAAAATCTGATTATTAGTTCCTGAGATTAGCGCGTTCAAACAAACAAACTCTTCAGCTTTGTAATATAAGTATAAATATTGTGAGTGTAGTGTCAAAAGGTTATGTATTTCCCTTAATTAGTACAACCCCTTTTATTATTAAACTATTAATGCCACTTAGTATATTTCTGAATGCGACTGTTATAAACTGCCAATGTCAAGATGAGCAAACATTTGCAGAGTATTCGAGAAACATACAGGATCTCCAAAATGGTAATCTAATGCGAATAATTCTTTGACATCATCTCTTCAAATAAGATATAACACAGTATTTTATCAGTGGGAGTAAACATTGTTACTTGTTAAAAAAACCGGCCAAGTGCGAGTCGGACTCGCGCACCGAGGGTTCCGTACAAACCTGCAAGGTTTACAAATATTTATTAAAAAATATATATTTTGTAATGTAACTAAAAATTTAAGGTTTTCGGAATTTTTCCTTTATGTGTGCTATAAAACGTTGCTTCATGCCAAATTTCAAGATTCTAGGTCGACTGGAAGTACCCTTTAGGTTTTGATTCCCTTGCAAGTACTTGCGAGTTTCAAAATATGCAGCATAAATTGCTGTTTCTTTTGATTGCGTTGACATAGAAGTTTGATTTTGTTACAGCTTAAAGGTATTATAGACTTGAGTATTTGGTATGAATTTCAATTTAATACCTCTACGCGTTTATGAGGAAATAGTTAGTAAGTTTAAAATTATTAAAAAAATATATATTATGTGATGTAACTAAAAATTTATGGTTTTCGTAATTTTTCCTTTATCTATGCTATAAGACGTTGCTTCGTACCAAATTTCAAGATTCTGAGTTCACGGGAAGCACCCTGTAGGTTTTGATTCCCTTGCAAGTGTCGAAAATTTGCGGCATAAACGGCTGTATCTTTTGATTGCGTTGGTTTAGAAGTTTGATTTTTTCACAGCTTCAAGGGACAGTAGACCTGAGTAATTGATATAAATTTCAGCTTCATACCTCCACGCGTTCCTGAGAAAAAGGGTCTTGACAGACGGACGGACGGACAGACGGACAACAAAGTGATCCTATAAGGGTTCCGTTTTTTCCTTTTGAGGTACGGAACCCTAAAAAAAGAATAATTCCGCGATTTTGCGTTATTTTTAATGATCGTAGAACGCTGCCTGCATCCTCGCCTCCTTGCCTCATTGTTTTTGAATAAGAAACTAGCTTAGAAAGTTAGAACTAAAGACCAGCCGCTCATATTTTATTTTGACGTTTTCAAAGGAGACATTTTTTTTTGGGCCCAGTAGCAACTTGTAGCGTCTAATAATGACATTGCACCCTGAATTAATAACTTATTTTTTTAGACAATTAGACGAAAGATAACGTTTAAATGAAACCGGAAATACATGTAAAGGAACGACGGGCTGGTCAATATAAAAACAATATCAATTATTTCAAGTACGTTGTTTTTTTTAGATCACGTTTTTTCTACTTTTATTTATTTAAAACAATTGGAATCTCCGAATAAAATATTTTAATTGCTTTTTTAAGATTTTTGCATAAAATGATTATCTAGTAAAGCCGTGGAACGGATAGCAACTCTGACATTTATCACTGACATTGACAGGAATGGCTGGAGTGTCATTAGTCACACTTTCCGTTTGACGTTTGGCTTTACGTCACCTTCCGTTTGTTTTGGTTTGTCTTGAATTAAGTGTTTGTTTTCTCCGGATTTTTAACGAAAAATAAAAGCAAAAAGCATCAAGTACGGTCCCCATTCCACTAAACCGTTGTTGTGTAACTGTGCAGTGAGATTTCAACGACTGTGATTTTCAGAAACGACTGAAAATGTGCGTTAACTGGTACGTGTGTGTATTAAAGTTTTGATAAATTTTCAAATATTCCCGTTAGATAACGAAAAACTAATATTGTTAATGTTTTTAAGACATTATAAGGAACAATTTAAAATATGTTTCATCACTAGACGTCACAATTTATGGGTGGGCCCATCCTCCATACAAGAAAAAAATGTCTCCTTTGATGGAAAATTTATATGAAAATTGGCAAAGTCAAGAAGTTTATCATTCTTTCCATTATTCTTACAAAACCTCAAAATAGCATTAACTATGCGGCTAAATTGTAGTTAAATAGCTTTTAAGTTTATTATTTCATGCATGTCTTAGTTTTAATTTTGCTTAAAACTTCGACTAATTAATGTATTGAGTAGAAACTCTAAAATGAACTTACATAATTGTAATTCCTTTTGTGTTTTCCTGCCGATGATTGGTACGACCGTGTAAAGACGCATAGTTTCTTTGATGACTCTTTCTAGATATTCCATCTTGCTCAAGTCTTCTTTGGTAGGAAGTCTGTCTGAATCACCGAAGATGCCTTTCAGTCTGAAACGGAGTAATAGAGTTGTTGATTCTTACGGTTCAATCAAAATTTATTTATTTTAGAGTTTCTTAAGGGCGTATATAAACATAACATACATTTATTGTTTCCAAAGTGCAATAACAATGGGTAGCAGCTCGATCTAGCTTTCAAAAAGCTTTAAGTATGTTAGCTAGAAAGAATAGCAAAGCCAAGACATTAAGTTTTTGTCCTGACTGTTGATTGAAAAAATAGGTAGTTTCAAGAGAATTCTGAAGTATGATACGCGCAACGATACTAAGTTGAAGAGCTTTCAAAAGCAAAGGATTGACAGACACAAGGGTGACTTTTATCTGTAAAATTATTGGATGATCTATGGTGGTGTTGACTCTCCATACACCTTTCCTTGTACTTTCTTAAGGAATTAAGGATTAATATTAAGATATAATTGTGTCATTTAAATAATAATAGATTTAAGTGTGATGTGAATACACCTGAAAAGGTAAAGATTGGCGAAAATACCATAAGAGCAAATGTAACTGCTATCACTGTCACCCATTTCTTATTCACTAATACATTTCATTTCATTTCATTTTATTTCAGTTCTAGTTAGCATTAGTGCTTGGGAGACAACCAGCGCCACGACCGTTGATTGTTGCCGGCTTTCGTGATGGAGTTGATAGAAATGTGAATATGACTCATGCATGAGGATCTAAGTGAGGGCTTTGATAAATAGCAAAGTTGTTCCTTAACAACAAGAGCAAGTACTTACTCTTCATACACCTTCTCTTGTTCTTCCTCGTGACTGCCTAGCAGCAGCAGTGCGTAAGAGACGACGAGAGCGGTGGTGTCGTTACTCGCTATCGTGATAGAGATGTGAAGATGACTTATGATGTTCTAAGTATGATCTTTCCTGGATTGTATGGTCTTTGATAAAATAGCCTGTTCCTGAACAAAAAGGGCAAGTACTTACTCTTCATACACCTTCTCTTGTTCTTCCTCGTGACTGCCCAGCAGCAGCAGTGCGTAAGAGACGACGAGAGCGGTGGTGTCGTTACCCGCTATCGTGATAGAGTCGATGTGCTCTCGCAACTGCTCGTTTGTGAACTTCATGTCTCTAGTTAGTAGAAGTTCGAGGAGGTCTTTCCTTCCTGAAATATAATGGCATAAGATCAAGAAAATTGATCCAAATAGATGATCAAATCTTGGTAGTAATTGATTTTAGGTTAATTAGTGTAATAACCCTTCATTTACTATTAGTTATTATTTCTTTGGAATGTTACTTTGTGTAAACTTACCTTCTTTATTCATGCCTTCTGTTTCAAAAAGAGCCCTTTTCTTATTGACTACCTGAAAGAAAAGAAAACATAAATTTATAAAATGATCACTGGCTTTTATGAGCCACTAGTGATGGTGTTAATGGCCGCGGCTAGTGGCTCAATGAGCGCTTGCTCTTAAAGTGAAAATTGTATCTTATTTCGTAAACAAACCTCGTCAGTAAACTTGTGCGTAAGATCGATGTTCTCCTTCTGCATCTTGGCGTAAGGCGTCAGGTTGAAGAGCGCGTCAGGCTGCAGCCAGGCCTTGAACAGCCGCATGTTGATGATCGACATGACGCAGTTGCGCGCGCGCAGGTACGGCGTCTCTGGGTTGTGTTGGACGTCCATTTTTTCGCCCATTGCTGTCTCTGGAAGATGAAGTAACACATAGGTTTTCTAGTCATAAGACTGCGTCCTTTGGTCCTACCGAAAGCGATGGCGAGACGATTCAGACCAATAATTTGCGAAGACTGGCAAATTCTGGGACACGTGGAGTAGTTTAGGGGAGGCCCTTGCCCAGCAGTGGGACAGTATAGGCTAGGAAAAAAATACGTCCTACGTCAAGGAGGTCTCGGTTCATTCGGGCAAAAAAAAACGCAATTATAACATTAACATCGAAAACTCTTGGAGTTGAGACGTTGAAGCAGCTATCTAATGATTTCTATTTGTATCATGTCATATCACCACACCGTTGAGAACAACAAGCGAAACAATATTGGTTGTAGTAATACCACAGATATTATAATACGTAATACAGACATGGACCAAATCGAAGAAGTGTTTCCTGGCAGATACAATTTGAACGTTTTCAAGAATAGTGTATTAAGTGTAAATATAAAAAAAGTTGTTTTCATAATTTTATGTTTCTCATTGCTATGAGACAACACACTTTGAGGTTTATTTCGATCTAATTGTAGGTACTTTTGCCTCTAGCTAGAAGAACCTTACCAAAAACAATATCCAACATGCAAGAAGTGATGTACTTGTAGACATCGAACTCAGGCTTGCCAACTTGCTCGGCGAGCCGCTCGGCGAGCACCTCTCCTTGCTGGCCGAACACCTCGATGTAGTCTTCTATCACGCGGTTGTGGAAGATTGGGAGAAGCACGCGGCGATGGACTTTCCATAGGTCCACTGGTAAAGATTACACATAATGTGACATATTCGGAAATAGGTTTCATGTAAGTATTGGCTAGATTTGAGATGATCTTAAGTGTGATACAATAATTCGGTAGTTTCCTGCAAACACTAATAATTGCACGATATTTAAAGAAATTGCAATATTTTAAGCCCACTTTTCATTGATCATTATTATTAATTTGCATAATGTACTTATTTTTTATAGCTCAACAAACAGTAAAGAGTGCGTCAGTTGAACACAGAAAACAATGACGTCATAGTTTCAAAGTGTTTTAATAAATCTATGAAAGAGTAGCGTCTTGACAATTAAAAAAAAGTATGTGATGGCGGCAACTAGCCTTTTGTTTGAACATTCGTGAGTTGACCCAACAGCTTGTTGAGACTTCTAACGAAGCAAAGTCTGGCCTCTACCTCGGCCATAGAATTAGTCTTGCCGTCTAGCGAGGTAAAGTGCCGATAACCGCAACTATTACATTTCCAACACCTATGGGTTGGCTGGAAGAGATCTCCACCTTTGTTCACATTGTGACTTCATGTATTTTCTGTTCAGCTTATAAGTGTAATAAAGAATATACAAATGTGACCAACCTTTTCGGCACCTTGCCAAAAGGCAACGAACCTTTTGACGTATCTTTATAAGACGTTTAGTTTTATTTCTTGTTATTATTATTATTTTTACTTTTATTATTTTTGTATATGTATAATGTAATTGTTTTTTGTAAATATTAAAATAGTTAAATTAAGTCTTATCATGATGATATTGAAGGAAATTACATCAAAATTATGTAGTCGGAGGGAAAAATCACTCCATTTTATGAAGTGTTAAAAATAAATGTATTAAAACCATAAAAAGTCAACTTTTTAGACTGTCATTTCTATAAATTGAGGCAAAACATTGATAGGGCACTAAACAGAAGTACTTAGTTTATGTACTAGAACATGCAGGTATAATGAATGTTACTTTGCCTATTAGAGCCAAACATTGATGTTTGATTGAACAATAATTACACAAATGAATAGACAAATATTTCCGAAGGTGTCGTGTGTTGTTCCGCATAATTTTAATTGTCTATGCTGTATCTACGTACTCTATTTGTTCAGAGCTGCTTAACTACAGCGCATTTCAAGGATCCAGCTTAGGTGTGAATTAAGAAGTCATTCAAACGATGATAATACGCAAAACCACCATAATGGTAATAAACATTATTATTTGAATAAATAGCAAGAAAAGTTATAGGAAGTTAGCTGGTATGGTAGAACTTACCATATCGGTGTTAGTTACCTAACCTATTTCATAAAAAATACGTAGGTACATTGTATAAGTCTGGATGAGGCCAATGTAATAGAAAAGTCAATATTTTTGGAGAACAGATCTTTACATAATCATACACACAAATATTAGAACCTACGCACCGCAATGTGACCCTAGGTCAAGATTTTTTATAACGTTTACTTATAAAACTGAACACACCTTTTTCAATGGGGATAGCGCATTTTCTTATTTACCTTTAAAAAAAGATTTTCGTGCTGTGTCGTGTTAATGTTTGCGATCGTTTCACCTGACGATGTTCAATTATTAATAATTTTCAGGATTTGCATAATTATATAAGTGTAGATACCATACCTGGTGCAACGAATAATCCATTTCCTAGCCATGTCTGAAGAAACTTGTAGGACGAGTCTTTTTCAAGGCAGTTCTCTAGTATTTTCTGCACGTCTTCAGGATTCAGGGATACTGAAACAAGAAAGGAGTTTTATAACGCACATCTTGTAGGGTTTTAGCATATAATGAACGGTGAAGTATCAAAGTTCATGAATCTACCAAGATTAACTACATATAGTCAATATAAATTGCAAAAAAATCTTCAATTAGTCTAACGCGAATGCGCGTTGATTTGGCACGCATTATCAAAATTTTAAACGACTCTGCCAATGTCTGAGTGTTTGAAAGGTACAGGTATCTCCAAAGGACACGGGGTTCAATGCACGCCTCAGGCTAGTTATTTTTGGGCTGATTGCTACCAAGAGATGAATTATATTTGTAACAGATGTGGCCTCGGCAGGGAAGCGCCAAGAGCCATTTTCATGATTTTCGATATAATTACTGCGTACATACATAATTTATTTCATAAAATAATAATTACACACATGAAGATGCATCAAAAACAGCTACGTGAGGGTTAATGATATATTTTTATTGCCCATGCATCATTGAATTATGTTTTAAGAACTCTTCAACACCCTTATAGGGGACTTGGCATTTCGGGGTGAGGAATAAAAAGTAGTATATAGGACTGATTTAGCAATTGGAGTTGGGAGATAATTAAATTCAACTCTGATCACACTTTATAGTATTTCGGTAAGAAGATAAGAAGAAATTGCAAATATTTAAATTGATCGTAAGTATGGTTAATAAATATCAAGATTCTTAAATGTCGAGAGTTTTGGATGAACTCGCTTCATCGCAAGCGAAAGCTGAACCCTGTGTTTTTAGAATAGCAACATTAACTTTGTATGTAATTATGATAGTGGCAGTCAAACTATTGTTTGTTGAGAATTGACTTAACTTGATACTTAATTTAGAGAACGTTGACATAACTGTTTTAGATAAATAATAGGTAATATTTTACTGAAAAAACTCGTGTTTAAATAATGTGTGTTTAAAAACCAATGAACTAACTTTGTCTGAGAAGTCAAAAACCAAATGTCTTGGATAATAAAGAACATTTAAGAATTTATCAAATACAAGAAACTGGAAAAGTATGAAATTGTTTTTTTCTCAAATTTGAATCGTTATGCCATATTCAGTTTGTCTTTTATTTGCCGCCTCTCGCTAGGTTCAGCTTTCACGTGCCAGAATCTAGCACTTAGATAGCACCCTATTTAGTTAATATAAAAGTGATGCTAAGAAGTGAAGGTAAGATTTTTTTATAAAAGAACACCGCACTCTTATAGGGCAATTTATTTTTTATATGATAGCTGATTGTTGCGATATTATTGCCGTACATAGTTATAATTAAATAAAAAGTATATTTTCGTTATCTAGATAAACTGCTTAATTTAGGTATTGTCCCAAGAAATTGGTAGTTTTGCTGGAAAGTCGTATTACGAAAATACATATTATTTTTGTTAAAACCTAGTCAACCGTTTAATTATAATTTGTATTGAAACACTAAGCTTGACGTTTTTAGGCTTTATTCCTGCATACATACTCGTAAGCTCGTAGCATAAGTCCCGTTTTTTTAAAAATAGTTAGAGCTTAATAACTCACAAATCAATCAGCAGCAATAATCTTTGATTGTTGTAAAAACACCAATCAAAGATTATTGTTTGTTATTTTTAGTATTTTTCAAAAACATTGGAATCTAACTATCAAATTTAAATTTGGAATCTATGATCATCATCTTAATAATAAGGCCATTTAATATGCAATAATGGATTTAAAAAAAAAATCTGCCATTCAGAGGGTTTAGGGATGCGCCCTTTTTGTATAGTATATAGTATATTGTCGATGACATTTTTCGTAGTGCAACTTGACCACCGGCACCAACCCGAAAATAATTGGTTGACACTATATTTCCTGCCTAATTAGAGTTAAAATAAATAAATAAAACTTACCAACATAAAGTGACGGTCCAATCCAAATCTTACTAAGTCCTCCAGACGAGTCCACAAGTTCCGCCAACCTCCTGATGTTCTCTAACAACTCTGCAAGAGAATCCACCGTTTCATTCACTGTATATTTCACAAATAATCGAAATCCATAAATTATGCAACTGCATGCTCACTTTCAGGACCGCCTATAAACCAATGCGTATGGCCAAGAACTGGTAGATCCCCAATAGTGGGCATCCGTTCCGATAAGTCATATAAAGGCTTTCGAAGACGCCTAAAATTTATATAGTACACCAAAGCCACCGTGAATATTAGCACAAAGACGAACATTGTTGACGGACTACGTATCTTTGCAAAACCAGCCCGTTCACTGTGGAGAGTCTGTTTATCTGCTTGTTATATTAACCTCCTCGACAAACTGTATTGCTGTGCCATAAGAAACATGTATCACTATAGGATACAGTGTATGAGGCGACACGTGTGATATGCCACAACTACGCTAATAAATTGATTCAGCAAAAAAGCTTAAAAATAACAATGACAAAATTTTTTGGTGTGTTGGATACGATTTTACTATAAGGCTAAAAATGTAAATCAAAATATGTTAACTTGACTGGGACTGCATGGGTTAAATTACTTTTAAAAAGTTATAGAATTGGAAATGCCTAAAATAAAAAATATTCGGCAGTGGTGGGAATGGCTTGCACTGTATTATACTTTCCGAACGCTTGTTAAAGTTAAAATAAGGTAGTGCAACTGAGTCCGATACATTCTATGGCATTTGAATTTTACTCGTTAGATTGTTTTTTTTTATGAAACATAACTTTTCTGTCTTCTTCCACTGTCTGCCTCAACATTTCCTAATTATTTTTGTGTAATTTTATATAAATTAGAGGTTGGGTGAATAACCCTGCCAATGTTTGAATAAATTCAATGCCAAAAGTTGTAAGTTTGTAGGTAACAAAACAATGTACACCCACGAGAGTAAATCAAGAAAACGTATCGAAAAGAATTCTTGGATTTATCCGGTGGAAGATTTTGTTCTAAGTCCAAATATTTTTGGGTTCCGGTCGTCATCGACATGCACACTGTTAGAATATCAACAACAATCTGATAATCATGTAAAGCTCGTTTGCATCTTTACAGATTAGTTAAGCGCGCAGAAGATTTATAATGCATTAGGCACAATACACGTGTACTTTATGCTTTTCACCCTCCCATAGTTTGGTGAGGTATACTTACTTTACTTACTCGTAATGAGAGAGATGTGGAGCTCTATTTTTAAATCACTCACGCAAATATGGCCTGTCATTTTCTTTGAGATCGATGCCGTCAGCGATTGAAACAAAGAGAACTTAATTTTGTACCTAATCGCTTCTTTTTTTTGCGTGATTGTCCTTTTAATTGATTTTCGAACGATAATCACATGGAATATTGACGCATGTGATACAAAAATAGAGCTACAGGCGTCGAACCAAGGGTTTCGGGTCACCACCTCAACATTTTAAGACTCTACAATTCGATGAGGACGCCAGTTTTGAACCTATTCTCACTCGAAATGAAACTGACTATTAGACCAACCAACTAGTACATAGTCGTGTTTCATTCTAGAAGCCTTAAGTATAAGCTAGGATGATTAAAACTAAGTTTTTGTTCGAGTGACACAAGTGTAGATTGAATAAATATAATTTTTGCATGTTAACAATTTGTTGAATTAACCCTGTCTATAATATGAAAAATCATGTGCCTCTACCAACGACATTATGTAAGCGAAACTCGATCTAAGTGCTTTGACAGTCGGAGTAGATTAGTTTTAAATTAACTATGCGATACGGTTGAGTATAAATACATGGCCAAATATTTAACCGCGGCCGAAGTTTTATATGCTTATAAGATTCAAGCTAGTCGATCTGCTTAACCGAGATCGTTTAAAGTAGAGATATTGGTGTGGTGACGAGCATACGCGTTGTGTTAATTAATTTTCGTAACTGGTTATTTAATGCCAGTTAAGGTACTAGTAACTTTTGGACATCGTATCAGGTAAGTTTGGCTTTGGCGATTGAGTTTTATAATAATCGAGCTTAATTTTCTTTTTTCTTTTTTGGTTGATGAAAAGGAAAGATGTTTTTATATATAAGTCTTGTATGAATTGCAAAATCGTTTTGTTCTTTGTAGAGCTTTTGTAAAGATCAAAAACTGCTGAATCTCTGCCTGAGTATTCTGAATCATTAAAAAACTGTCTTTAAAACATATTTTAGAAATGAAAATCGAGTGCTAAATATTTTTGGCGGTGTAAATCATGAAGTTTTGACTATGATATGATTTTAAATATAAGCACTATCTCTAGATTCTTAGAACTCCTTATCTTTAATTATCTTATGGGTTTGTGGTACCTACTCTGTCAAATTTAAACGGATATGTAATAGCCTGAGCCCCTCGTGGTGGAGTATGGCTCAAACTACCTCATAGTTGAGGTAAGGCCTTTGCCCGGCAGTGGGACGTTACTTTTCCTACTTAATGTAATATTGCCAAGTCAACCAGCAGTATGTAATTTGTTACATTTACTTCTGTAGGACAAGCTATCACGATGATAATCCTCCTAGCGGTACTGGTGGCGGTGTGTGCGTACTGGTTGTACTGGGCTGCGCATGCGAAGCGGATGGACAAAATGACAGAATCCCTGCCGACGCCCCCGTCACTGCCGATCATTGGCAGTGGCATGCTCTTCTTGGGAGACTCAGAGAGTAAGTAGCGAATGCCACTCACTTGAGCGAAATCGTTAGAATCTGAAGGCCTATGCGGAAAACGGAATCCGTCAATACGATTATAGTTTTGCGGATTGCATAATAAAAATGCTTTCGTAGTAGGCCCTCAGCACCTGTTCTACTCCTCGGCCATCGACACATTGGCAAGCCTGTTGAGTTTTGCAAGTGCTTTCTTTATCGCGTAGACCGCGTTACCTCATCAATGTTGCGAGATTACACTCTCAGCAATTATAATATTAAGTTTTGTTTGTTTGTGTAGTGACAAAACACTATAAAATCAAAAATAAAACATTACAACTTTCTTTTATGTTTACTAATAGATAGATCAGAAGAAAGAAATATGGATGTTTTATTATAATCATCACAACATACCTAATTCGACATACTTTGGTATACTTCTCGCGGCTTCACCCGCGTAAATTTCGCATCTCACAAAATATCATTGTAAATTAAAGCCTATATGCTATTCCAATGTAAAAGCTATATTATTGTAAAGTTTCATCAAAATTCATTGGGTTGTTTTAGCGTGACAAATCATACATCCATCCTTAAAAAACTTTCGCGTTTATTATATTTGTAGGATGTAGGATTGTGTAGACAAGACTTTACGCATACAAGAGACACAATCCATCAATCAAATAAAGTTTCATCTGCATTTACTTAATAAGAAGTGTATTTAAACTATTTTTAGACTCGTTTGGTAATGCATATTACAATTAACAATTATTTTTAGGTGTGCTGAAGAACCTTGAATTTTTCGCCTCAATTGCGATTGCAGATAAAGGATGCGTCAAATTTTGGATGGGTCCAAAGTTATATGTGGGTTAGTAAACCATTTTTGATTATTAGGTGGATGCAGTATAAGATATGCTATAGGATATTGTGTCCCAGCCTATTTCAAACACAACTGATTTATTTTCAGCTATTGGAAATCCAGTGGATGCGCAAGTGGTATTAGAAAACTGTCTAGACAAGGATGTTGTCTATCGTTTCTTGCGTCCGTGGCTTGGACACGGTCTTTTTGTAGCCCCAGGTAAGTAATCACAAATAATATAACTGCATAGTATTAACTAATTACTAGCAGAAGCAACACTCTTGTTATACTCATACTTGTAACACGATTGGCTACTAGTAGATCAAAATCTGTTTTTTTTTCAATAATTTCATTCAATTCATTAAACGTCACACTATTATCGTGTTCTAACTAATATTTAACTAGCCAATTCTAGTGTTAGAACTGTGTTTTGGTTGGAAGATGTTTCAAAAATTTTGTTCAAATAAAGCATAGTAGAAATAAAGTGATACGTGCTTACTTTAGGCATTTAAAATTCTGAAGCTCTATTTTTGAATCACTCGCTTCAAGATGGCGAGTGGTTTTTGTACGAAGATGAATTAAAAGTTAAAGGATATAACTCGTTTGCGAACGAAAATCACTCGTAATATTGACGCGAGTGATTTAAAAATAGGGTCCCTGATCTCGGAGATGGCAACATTACGTCACCGAAATCCTAATGCCTAAAGCAAACGTGCTCGTATTTGACTTGCGAAGTCGAGGAAACAATAAATAATAACTTGATATTTTTTATGAATTTAACAAGAGTATTTTAAAAGTATTTCTTGATTTATAAGTACTTAACTCATAAAGGTTCTTCGAATCATTATGGATCTAAATAGTTGAAGATGGTTAATAATCTTAAGGATAACAGTCACAAAGAAAACACCAAACCACCTGGCTATGAATTTTATTGTTATGCGCCAATACCTAATCAATGCAAGCCAATGAATTTCGTAAACATCGTTTACCTACTAAAGTTTTAAACACTTTTTAGTGGGCCTCTGGAAAAGCCACAGAAAAGTATTGCTCCCAGTTTTCCACAACAAAATCGTGGAGGAGTATCTGGGAGTGATCGCTGAGCAGTCTTCAGTGCTTGTGGGCAGGCTCGCTGAAAAATCGGGCAAGGAAGCTTTTGATGTTCTCAAGTACATCACCGCTTGTACTCTGGATATTGTATTTGGTACGTTCTTTTATTATGGTTATTCCAAATAATGTAATCTTTGACTTAAGAGCCATATGACAGTTTGGAGATTCTCAGATTTTACCTAATTTATCAATGTGTGTGTGCGATTTTATATGTCCGGGACACAAAAAATTTTAACTGTAATTAAACAATTTTGATACTTTATCTCTAGGTAGTAGGCTATGCGTATGATGAACACAGAAAATGATGGTCTTAAAAAGTCGATGTGATAAATTAATGTTATACCAGTTTTTTTGTATTTGAAATACCTATTACGAATACAGTGAATACAGTTCGGAATCAGGGCTCGCGTCAATTCCGTTCGCGAACATTTTCCTTTTGATAAGTATATAACTAAATTCACAGATTTAAACACAAACGTACAGTTATAATAACGTAAAAAACTTACAGCATAGAAAAAACGTAATGCATCCAAAGGGTGAAGACATATAGAGGCGGGTAACACGCACTGACCTGCAACGACTAACCAGTGTTGTGCCGTGTTGGCTATTTCAAGGAATTGAAATGCTTTATAGAGACTTTTCCGACTCAAGTCTTGATTTGAATCTTGTTTTAAAACAATTTTCTAGTGTCAGTCGGTCCTTATTTGGATTGTTGTAACGAATTTCTTAAATATTTCGAGATTAAAAATAGATGACTTGGCACATCACTAGTCAGTCGGTACAGGTTGGTACCGGTTATCTGCCTCTTTATGTCTTCACCCAAATCGTGACTTCTCAGAGTAGGTATTTTTTTATGAATGTAAACTCCACGAGAAACGGGGACTAAGGGTTATTGGTGGATGATGCCATTGGTTCTGGGCTTGATCTACCACGTGTCATACCAGCTGGATGCTATGAGGATTTATTTACACATAAATACTTTTTAGTGTAACGCTGTTCTTTGATATGATTTGTATTTTGATATATGAAATATGTCACAAGTTATTATAGCTAACATTCAGAAAATGTAGTTAAGAAAATGTCGATCAAGATTTCAAGTATTTCATGTATAACAGATGATAAACAAGATAATTTTTATTTAATTATTTGGTTTGCACCGGTATTATATCATTTTGTCCATATACATTTTTCAATAATGAAATATTATATGAATATGGACTTGAATAGAACCATGGAACTTCATGGCATTTGCGTACAATTTGAATACAGGTTCATATTAACTACATACACATCACATGAAACGCTTCTATTTAAACAAGCGTTTTACTATACAAGTTTATAGTTAGGTTGTGGTTGTAGATTGTGGTAGAAAGAAAAGTAATGTTAAATAAGCAAAATATTGCCCGTTTTATTTAGGTTTAAACCATTGAAACACTGTTACTAGCGTATGGAATTAATGCCATGAACAAGTCCCACACAGTATGGAATTGACGCCAATGGCCAATGGTATGTACGTACAAAGGTTGTGGAACTAAATAACGCCTATATAAGGTCTATATTAAGAAAAACTGACCTTTTAATTTTTGTCGTCCGTTTATTCTTATTCAAAATCCAAAGCACGAATGATGTAAGAAAATTTATAAACTTACTTGTTTACTACTCAAAGTCAAATACTTAAAACAAAAGCCCTTATTTGTCTTCAATTTTGTTGGGTTAATGGTCACTTCACCACCATACTATTTCAATAAAACCGACTTCAAAAACAAAACACATTAAAAAGTCTTAAATAAACTCTTGAAAGGACTCCATTTTAGGCAAACCATTTCTTTTTGGAGTCGATGCCCAGATAGATGTCGCTTAAGATGGAACTTGAGAGAGCCCATGCGATGGCACTGACTTCAAAAAGAAATGGTTTGCCTAAATTGGAGTCCTTTGAAGAGTTTTAGACTTTTTAGTGAAAAAAAAAAATTCGACCACAGAAAACTTTGCTTCATATCCAGCCTCGGCGCGCCCCAGCCCTGTTTTATAATAACTTAAGGGGTAAGAGGTAAATACCAATTCAACAAAGTAAATATCATGATAATCGGTCTACCGTTGTTGAACTATAAAGTAGTGTTACTGATATTACTTTATTTTATATAAAAAAGGTTATTATTTGCAACCCCATACATATGCAATAGAATTGATACTTTTGCCTATTCTTGGCCTTATTAATTCAGTATTTGTCTAAAATTGACATTTAACTGTTTGGTGATAGAAACAGTTTGCTCATCATATAACACAATTTTATTTTGGAGACAATTTTTTATTATTATTATTTTTGTCGATAATTTTGGTCCTAGTATCTGCACATTTTGTTTGATCAAGTTTCGAAAATACAAATTGTATATGATAAAAGATCTTCGTTATAACTCATGAACCTCTTGAAATAGTCGCCATACATATAAATCTTTCTTGTTTATAGTATTAATAAGGATTTCTTTCTATGCAAGTTTACATAACATTGATTAATCATTTAAATACAACTACTAATCGATACAAAAGAACGAATACTTTTTTGTTATAATTAGAGACCATCGACGATCCAAATGCACTATGGCTTTATGCCTGATGCATAAAGCCTCAAAGCGAATTGGTCGCCGTATAAAAATTGTGCAAAGCGTGATATTTTCAAATTTGGAATTAGTATCATACACGAAATAAAAGAGTAGCAACGAAGACAACGAGCGACACACCCTTCCCCTCCGAGCGCTCGGCGCTGTCTGTCAAATTTCGATCGAAGATGAACGTCCGTGACAGCTCCAAATCTCAAATTTATAGGTTACTTTAGTAAGATATTTTGAATATAGTGCACAAGATAAAATCAAGAATTTAGATGCTAAGTCAAAGATAGGAACCTCTATAACATTGTTTTATCAAATAACACACAATAAGTGCAATGTATCTCAGAGATAATCGCCTGTCTTTAGGTGCGTATTTTATGCCAAAACATGGTTTCAATTTTGTCTTCATTTGGAATAACCAGAGCAATAAATAAAAAAAACAGAGTCTACACCTTGTAGACGAACGTAATTCCCTTCAAGTTTATGTTATTTCGATAGCTGATGTCAACAACTGATCTAGAAAAGTGCACCAGAAAAACCGTCAATTTGGCTTCTATGATTGCAAATTACAGGCATTTTAAAGATTGAATCAAAAATTCAGAGCTTACATCTTATGTAGATAGCTTATTTCTACACAAATCAGTCAAAAAAAGTTGTCAGTCAAGTCATTTTTGGGAAGAAAACTGCACTTGAACTTTGTTAGAAGGTAGGTGACAGCAGCCTTAATGGCGATGCCGTTATTTATCCTTTGCTCATTTTCTTTACTAATATTATAGCTATTTATTTTTTATCTCTTTCTTATATAGTTTGATTATGTATAGTCTATGTAATTCATTAGTTCGCCAATACTTGTCAATAGAATGGACACTAGTAATCATCATCTACCTTACTATCGGACACATGAAAGGTTATAAGTACATTCACTGAGGATATTGATTATAATACTCGTACTTTTGGTTATGTTGACATTTGTCACGTTCTTGCGAAACCGCAGCAGAACTTGTGGCAGAACGTTGACTCTGCTATAAGTTAGAGCAAGATGGCACTTTAATACGCAAAGAATTTCATTCTAAAAGCATTTGTCTTTTAATTTACACAACAAAAAACCAGTATTACGTATCACAAATATTATTGTGATTAGTGTTTCATCTATGACGCTTTGAAATTGGGATATAATTTCAAACTATTTTAATGTGCATTATTTATTTATTTATTTAAAAACTTTATTGCACAAATAAAAGTGTACAAAAGGTGGACTTAATGCTAAAAGCATTCTCTCCCAGTCATACCTTTAGGTCATGCATTACGTCTGATAATCTAAAAAATCTGGTAAATCACAGTGCTCAATCTTCACAGAAACAGCGATGGGTGAGCGAATGGAAGTCCAACGCAAACCTGACACCCCGTACCTTCGGGCGAGACACACAGTGATGACGATTCTGAACATGCGTCTTTTCAAGGTCTGGCTCCAACCGGACTGCCTCTTCAACCTGACTGCGTACGCCAAACAGCAAAAGGACAATATTGACCTCACACACAAGTTCACCGATGAGGTACGTAAAATGGTTAAGGTATTAAGGATAAATACACACAGTGTGACGGCAAAGCCCTTTCATCGATATTGAAAATATAAAAACATTATTAACGTTTGTTATTTTATCAAGAATAGATTTAATGGAGATTTTGTTTCTGGAGACGAGCAATTTTAGATTGTGTATTTTCTTTAGGAAACCTATTATTTTCAATAGGTTTGCAAAATGGTTTGGCGACTGTTTTTATCATAGCTGTGACTTACTTTGGTTTTTTTGGACCAGACGTCATAAGTACTTTTGATTAATGTCATACTTTAAATATGTTTAAATTTTGTTTTGATTATGTTTTTTACGATTCTATGCCCACGTACACCGCCTCTACAGATCGCGTTTATGTAACCAGCCTAAGATCATAGCAAATAGTCTACGCGATTCAAGACTCCGTTGTTAGCTATTCTTATTAATGTGTTGGCGTTGCTCGTTCGTCATAGGGTCTGATGAAAAACGCAAACACTCCAAAAAGATGTCAACATTAAGACCACAACGCTAATTAACAATAATGCTTCCATTAAAATATTTCAGTTTAAAATATAATGTGTGTGTTTTCAAACAGGTTGTTAAGAAAAAAAGGATTGAGTACGAAAACAGGAAATCTGCAGTTACTACGACAAATGAACGACCAGGTAAATAATTTAAAGTATAATACCTAAACTTAGTGCAAACATTATGCTTAAATATATTTTTATAGTAAGTAATTACTTTCTAAGCTTCTTGGATGCTAATAAGGGGTTACAATTTGACGCCAAATCACTGGCAAAGGGTTGAAGATTGCTATTGGAACTATTTCCATGACAGCCGCGCGGCTTCGTGAAGTCGCATACAGAGAGCCGCTTGCGCAGGTAGACACCTACAAGTACGATAGCACCTACTAAACAAGTTTCGAGATTTGTCATTAGCGTAAGGTTATATTTTCAAAATTTAAATACGCAGATTTATTTTTAATTATGTGATATTCAAATAGCTCCCACTAACCACTAAACGATTCACTTCGTGTGTCCAAAAAATTAGATCTATCGACTGAAACGAAAGCTCATATTTAATTTTACTAGATTAAATTCAAAATATTTTTTAATGGTAATTACATCTGAATATCCGACATCACGCATAAACGTGCAACGTTAAAACTTACATTGTTTTATTAAGATTTCTAAATCTGACTTTCAAGACTCTTTGAACTGCCAAACACGTACTGCTTTGATCGATTAATAATCCACCTCAAAATAAATCACTCCGTAGAGTCTACGTATACTCTTTCGCTACTTATAAGGACGGAACTGCTAGTCTTAAACAAATTATTAACTTTTCTAATCGTGTACTGTGTTTGTTCGTATGGACGTGCGTAGTCTACCACACGTGACTCGTAAGGTGCGAGAACGTTTCAATACCTATTTTATTTGTGACAGTTTATCCATACATTAAATACACACACACACACACTTATATGTTTTTGTTTTATAAAATGAAAATCCTATGTTGGCTGCATGAGAAACATATAAAACTGTATTTTGAGAGCTGTGGATTTTGTTGCAATAAAAAATAAAATAAATAATATAGTCAAATTTCACAAATAGATAACAGTCTGTCAATTAAATTCAGAGCTACTCATGAAAATCAGACGAACTGTACATATACTTAACGATGTTATGTATGAGATGTCATATAAGCGCATCTAGTACACTTTTGCTTCCATTAGCAGACTGCTCATATCTGAAGCGAATAACTGTTTAATTCAATGCTATTCTTCAAATAACTATTAACACGTTCCGGGACAGTGAACGCCTACAGGCGTGAAAACAATAAAACATCTATTGTGTCTGGAATAGTGTCCCGGAACGTGTTAAAGTTGTAACTCTAGTTGATAACGATATGATCATATGTTTGCGTATAAGTAGAAAGAGATCAAATATTTGCCTTTGATACACGGCCAAAAAGTTTCCACGATTTTAGTTACCACGAACGGAAAATTTGCATATTTCTGATGGATTTATTTACTTATTATTGCTGTCATCATATTTTTTGTGCATGTCGTACATCATTGAGGCCTATCGATTGTTTGCCCGCACAATATTTGATTTGTCGTGAGCTTCATAATACGTCAATTTGCTTTATATCGGCGTGATGTCGTTGCAACGAGAGGTCACACACATAAATAATTCTACTAGCAAACATACTTATTTAACTTCCTTGGAAGTACGTTTAAGAGGGGGTAGGAAATTTCCTCTTCCTCTCCTTAGACCGTGATTATTATAATCATTCAGCATAACAGATCTTATAGGTATTAGGTTCTTAGATTCAGTTCTCTTGCTAGTTGAATATTTTGAAAGAAAGAAAGAAAGAAAGAAAACATGTTTATTCAGTATCACAAAAAGAGGGTACTTATATTTAAATACACATAAATAAGATACTGAAAGGGTGGGCCACTCAGCATGTGTCGCAGCATTTTAGGAATGCCACGACGCTGGTCTTCCGTGGACACCCAGACAGAGAGCACTGATTTCACTTAATTACACTGAGAGATTTTCACCGTGTTGCTATTTTTAAGGAGATTTAGGTATGAGTTTTGTATGATTATAGGTAAAATCCAAGCGGTCCTCGACCTACTCTTCGGCCGTGAGATCGAGTTTACGAACGAGCAGCTCCGAGAACACATTGACTCCATCACCATCGCAGGCAACGACACCACCGCTTTGGTTATCGCTTACACGCTGGTGCTCTTAGGTGTTCATCAGGATGCGCAGCAGAAGGTGTTCGAAGAGTAAGTATATTGTAGCATGTGCGTAGTTCTTTAACCCTTGGATTAGCCAATGACATTATAGCGTTCGGGCAAACAGCGACCCTGCCGCCTGCAGTGTGGAAGTCCTTTATCTTTTTAATACTTTATTTATAGGGTGGGTGAAGAGATATTGCATTAATATTTATTTATTGATATCAATGGGGTAGGTCCAGAGGTGCTAAAATGTACTTAATTACATAGGGCCTGTTAACCAACGATAAATTCAAATATGAAACGCCATTTTTACATTTGGACATGGTGAAACGGGCTGAATGGAACTAATTGATTATCACTACTGAACCGAAACTTTGTTACTGAATACCTCACATCAGAAGCCATTATTACAATGTTTCGGAGATACAATTTAATCCAGTTTTCTATTGCTGTAGCATGTTAACCTTTATTGTCCTGTGTGTAATTTTTAGGCAGCAGTCGATTTTCGAGGATTCCAAGCGGGGTCCTGAGAGGGAAGACATCTCAAAGATGCACTACTTGGAAAGAGTTATAAAGGAGAGCATGCGTCTTTACACTGTAGTGCCCATCATCGCACGAAATGTCCACAAGGATACGTATCTTCGTAAGTACAAAATCAGTTGCTTGACATAACCAACTTTTACTTGTATGAAATGAACAGAAGCTTGCTCTAATAAGAAAAATATAAACATCGATGATTGATATACATTGTTAGGGCAAGCAATTAGGTACTTGTGATTGTGACAATAAGCTATTGCGTACATCAAGTCATAAACTTATGGTGCTTGGACTATGACGATTTCCTCAACAAACCACTTTTAAAATAATCACTTTTGTATTCATAGCTCTCAATATAAGCTATTTGAAGTAGCACTTGGCCATGTACCGTCGAGAGACCAATGACCATTGAAGTCCAAATAGTACTTGTATCGTTTGTATATTCCGGAAATTCTAGCGAACTGTAGACGAGTAAAAATAGACGTTTTAGGTACTAGCGGTCCTCCGCGACTGTGTCTGCGCGTTTTGAGTTTGCACCCTCCCCTCCCGTCCTGATGTTTTATAGCCTTCCCCTTAACTAACAAACCCTTAATTTTTATAATATTAGCATAGATTATTGCCACCGAAACCTAGCTTTGTGTTGCCTTTTACAGCGGGATGCGGAGTGACCATCCCGGCTGGCTGCGGTGCCGTGGTAGGGTCCTTCGCGGTCCACCACTCAGAGAAGGTTTGGGGTCCAACCGCGAAGGAATTCGACCCAGACCGGTTCCTGCCCGAACGGTCCGTGGGCCGACACCCTGCTGCCTTCTTGCCCTTCAGCTTTGGATCCAGGAATTGTATTGGTATGTATTTTGATCCAACTTAGTCCTCGTTTTTTGAAGCCAGACATTAGCCGAAATCTTACTTGATGGTAAATGACGATGCGGCCTATAATGAATCATGTCTTATTTACACACTACTTTATCTACTAGAAATTAAATTTCCAAGATGGCCTGGACATAGTCCTAACCATGAATAAGCTAGGTTACTAGCAAATACTTATGTAGATATTGTTTCGACCCATTCATCTTTTTATTACGAGATGAAACAAGTAAATAATAACTTTACTATGTTTAAGGAAACTACGGTCAATAGTCAACACTGTTCTTTGCTTTATCGATAGTAGTTAAATGTTACTGTCCATTGTTTAACCATTGAACGAGTAGAACTTCATGTATTATGTACGTACATTCTTACATTATACTTAAGTTATAAAATAAAGACCAGAAACAAACACTATCATTTTTACAAACAAATCCACAACAAAAGTGAATGAAATTGTGAGAAATTAAAACTACTTACATAGACGATGTTTTTCTTGCAGGTCGTAACTTCGGTATGCTGATTATGAAGAGTATCATCTCGTCGGTGGTGAGATCTTACAAGATAGAAGCTAACGAAATCGGCCGTCTGAAAATTGAAATGTTGCTGTTCCCTATTGATGGTCACTTGATCAGAATTGAAAGAAGATGAACACTTAGGTAGTTGAGTATAGGCAGAAGGTGCTGACTGCTGCGTTTGTGTAGCGTAGATAGTTAATATACTCAGAACTTACCAATACATCCACTTTGATAATTGAATTTTACCGCATTATATTAAGGAACCCTTCAGAATTTTACATATAAGGTCACCTCGTTTTAAGTGATAATATTTAAAGGGCTGATTCAGCACAATAAATAAATCATTTTTTGTAGAAAACACTTTAGGGTTTTATCCCCTAGTTTTTAAGAAAATTGAAGACTAAGGTGATTATTTTTTTCCGATTTTATTTTTTAATTAATTAAGGTTAAGTTAAAAGAAAAAGACGGTTTGGGCATCGAAATGAGAGAAGCGAAGCCGATGAAGTAGATAACTTTTTAAATTGACAGGGTGCTGTTTTGAAGAAATGATATTATCTTTGCTAAAGAAAATAATAAAAATGAAGTCTCGATTTTCCAAAAAATAATGATTGTGTCCATACTCTTACTAATCTGTGGTGTCTTGTTTCTATGGTGAATACAAAGACACTGTTAAAATATTATCACTTAAAACGATTTGACCTTATATAAGGTGTTTTAAAGTCACTTTTGAAACTGTATTTTGCTTGCAATCCTGTTAACCTTTTGAGTATCGTAAGCACTCACTCTGTATATTATGTAACTAGATACTAGCACAGGATCGCTAAATACATAGAGGTAATGTAGGTTCTTAAAAGTTGTTTGTAATTTAAAGTTATTATAAGTACGATCGAGGTCTTTTGCGCCTAACCACCTTATAAACTAAAATCAATAAAATTGCACTTTCCGTCGTATTTGTTTCAAGTGACGCCCGTTTTTGTATCGTGTGTGCAAGCGATTTTTGTTGAAAAGTGGTTAGGCGCGAGAGATCTCGACCGTACCTATTGTTTGTTTTTGAAATTTTTATTTGTAAGTACTTACCGGTGGAGCAAATGTTGTCACCCGATGTTCTTAGACTGTCTTTATTTTCATTAAATGAAAACCTTAGTGTAGCTCTTGGGTTGTTTGTGTTTATTTGAGGTTTATCTTTGGTGGAGGAGGACATAACCTACTGGCGGCCCCCGCCAGTAGAGTAGAGGTATGCGTAAGGCATTTCCTGACGAGTAAAAAAATTATTATTTGAGGTTTTTTGTGTTTGTTCGTAATTTATAATTAAAAAAATAGAATTACATCATGTTTAAAGATTGCAATCACTTACCCACAACACTGCAGTTAAAATTATCTTAATTTTTATTGACTCAGATAGAATTTCACAGTCCTTCTTCCTTTTTACTTCACCACCGCTACAAACATTGCTCGCTCGTTGCTCGTTTTTGCTCGTTTTCATAATCGCAACTTTTCTTTCTCGCGCTCATCTACGACAGTGCTGCCAATACACCGACACCGAAACGTTCCTTTTTTGGCAACATTGCACTGCGCTTCGCAATATGCGTTGTATGAAATGTTAAATTAAATAAACAGGTATAAGATAAGCTTGTTAGATTTTATTATGAATAGTTAGATCATTGTATATTTTGTGTCACCTGTATAAACATGTTCTAGTAATTCTAATGTGTTGTTGTGCTTGTGAAATGTGTGACTTGTGTGGTGTGTTCAATTCAATACAGGCAAAACAGCTAAACTTCAGCTAAATAGGGAGTTCTTTTATACGGAAATGCCATTGCCCATGAATATAGATGGGCGCCTACCCGGATATAAACCCAGCCACTGGATAAATATCCAATCCACGCTATTTTAACCCACCCGATTCCAATTGATACCGGGTATAAAGAGTTATTCAGAAAATACTACGAGAGTATTTAACACATTAATGAAGTGCTCAGTAAATTCATTACTGGTCAGCTCTACGATCACACAATGGCCATAGTCACACAAGCGATAAGTATGCAAACAAAAACAATAGCTTTACAACCCTTCCCTTTATTTTTTTTTTATCTACCTGGGATTGCCACGTGCGCAGTTCTATCGCCGTTGGCTATAACTTGCCAGTTTTGAATGTAATGTCACTGCGCGTAGTCTTTGTAATAACTATTTTTACAACTTCTCGACCGATGACGGATTTAAGGTAGTACTGTCAAACATTGAGTTACAAATCTTACAAAAATTGCGTAGAGTGCATTTATTGTTATGTAATACTTATAATACAAAAATACTTTAGCAATTAAGAAATGATAAATGTCAAAGTGTTAAACGTGCTCAAATTATATTAAACTCAAATACTGATGCAAAACAAAAAATACGACGAGATGCAGATTTACATTCAGTGCTGTCACCGCTACCTACCAAGTACCCCGTCATCAAGTGAAATATTGCAAAGTTGAGATAACTCCTTGTGTCGCTGTCCTTTTGTAAGTTATACTCATTAAAAAAAAATGGTTTTTCATACTACTCAACATTATCCGATTATGTTGAAACGAATAATATAATTTATGTTTTTAAGTGAATATGATGACTGACTATAGCATAAACGATATTTCTAATCATATTGTAGGTCTAGGTATTCATACACAGCCAACCGATACTCAAAACAATGAGTTTTCAACGTAAATTTAATAAATACCCAGCATTCCTAATAAACACCTGGGTAAATTAGGTAAAAATCAATTTTTACCTACCGGGTGGGAATAAATTGGATAAATATCCACTGGATTTCTACCCACCCGCCCATCTATACCCATGAACCATACCATGCACAGATAAACGATGCACGAAACACGTCAAGAACGACGGAAAAATCTTTTAATTATACTATTGATAAGGCTGTTTGATCTCAGACCTTAGCCCGCCGCGGAACGACAGGAAAAAAATAGTGTTTTTTTCTCAGTGTCACTAGTGATGGCCTAGACATCTCGAATTAACTTGAGAATAATCGAGATAAAAGTCACATCAATTAAATTAATCGAGTAACGCCGCGACTCGAATTTGAGGATCAAGCAGACAGGTACCTGTCAGCCGAATCTGGACACGATGTTTAATAACGATGTGAGTGATTATAGGTACACCACGAAATTGAGACTTCGTCTGCGGGGCACAGGGGCGCGGGGGGAGGCGAGACCGCGGTTAGTGAGTGGCGCAGGCGGGTGTTTCCGCGCCGCCCGCACCTCTCGCGAGACCCGCTATCGCCTTCCCCCGCGCCCCTGTGCCCCACAGGCGAAGTCTCAATGAAGCGATTTACCTATAAATGCAAAATTTTTATTTACCTTATCAACTAAGTATCCATCTGTTGATTTATTGTTATTGTTCATTTAATAATTAGTATTAAATGAAATATCAAATTGTATTATTGACAAGATTTTCGTCAATCTATAAGTATCTCATAAGCTGAGTAATAAAGAAAAATTAAACAAGAGTCAAGGTGCCTTCTGAGTCTGACTATGGGATAAATAACAAAAGTTAGATATATGTATATTCTGAAATATTATACCTTTCCCCCGTTGACTGACACTGTGGGATATAATATATTTTTTCATTTTGTATGGGTTCATCCAACGCCGCTGGACAACGCGGAGGGCGGAAAATATGTATTTCTCTAATCGCTCGAAAACATACTATGGCTCGCTTCGCAATCTAAAAGATTATATTTTTCAGTGAAAAGGGTTCCATTGTTAACTGTGGTGAGCGAAATCGATTTATATGTCTGAGGAATATAATATATATATCATTCAAAGGAAAGGCACCTTTATTTAGTAGTAATTCGATTCTCGAGTTGTTCCATCACTACATGTGTCAGTGTCACTTTCTATCGTCTGTCTGTTTGACTGAGTCAGTCAACTATTTCTTTTTTGATGGGCACTCAAAGCAGCAAAATTATTAGTCATTCCTCAAAAATGGCGAGTTCTGGAGACCTTCAACAATTCATAAAAACAGCTATTTCCGAAGACAAAGTGGTTGTCTTTTCCAAATCTTACTGCCCGTACTGCAAAATGGCTAAAGATGTAAGTGTATTCCGTTTACGCACACAAGTTTTAACATAAAGATTTATAGATTTTTCCCCATTAGTCAGTACTGATCTTTCGTCATAATTTAAATCTTAGGTCTTGTGATGTTGCTTCCTCCGGCTAATCTTTATTTGCGCATATTCATTTACACTAGTCTTCGCAATTTTCCAGGTATTCAACAAAGTCAAACAACCAATCAAAGTGTATGAGCTGGATGAGCGTAATGATGGGGACTCCATCCAGGACACCCTTGCGCAAATAACTGGATTTAGAACTGTAAGTTAATAACAGAGAGTAATCTGAATACCTACCATAATCAATATTTTTTTGTTGGCAATCATAGTACAATAAATACCATTTATCTTATCTTGATACTTCTACAATTTAAATTATTTGTACATATACCTAAGATACTCAGATAAATAAGATTACTCTTGCAGTACCTATTTCAGTATTTATAACTACCTAATTATTCAACTGATGTTACACAGGATTATGTTATGATGTCAAGCCAGACTTAAAGTAATAAATAAGTGGTTGTCAAAAAGGATCTCTCTGATCTGATCATTAGTATCTTTCTCTTTCTCTCTCTCATTTCCATTGTTGTTGCGCAATATTGTAATCATTTCATTATTTTATTTATCAGCCTTTTTTTCGAACCCACACAGCCTGTTTGTTTGGTTATTAGTTGTAAGCCTGCGGGATACTGCCCCCATCATAATCCTTGCCTTGTACTATAGGGTAGAAAATTCCTTACATCAAAACCAATTCAATCGGTGTGTTGTCTGGCCCTTATTTATTATTATAAAATACACATCTCTCAGTACAATTTAAGTTTATCGTACATACTAAACCAACAGCCAATAACAAATTTACTTTTTATGAATAGAGCTTGTAAATCAAAGTTGACTTGGGCAATCAACTACCAGTTTTATAACATGCATGACATGTATCCTTGCTATCAAGACTATTTTTTTTTACTATTTTAACATTATCTTTAGATGTATACAATTAACTGTTTATACTAATTATTCATTATTAAGTTGAGTTGCCCCACAGCAAAGGCCTTCACTAGCCTTTTCAAACATTAGTTTATTGGTATTATTTGAGTCTGTATTGTTGTGGTCAGATAAATTCACTAATTATCATATTTTTGTGACACATGCTGGTACTAAATGGTAATTTTACCACAGAAAAGTAGGTATTGTTGATAACATGTTATGGGAACTATGTGATAATGTACATTGAAAAGTTTTAGGTATATAAAATTGCTTTTATATTTAAAAAAAAAGGTTATAGCACTGGACAGTTGTTATTTTATGTTTATTTTTAATTACAGGTACCTCAAGTATTCATAAATGGAAACTGTGTTGGAGGCGGTTCAGATGTAAGCGCATTGTACAAATCTGGAAAACTAGAACCCATGCTCATTGGTTAAACTGTTACTTAAAATTATAAATCAAATCACTGCTACACAGCAAAATATAATAATGCCAAAACGCTTGAATGAGACTCATCTAGAGTTATAAGACCCAGAAATTGTTTTCTATCCTCAAAATTAAGTACAATGAGTGCCCTGTTTATTCAAATTGCACAATTATCAGCAATAGCTTCATAAAAACACTTCAAAGCATTACTATTGTCCTCAAAGTATAAGAATGAGAAAAAATTATAAAAATAATTATTGTAATATGTAAAAAAAAAAAACTTTTGAAAGTACAGAGTAATTATTTAGATTGTTCAGTATAAGTATTTAAAATTTATTATTTTCTGCTATATTTTTTAATAAAATGTTATATCAATTGATGTTTTTTTTTTCATGACACTCATTTGCACTTTTGCTAACAGTTATGTAGTTTATTTATCTTTTTAACGAAGATGCTGTTAAAAAAGCAATGCCTTAAATGAACTAATTATATGTTTTTTTCTAAAAGCAGGTCCATTATGCTATGATAGGTCTGTCAGTCAATCAAGGGATCGTTAAATTTTTATATTAATGAATGCTTCTAGATTCGACTTCGAGAAGTAATACCTAGCGGCCTGAATCGCTAGTTGAAGTAAAGATGCTTATGTTTTTTGAAGGGCTTATTAAGCTACTTGGCTGCGACATATACTTAAAAAAGTATAAACGGTTTGTATTATTATTAATTTAAAGAACCTGGTAATGAGGGCTAAAGCGTGTGAATTCGCCGCTAGAATCGCTGGTGTAGCGTGAGGTCTTCGAAATGTCAAATATTACTGTTTGTGGGTTAGATGTGCGGGTTTATTTCTATTTAAGTATATTAATGTTTCGAAGATTTAGCAATAATTTCTAATAAAAATGGCAAATACTAAGTAGTTACGTATCAATGAATGAGAGTGTTTTAAGAAAATAAATGTTAAATATTTAATAACTTGTGTACTTACTCCTCTTTTCCTAACAAAGCTGGACTGCGGCATGCGATGTATTGTATTGTAATATTATGATTTAATCAGTCAGGTATCAAACGACTGCCGGGAGTCGCATAATAATGGAATTTCTATTGTGTCTCGTTCACACATACTTGACGAGTTAATGGCAAATTTGTTTTTTTTATCATGACAATTTACACACCATAAAAGCTATATTTTGGACCTCACGCGACAGTAGCGCCAACTAGTGAGCACGAAAACGGTAGCTCTCGTTAGGTTCATGAAGTTTGCTTCATCATGACGATGTATATGAGATACAATGGTTGGGTAAATAAAATACACAACTTCATTCGTACAAACCCAAGCAAACAACGCACCCTTACTTATATCTTAGTAGAGCCAATTACCGCACATTGTTTTATTAAAATTATGCAAATGCGCTCAGTCCTTTCCGTCACCCCTTGAGTAGCGAGTGTGCCACAATCGGCCGAATTAATTCTAGAGATTCCTTCATAAATCCTTCACCTAAAGTCACTTGTCCCCACCCTAAACGCTTTATTACACGCGGGATGAAAACATCAGGGCCCTCTCAAGGCCACTACACGAACGGATCCGTAGGGCGGCGGATCGTACGCTACGTACGGAACTGTTGATATTATGCTTCCTATGTCATTGATAAAAGCGTCGTTTTTGCGTAACGCGATCGTGAATTGCGACAATTAAACCCGGATAAGTGCGAGGGAGAAGGAGGATCGAGTCTTCTACACCCTCACTGCCCAGTTACGGCCGCCCTAGCGACTGCTTCGCGCGCCCACCGCTAGTCGGCGCTGCGAGTCCGCCCTAACACAACATGATATTATTGTATTTTATTTAGCACGGATTTATGTAAACAAACTGGTTTTGTGAATTAAGTTGTACTTTTAAGTGGATTTGCTGTTGTGCTGTGCCTGCAGTTTGTTGAATCGCGTTGAATTTGAGGCTTTTATTTGAGCGTCATGTGATCGAAAACGAAAGTGAGGGGACGTAAGGTGAGTTTAAGCTGTACTTATAGATACGTATAGGCGCCACGCGCCTACTAATTGTTAAATAATGTATTCGTTTGTTGCTCTCCTTAGTGGTTACTCTATTTAGTATGATAAGTATCTGCAAATAATTTAGGAAGCAATATTAAAATATACCTAAGTTTTAGGTTCTGGAATCTAAGTATAATCTCGCCTCACACAGGTATATATCTTACTATGTATATTTAGAAATACATTTGCGTGCCTTATTTTGTCTACCAAAATAAGAAAAATGAAGTCGCAATCGCAATAATTAATTACTTAGTGAACATATATGATTAACTAGCTTTTGCCCGCGACTTCGTTCGCGTGGACTTCAGGTTCGTCCCGTCTAGTAGCGCAAAAAATGTGTTTTTTTACGACCTCACATTAGAAACCTCAAAAATTGTAGCCTATATGTTATTCTGATGTATAAGCTATATTGTGGTAAAGTTTCATTCAAATCCATTCAGTAGTTTTTACGTGAAAGAGTAACAAACATCCATACATCCATACAAACTTTCGCCTTTATAATAGTAGTAGGATTTTAGGTTCTGGAATCTAAGTATAATCTCGCCTCACACAGGTATATATCTTACTATGTATATTTAGAAATACATTTGCGTGCCTTATTTTGTCTACCAAAATAAGAAAAATGAAGTCGCAATCGCAATAATTAATTACTTAGTGAACATATATGATTAACTAGCTTTTGCCCGCGACTTCGTTCGCGTGGACTTCAGGTTCGTCCCGTCTAGTAGCGCAAAAAATGTGTTTTTTTACGACCTCACATTAGAAACCTCAAAAATTGTAGCCTATATGTTATTCTGATGTATAAGCTATATTGTGGTAAAGTTTCATTCAAATCCATTCAGTAGTTTTTACGTGAAAGAGTAACAAACATCCATACATCCATACAAACTTTCGCCTTTATAATAGTAGTAGGATTATCCCTTTATCCCTTTCAGTACAAAGATAATAAAAACCAGATATACTCGTATTGAAAATTAAGCCATCAATATTATGAAATATAATGTAAAACGAAAATCCGCAAGTGTAATCTGTAGCACATTCCCGAAACAGGATGGCGTGAAGACTGAGGATAAGAACATGAATATTTATGGTAAAACACGAAACGCGTCAGTCCCTAGGCACACGCGGATGTCGAATTATACTTGCCTACTAATTACTGAAATTGAATGAGCCAGAAAAGGGATGTAGAGCTACCCTGTTACTTATTAAAAGTCCTAATAAGATTCTCGTCATTTCAAAATCGACAAATAAAGACTAACCAACGAATATTTGAAATATAGAACGTCATTTTGTATGATGTAATGGACAAATAACGTACCTACCGGTTACTATTAAGTGCATAAGTAGCAGTAAGTCATTGTGAAACAGGCCATAAGCATTTATGCACACACGAGTTTCGAGTAATACCGACTCTTTAATGCTCCTACACTTATTTTACACAACAATTGATATGTTCAATTATAAGGTGAAAATGACCAAATTATTGACAAGACCATTGCTCGCTAAATATGAGCTTCTGAGAATGTTACCACAAGAATTGACGGACACATAACCAAAAACAATACTTTTCATTGTGGTGTTGTGAGAAAAAATCATAGGTAAATTAGTTCACTAGGATACTAAGCAAAGAAGGTTTTACTTAAATTAGGAGAGAGGTAAAGAGGATCATAGAACAACATCCATCATAACGGTAACGCAGATAGGTAAAACAGCACAGGGCACGGGTAATTTATTCATATTATGATCAAATTGTCTTTCATAATTATTGTCATTGATTCACTCAACTCCAGCTTATCCAAAAAGTACTTCCGGGTTACAATAAGTCACATAGTATTAGCGACGCTTACACGAGCAGCGGCCCTATTTTTGAATCACTCGCTTCAAGATGGCGAGGTATTTTCGTTCGAAGATGAATTAAAAGTCATATAAAAAAAACTCGTTTCAAGATGGCGTGTGATATTCAATGATTAAAGTCGAAGTTTGGAATAAAAACCACATGTAATCTACACAAAAAGGATTTGAAAAATCATTACTCAATTTTTTTATACTCACGTCTATATTTCGCGTGGTTTTCGTTGATTTTTTACTCTTTTTTGAACGAAAATTACACGCTATATCCAAGCGAGTGATTCAAAAATAGGGCCCCAGCATATTTTATTATCGGATGGTTGCTTGCCTAATGTGCGCGGACAATGAGGCGACTTAACTATATGTACCTAGTACATAATTCTATCTACTTTCATTCACGTTACAAACAATATTTATGGAATTCAGATCACTTCAGTATTGTCATGAAATGTAAGACAAGATACGATTTAGCTATTCTAATCAAATATTCTCTAGTTGGAATGCCTTGTCTAAATACTCGAAGCAAATTTCTACGAAATGCTACGAATACCAAATGTCTAGCACTTATTTACTTGTTTATAAAAGTACCTACTAAAATACTTAAATCGCATACTTTTTTTGTAATCTTCGGAATATTGCTTAGTAACATCGTAAACAAAATATCTTTTGTTCTGGCTAATACAAAGAAGCGGCAGACAAGTCTATTGTTGGCTTATTTGCGATTCTACCACTACATTATGATAATGAGGCAACTGTTTTCTATCAAAGTAAATGTAACATGAGATGCGACTTTCGGACGTGAAACATTTTCCTGTTGTTCTTGTTTCCTTTACTGTTTCTTTCACTTCTGCGAGTGAAAAGTATCAGATATGTTCGAAATCCACACAATTTTGACTAAAAAGAAGACGTATTATTGAACATAAAAGTTTATATTTGGTAAAGCTACAGACACAGGCTATGTACACAGGGTCACTGGACATGTTTAAACAAGTACCTACCTGCTTCGATGGTGAATCGTTGGTATTAATTTTCTTTAGTATATATCGTGTAAGGAAGAGGAAGTCGACATACTTTTTCAGGTACCTACCTAGTACAAAGTAGTTCCTACCTATAAGGACTTGTTTTGTTTGTTGTTTGTCTTTATCTTGGCTTAATTACATTAGATATTATTATTGATAGAAATAAAGCAAAAATACTTACTTCCTAAGTGCATAGAGCATAAAACGCATACTCGTACATATTTTTTTGCCATTTTAATCTACTCGTGTATCACTTTATCCTGCTAATGTATTACTGTTAGTGAGCTAAGTATGTGTCTGTAAAAATAAATGACGCGTATGGATTCAAACAGCTGAAACAACTGCAATGTTGGATATATTTACAACAATCATTGTTGTTCTAAAATATCGTAGTCAACTGATCCTAGTTTTAAATTCATGCCAGTGCTGAGATTTTAAATCGCCTCGCGTTGGCAGTGCTCACCAAGTTCGCGTCATAAACGATCTCTTCAGGAGTTTTGCTGACAAATTCGTTGTTTATGGGGAAGGTTTGGGGGTAGTAAAAAGGGTGTACGTACGGCGGGACCTGGGATGGTTGGATATAAGCGGCGCGCCGCCCGCCCAACCGGCAGAGCATTCGCGGCTCTCGCGTCGGTAACGCCTCCGCCCAGAACCGGTGTCGCGTGTCTCGGAAAACTTTCTCCGTTTCTTGCCGCAGCCGAAATTGGAACTGTCAAAAGTTCGCCGGTGTTACGCTAATGTAGCCTCGCTCTGTGGATCGTCCGGTAAGAATGTTTTAAACGAATATAGAGTCGTGGTTACGCTTTCTGTGTTTTTATTTGCCTTCATAAACTGTCTAGAACGCCATATTTTTAAAATTTGAAACAAACTCTAACGTATTCTATTAGAACGTCTCCTTAGTTTAAAGGGTTTCATTTATCTTAATAAACACGCCCATAATGCATAGAAATATACAACTCAATGGGAGATAAAAATCTAGAGAGATACCCATACTCTTGGTTTATTAGATTGACGTTAAAGAAAATACTGGACATGATTGTATTCCGCTTATTCTTTCATCTCCATTTTTAAAGCATATTGTTTAGTTCGAAAGCGTTCAGACTTTTAATAAATAACATGTTATTCCTTGTCGGCCGCTACGTGGAATACGTGGAAAGAAAAGTTAAAAGTCAACAAAGTGTCGTGTTCGTGAAAGGAACTCAAGTGAACGCTTTTGATGCGGGTTTTGAAAATAAAATATTTGAACAAGATTCTTTCTTTATAAATTGTACGAACGAAAAGCATTACATTCATTATGAAGAAAGTGATTTATGACAATTTATCAGTCGATATTTTGGGATCGATATGATATAATATGATGCATTGTATCAAAAATAACTTGTATCTTATCCTTAATTGAATATAGCTTAAGCCGTATTTAATTTTTTGTACTCAATATTTATAGCTAGCTGTAATAAGAATGCTTTGTAATATATCAATCAATATATATTTCACGACAGCTTTAAATGCTCCTAAATAGCATTTGAAAACATTTTCCCTTTTAAAAGTTTCTCCGGTAAGTGGCTGTTTGTAGTCATTAACGAAGGTGGATTATGGCACTTTTATCTATAAGTGGTTCGTTTGTGCGTTCGTGTGTGATCTGAAAGTTGGAAAATCTGAAAAGCGTTCCAAAGCAAATTCCACTTGAAGAAAAACGCTCGCAGTAAAAGCGTAACGAGCTTTATTCTGTTTGGCTACGTAACGTTATTCTTTTGGTTGTTTTAAAATATTTTCAAATACTTAATGCTAGCTATTCCACTTGGTTAAAAATATTAAATGGAAACAATAAAGACTTGTTAGGACTGCATTTTTACTCGTCATTGTACTTACATACAATTTGATTTATGTGTAAATTCTGTTAATCAGATTATTACAAAAAATACTAAGAATGGTCTCGTTAAACAAAATAATTTTAAAGTAAATATTCTTTCAAACAAAACTTCACAGTATCGACATGCGATTCATTAGTCACGAACTTTTAAGTCTCGCGAAAGAACTTTGCGAGGAAAAGTACTGAAGCAAAAACAAAAGGTACAGTCTCAAAGCAAAATGAAATATTGACGTTTCAAGCTATCCTTCAGAGACTCGACGGCTTTTATCATCCCTAGACAATTATACTAGTTCTTAAAAATATAGTTTTTTCTTGTTTCAAGACAGATCTAATTTATTTGTGTCTTATGGAGTTTCTCCAAAAGTTAATCGTTACTACTCAAACTCCGAAGTTTTGATGGAAAAATATATTAATTAAACGAAACGAATGCGTCGGGGTGGCTCATCAAAAATGTATAGAATTCGTATGATTTGCATAAAAGTCATTTTATTGCCTCGAAAGACAAACAGAATGGGATATTAGCTGCTGGAACGGATCCAGCGGCGCGGCGTGAACTATACGCCCACATTATACTTATACAAACTTGTAATGAACTGGAGAATCAACGAAATTGAAAACGAAACGAACTCGTAGTTTATTGCTTTTGTTTTCTATTGACTTTTACTTTTTATGACTTTTTAGTATTGCCAAGAAATACGGACAAATCGGAATAACTGGGTATTGCGATCCAACGTAATCCGTTCAATTTCCAGGCAGTCCAATTCCCACTCAACTAGTTGAGCCGCTAATTGGGATTGTGATGGAACTAACGAGGTACTACGTCACTCCGTTTCGATATCTACTATATAAAAATAAGTCGGGTTTTCCTCCCTGACGCTATAACTCCAGAACGCACGAACCGATTTCCTCGGTTTTGCATTCGTTGGAAAGGTCTCGGGCTCCGTGAAGTTTATAGAAAAAAAAAACCCTTAAAACGGGACCGGGGCGGGACGGGGCTGGGGGCGAAACGAAGTTCGCTGGGACCGCTAGTTTACTTATGAAAAAAAACAACCGTTCTTATTTTTGTTACATGTTAAACGTTCTGTCAGAAGCTTTAACACAAATAAATAGGTTTTATTTATTTCAAGCCGATTAAATAAAATACTCAATATTTTTTACAAGTAGGAGTAAGTACGTAGCGAACGAGTATGCTACGTGCTACGAAGTGCTACGGACTACGAACAAGTCTACGAGATTTACAAAATTGTCTAGCTAAGCCAATTCAATCCATAATATTGGGTATTATTAGTGTCCGCATTTCTTTGTTTTTAAATTAATTAACATATATTTACGACTTAAATAAAACTTTTAAAAATTCACAAATAAAAAAGTAATTAATGTTCAAAAACTTTTGTTTGTGTTCATTATCATACCTTTCCGGCCATGTTTACGTTTCTCATTAACTCTCGCTCAAACAACATAAGTTATAAACAAGGTTGATATAATTACGGCAATTCCCGCTCACTAAAACAAGCGTCAAGAATTTTAAGGAGTGTCGGCTGGAGTTGGCAAAGAATTCAATGAGCTGGCCGTAATTATGTAGAGCAACTTGGTGCATTCATTAGTCGTGTCCCGCTTAATATTCATCAAGCGACCACCACCAACATTTATAGGGTTCTGTATCTAAAGGGTACAAACTAGACTCTAAAGTCTCTGAGACTCGATCACAGGTTTGCAAGCAATTATATTTTTATCTTTCGTCTGGGTGTTGCAACCTTTGACACTATACTACAGGCATTACAGTATGCGTTTTTCCTTAGGGTAACCTCTATTACAACCTATACATAATATCAATAAAAAGCTGGTAGGTAAATTGATAATTATAAGGTGTCTCTCTTTTTATATTTTTTTAATAAATACACGATTGTACGGAGTCCTCGATCGGCGATACTGACTCGCACTTGACCAATTTTTTTATTTCACAATCCTCAGTAAATCCGCCACCTCAAATTATATGGAAATAAGAGTAAGTTCGTTCCGAGCTACGCAAAGACAGGCCACGTCAAGGAAATTAGTTTACCGGGACGGAGTGTGTTGTTTCTGAAAAAGACGTAAATAAAATACCACATTTTGTGATTCGTACTGTATATGGTTAGAGTGAGAGTTAGTCAATTGTTTTTTTTTATTAGGTTGCGTCGATGCCTCAATATTGGGTTGGAATAAACTTACACATTCTTTCTAGTGTAACAGTATCTAGTATGTATTGAGGTTGTCGGCTCAAACACATTTTTTACGGATCACGAGTTCATAATAGAAATGCACGTTACGAAATAAATGAGGGTCATCCCTTACAATTTGTGTGAAAACACACACACACAATACAATTTACACAATTTCGGCAAAAAGTCATTGTATTTAACCACTTGACTCACTTCGTGTCAAACGATGTTGTAAGGTAAACTTTTATATAAGTAAAAACTTTTATATTCAACTAGCTTTTGCCCGCGACTTCGTTCGCGTGGACTTCAGGTTCGTCCCGTCTAGTAGCGCAAAAAATGTGTTTTTTTACGACCTCACATTAGAAACCTCAAAAATTGTAGCCTATATGTTATTCTGATGTATAAGCTATATTGTGGTAAAGTTTCATTCAAATCCATTCAGTAGTTTTTACGTGAAAGAGTAACAAACATCCATACATCCATACTTACAAACTTTCGCCTTTATAATAGTAGTAGGATCTGTCGTCTGGATGTTGCAACCTTTGACACTATACTTCAGGCATTACAGTATGCGTTTTCACCTATATAACGGTAACCTCTTCAACCTATAAATAATATCAATAAATAAATAATCATAAAACAAGAAGCTGGTAGGTAAACTGAAAATTATAATAAGGTGTCCTTTTTTTATATTTTTTTAATAAATACACGATTGTACGGAGTCCTTGATCGGCGATACTGACTCGCACTTGACCAATTTTTTTATTTCACAATCCTCAGTAAATCCGCCACCTCAAATTATATGGAAATAAGAGTAAGTTCATTCCGAGCTACGCAAAGACAGGCCACGTCAAGGAAATTAGTTTACCGGGACGGAGTGTGTTGTTTCTGAAAAAGACGTAAATAAAATACCACATTTTGTGATTCGTACTGCATTTGGTTAGAGTGAGAGTTAGTCAATTGTTTTTTTTTATTAGGTTGCGTCGATGCCTCAATATTGGGTTGGAATAAACTTACACATTCTTTCTAGTGTAACAGTATCTAGTATGTATTGAGGTTGTCGGCTCAAACACATTTTTTACGGATCACGAGTTCATAATAGAAATGCACGTTACGTAATAAATGAGAGTCATCCCTTACAATTTCTTTGAAAACACACACACACACAATACAATTTACACAATTTCAGCAAAAAGTCATTGAATTTAACCACTTGACTCACTTCGTGTCAAACGATGTTGTAAGGTAAAGTTTTATATAAGTAAAAACTTTTATATTCAATTAAAGGACTCTTCAATTTTTATACACATATTTAGTATACATCCCTAGAGCTCAAGCCTTCTCATACAAATATGCTTTCTATCCAGACTACTTACTCATTTGAAACTATTAACACGTCCCCGCTGGATAAGGTTGTTAATATATTGCTTTCGCGTGACTCAAAAGTATTTTTACACTTCAGACAATACAAACTTTGAACATGCAACTGGTATTCTATAAAATATATTAACTCAAAGTGGAATTGAAATAAACGTAGACATTTTTTTTACATAGCGTAATAAAAAGTAGTATGTATTGAATAGTGCTATTGAAGGTTTAAAATTGATATACACAGTACCTCAGTACTAAAGGAAACGAGCCACGGTTTTAATGAGAATGATATTTTTTTCCTTGGTTACTCCCTTTGAGAAATATCTTAGCTGACATATAAAACAGTCATAGCGAATGAATTCAGGGTAGCATTTCTTAATTTTCGTAATTATGTCACCCCATATTTTTACCATTCTGCCTTGTCAACTCATTAGCGTCCCCAAATGGATGCTTTTCCCTAAACCAAAAATCTTTTGCTTATTTCGGAATATTCTCTCCACTTCAAGACAGTTGAATCATTCACACCAAAGATTATTTTTTCAATGCATACTTATTGAGGCCCAGTTGCGTGATCGATAGTAATGGTAAAAAGGTGTTACCGACGGTTGAATATTTACGATTGTGTGTGTTTTGAAGAAAAAAAACTGTAACCAATGGTCAGTAAATTGCCATTCTGACATTTAGTAATGATATATTTTCTTCAAGACACGCAAAACGTAAATATTCAACCACTGGTAACGACATTTTTTTACCATTATTATTGATGAGGAAATTGGGTCTTCAAAATGTAAATGCGAAGTCTATGTTATTCGAAAGTCTTATGGTGTATTCACACCGGCCAGCGGCTTTGCCGGCGGCATACATCAACTTATCAGACACTTTGGAAAATGCCGGCGGTATGACAGCTAATTGCTGCTTTGCTAGCGGCTATGCCGGTGTTGAACACCTTACGACCTGTTTTACAATGTCTTGTTAAGTCATTACAGACAAATAACATTTTATCTGTCCATTACTTCATACGAAATGATGACGTTAAATATTTGAATTATTCGTTGGTTATTGCTTATGTGTCCATGGTGAAACAGGCCCATAGTTATATTGTTTTAAACTATTCATACACCTCACATATTTCTTGTCTTGTTTCAGATGCTCAATCGGACGTTTTCCGGGTTAACAATAGAAATAACTTAGATACCGCTCAATTTTAGTTTCAATGTAAAAATAGTACAAAGTCATCGAACTTAGGCACTTTAGGCTACGCTCAAATAAGTTAGAAAGCAGAAGGCTGCCAAATAGCGGCTATTTGGTTCAATATATTGTGGGAGATAGTTGGTAGACGGTAGTTTTATCTAGGAGTAGTTTTATAGGGGAAAACAATGCCAAAGGTTCTCATAAAGCATCGGTATCTTGGAGGTTGTGATTTTTGGAGGGTGTAGGGTAGGTAATGTGCGAAGATAAGGAAGAGGTGCGGGGCGGGGCGGCGCCCAGTCCGCAGCGGTTGTGTTGGGCGCGCCGCCCGCCCGCGCCTCTGCCCGACACCAGGGGGCTCTGCTGTGCCAAGCTGCTGAGGAAGAATGGCAAGCCGAAGAAGGTGAGTGCCTTTTGCTGAATAACTAGTTGACACGACTCATCGTTAACGTACTTTTTAGCATCTGTTACATAACGCAGGCAAAAAAACAAAATTTGTTCTTACTGATCCAGTTTTGTCATTCAACTGGACCAGTTCCACTTCCACATAAACTTAGTTACCATGGCAACGCTGTGAAAGATACGAATATACAGCGCGCCGCCTTATCGGTTAGTGCAAGCGACATAGACTGTTGACAACACATGCAAATAACTGCGGTGTGAACACACCAATGATTTCTGCAGGATCCAGAAATTAAGTGAGCTCGCAGAACTGGACGGCCGTGTTAAATGACGCTTACCCAATTCATTATTGCTTTATTTAAGTTTTGCGAGCTGTGAGGTCAGTCCGCCCAGTACTGAATTCTTAATTTCTCTTGGGCCAACCCCTAATCATATGTTTATTACAGTTGTAAATCAATTACGGCCAAATAGGTAAATTCATTGTTGGTACGGCTAAGTGCACACAGTTAAATTACGTAGTATTACTTTCGTAGTAATCATCAAATATTTCATATCTACCCATACGCGTATCATAACATCATATGACGTGTAATAACTCAAAACGCACCCAAGAATGTTCAATCTCGGTTCAAAGGGAATACCTTACTCATCAGAGGTATCTTTGACTGGCCATATATCAGGGCGGAGCGCCTAAGCCCATATATTCTAAGTTAGAGTAGTTTCTGCCACGGCGGTTGAGTCGCACCGTACTTAACGATATCATATTTAAATTACTTGCGTGCGTGTCCCTAGGAATTTGTGCTGATGGTAAATTCGTTTGGAGTTGAGTTGAGCCATACATAATTTTAAGCATGTTATTCAGCTTATGGTTGAACTAAGCAAAATTTAAGCAGCATTCTCGATTAATCATACTCACTGAATGAATAGTTTTTTATCTATTTAGTGATCTTACTCGTACCATTTAACAAGGTAACCGCCTGTATTTTCTCTGATCAGACCTATGGTTGACTGGTAGAAAATTCTTTTGGCATTAAATCCGCCATATCTACAATATTATGTGTGCATGAAGTTTGAAATAATAATAAACTCAAAAAGAAACATTAGGCAAGAATTAGTTTTTTTCTATGGAAAATGTGGAAAAGAACAAGCAGATTTAACAGAATTTATTTATGTGAACGGTGAACACCTAGGTATACGACGCAAAATAACAAAAGTAAGCAATACAATATAAAGTATCACTTCTATTCTGGTATTAAAACGTATTTTACAAATGAAAAGTATTATTTTAATGCTACCTTACTTTATTCCATTACTCAAAGGGTTAAACTTAAAACCGAGGCAGGAAATAAAATAACCTCTTACACTGCACGGGTAACTAGTCGCGAAGTAATTCTAAGACACATCCAGCCATATTATCGAAGTTTGACTCGCTCCGGAGATATTATGTACATTGTATTAAGGATGATAACTCGAAAGGCAAATAGCTTGGCCGCGAACTGCCAACTTTAGATCAAATTAGTTTGCGCTGACGACGCGGGCCCACTTTGATTAACCTCCCGAGGGGAACAAATGAAGGCATAGACAACCCGCCATGGAAATATGAGTGGGCGTCTTATTAAGGAACAATAGACTAAACTTAGATTTTCAAACATTCCGTTTGTATTGTAATTTGGAAACTTTTCAGAGTTATTATTTTCAGCGTTTTGATGACGTCGGAGAATTAAATATTTGTGAGTTAAAATACATATTCATTCATAAGACTATCTAAAAGTCCCCTAACAAATTGAAAAAACTAAATTTTCTTAATCTTTTGTAAGAAAATATTAAACCTACGTAGATAGAAAATACTTTCACGAGTCAAAAAGCTTTTTAATCTCTCTTATTTTTATATAGACAAAACTTAACGCTACAATATATTTTCTAAACATTTTCTTTGCGCGTTTTATCGTGATTTTTCTCGCTTTATCTCTTATTCTCTTCTTCTTATTCTCCAGTCCACTCAAATTCAATTTACTCGCAAAAGACCCGAAATAGGTGTCTTCTTTTGAATCAAACGGCATGAGAGAGCGTTACAAATACAAATACAAATACAATTCTTTATTTGCCAGAATACATTATATACAATTAACAGAACAGGTCAAAAATCCGCTTCGTGGTTGTATCCAGCCTGCATGCAGGCATGCAAATATTGATAAATTCAAATTCAATACAATTAACTAAATAAAATAAACATGTCATTATTAAATAAATTGAGGAATGTCATAATAAATAAATCGAGGATGTCATTTAAATTAAACAAGTCATTCTGAATTTAAATACTCACTTACACTATAAAAACAGTTACATAATAGCCAACTATTTAACATTTTCTTAAATAAATTACCATCAAGTGCCTTCAGATTCTCCGGCAATTTATTATATATTGCTATTGCCATATTATACACGTTTCTCTTATAAATGTCCTTACAGCATCGAGGTTGAAACAGTAGATTTTTAAACTTTGCTCGCTTTTGACGGGTTATAACATCTCCTCGTTTTTGAAAGTAAACGGGATGAGTCTTAACAAATATGCAAATGTCTTTTATATACATGCAAGGAAGCGGCAGAATATTGCATTTTTGGAACAGTGGTCTACAATTATCCAAAAACCAAGCGCCGTTTATTACTCGAATGCATTTCTTTTGGAATTTGCGTTGCAGCCACTATTTTGCAATTCTAACTATGCCGAAGAGGTTTCAATCTTACTAATGTGTCTATGTATACTATGTATAAGCCGATGTATGTATTATGTGCCGTACACGACTCAATCCATATGAAACACGGTCTAAGTGCCTTTTATCGAATACATCCAACGACCCTCCAACATAAAAGGTTGTTGACTGAACAAAATAAAAATGTTCTGACGTCACGTTTCAGTAATACGAGTATGGAACGTATAAAAATTATCTTGAATCATTAAGAAATTAAAATCTCAGATCCTCTCATTACAGAACTTAAGTTTAACAAGGAAAAGTTAATTAAAAATATAAAAATAAAGTTAGCCTGTAAGCATCCCACTGCTGGGCAAAGACCTTACCTCAAATGTGAGGTAGTATGAGCCATACTCCACCACGCGGGCTCGGTGCGGACTGACGGAGGGGTGTATGCAAGGCAAGCGACCAACCTTGCTGTCAGATTTTATCAAGCCGCCCATACTAGACATCTGACTAACGACTAATATCAACCGTTATTAGCCGGGACTAAGTGCTTAACGAGCCTTCCGAAGCACGGAGATGCTCGTGATATACGTCACTTATATGGTCGGAATGGTCACCCATCCAAACACCGACCGCGCTGTCAGTTGTTTAACTCCGGTATTACTACCAAAGCGCTGCTGCCACCACTGCGCTACGAGCACCTCCTCACCTCACTATAAACTTAATTTTATTACTGAAGTACATTGAATTTTCTACATCAAGTGTAATCGAAATGTATATGGTGTATCCACACCGCCCGGCCACCATGGATGCCCCATGGTGTATCCATGCGCCATTGGCATGTGCCGGTGACTATATACATAGCTTTTCCAAAATATCTGATTAAGTCTTGACATACCTAAGCTGCCGGGAAAGCGGCTGGCCGGTGTGAATACACCAATGAACTCAAAGTAAGCTGTCATAAAGCTGTAAAAATTTTGAACAACTCTAAAAAGTTGTTGCTGACCAGTTTGCTGACAGACAAAACTTTTTACTGATTCAGAGAACCCAGTCCCAGTAACTTAATTAGGATTTGCATAAAATAAAATTAAAAACCTGATTTGTCTCCCTAAAAACTGCTGAGTCTCTTCATTTGTAATTAAAAGTGTTTGAAATCCTTTGTTGACGTTCAGTGCTGACGAAAAGGAAAAAGTCGGTCAAGCGCGAGTTGACTTTGGCAAATGAATGGGTCTCTATGAGGGCTGACTGTGACACGTTACATTTTCATCTACCTCTATAACTGGGCTAGCTTTTATTTTATTTATTTGTTTTATTTATTAAGGAAAACAACAGTTATAATATTCCTTGTAGGTGGGGTTAATATTAAATAATAGCACACAAGCATAAAACGTATTCACTGCTAAGTTTTATATGTTAGGTCAAATAGACAATGCAAAGACAAATAAGACAAATAAATATAGACAGGTACGGATATAACATTACGTATTTTTTTTATTTTGCCTTGCATTATTTCATTTGTCTAACTAAATAATCTACATCTATAGAAACTGGCCAGATTATTTCTGTTAAGTTTTATGACTCATTAATTCTTCAACTATAAATAGTTATTATTTTTAATTTAAATTAATAGCAAATAACCTCTTTTAAAAGTTATGTACTGTAGATTAGATAAAACGTCTTTAGAAGTAAAATTTTGGGTAGGCTATCGGTGCCAAATCGTATGCATCTCGCATCGTTTTTGTGTGTCGTATTTGCAAGTGATTTTTGTTTGAAAGTGTTTAGGCGGCAGAGACCTCGACCATACCTACCCTGGCATTTTTTTCTATGGCTGTCCTTAAATGAGCACAATGGTGAGAACAAAGGTAACGGTTTAAATCCTTTGGGAAAAGAACCCTAGAAAACGGAAAAAAAAATGTTCGTTCCAACAGTAAGTATTCCTCTGCCATAATTCAGAGCCGTGACCGTATTTTACGGAGATATTTTTATGAACGGTTAGATTGTTTTAATTACTTCTTATTTTATTGCAAAGAGTTTTAAAAGGGATTTTTGACAACCACTTATTATCGCTAGGTAGATTTAGGTTCCAAGTGTAATAAAAGAGGTATTATGTTGCTTATAGTTCCTGTATAAGAACCTCAATAAGATTTACTTGACTATTGCTGAGAAAAAACTTCGAAACACTTCCTACATAAGATAAACAAATCACAACCTAGCGTTGAATAATAAAGAAGGTGAATTTACATACTTTTTAGTTCTCCCTTGAATCCACGGCGAAAGAAAGTCCAATAAAACATTCTAAACTACAAGAAGCTTTCCGCATTATCGTAAGGTTTGAGAGCGTCCTTTGTTTATTTTCCTGGCACGTCTAGTAGCGGACATACTACTTTGAAGTACGGAAGCCATGTTTCCAGCATGTGTACAGTGTTATTAAAACTTACAATGTGTCATTAATCTCGTGGAAAGCCAAAATTAACTTAAGACTTCTTTTAGAATTAGCCACTATACTTTGAACTTTAACACCTTGCCGTAGGGACTAACAAACAAAAGAAAAATTTCGATTTTGTACGGGCTGTTAAAGGGTTAATATTAATTTTGTTTTACACTTCTTCTTCCGCGTGTCGCCTAGCCAAGGCTCGCAGTTACTACTACATGTAGCTTGTAATGTTATTTTGCTTAAAGTCCACAAGGTAGTGAGTGAGTGGGCTCATGGGCTGTCTTCAGACATTTCATTCCAATCCTGAGTCTGCATTCAGCAATTTTTTGTGACTATCTGTCTTCAGCTCTGAAAATCAGCCGTCACTTACGTTTACCGAAACACGCTTTATAGGCTGAATAGCTGTGCGCTGCGTCCATTGAACTACTATTACTAGCGTATGGAACTGACATTACGAACAAATTTCGTGCCACATGAATTGACGCCACATGTCATCAATGCATCAAACAGTTTCATATTCGACATTCACATTCCACAATCTTGTCGTTGTATTTGCGACACATTTTTTGCTTGGCATAGCTTCTCTATGCGAAGTAATAACAACTCACTGGCTGCGTCACACATAAGTTACTTATTTACTACGTAGTAAATAAGCTAGTACAAAACAAAAGCCGTTTAATCATCGGTCGATCTTGTTTATCGACAAGATAACATTGGCTACACAAAAGCTTCTTCACAAAGATTATAGTGTGTCCTGGCTTGTCCGTAATAAATCACAAGAAACAGGGGCGTTGAGGGCAATAATTTACGCTCCTGAGCGCTGTTTAAGCGATCCGATCGTGGTTTTTCCACCGTCTGAACGGCGTTAACGGTGCAGACTTGGCCGAAGGGAATTTAGACACCTACTCGACCAGAAGCCCTATTTTTGAATCACTCGCGTCAATTCAAGGATTAAAGTCGAATTTCGAGTACTCACGTCTAGATTTCCGTTGATTTTTATTGTGTTTTCGAACGAAAATCACACACCATATTCAAGCGAGTGATTCAAAAATAGGGGCCCATGGTTTTTAAAGATTTGGCGAGTCTTGAGCCCGCATAACAAGTCACTTGTGTTTAAGGTTAGCACGACTGGTACATACACATACACACGATATTAACATAGGCACTTCATGTTTTCGAATGAGACTGAACTTACACTGTTAGATAACGTATTTGTAATAAATGGATCTCGTTTTTCAGTTGTAGAGGAAATTCAACAAGTTCTATTTTTAACTAATTCTGTAGGTGGTACTACACAATTCCTAAGTAGAAGTTTTATTTTTCTGCAAAGAACATAATAATAAAGTATAATATGGTTATTTCTATCGTAGGTAGCACTTACTACTTTGATAACATTTCTACAATGCGATGTTTTTAGTGCATATATAACTTTTACTAAAAGGTCATATTCAACCTTTCTCTATTTTATTACGTTACTGTTCAGAATTTATTTTATTGGCTACACTACTAATCCATACAGATTTAAAGTTGGAACAACCAGTTCACTGTAGAGGATTTTCAGACTGAAACGGATACTGTGTCAAAAAACTCTCTCTGCATTCCTTTTATTTCAATTGATTCGAACACAGGAAAATGTAATACTAGTGAATTACATTTTTGACAGAATTCAATTTTCACGTTGACATGTTGCCATTTCGTTTTTCACTCATTTCAAACTCTTTTAATGGACAAGCGAGTACTATACCTAGATAGGCTTTGATATAATCGCACTTATTGCAGGTAAATATTGCAGATGTCCGTCTACTAATATCAATTGACATGTTTATTTGGATATTTTAACTTAATAATTAGCTATACAGGATATTCTTAGCTTTCAATTGAAGTAATAAAACAAAATAATTGAATAATAGCTTATCGTTACTTTTGGTTTGGTTTAGAAGATCTTTATTCTCATGAAGGACACATACATAACGAATTACTTAGCATAACAAATATACATCATTATGAATGGCAGGCATAAATACATATGGTTATATCAAGTGGTCACTGATAAGATAACCTATGTAAGACAATCACGGGAAGCGAGAAAAACACACGCAGGTAGGCCCTTAGACAAAAATTATTCACGGTCGAGCCTCACTGCTCGCTCATCCTCTCTTACACTAAAAATACTCGGTCTGTAGTTAGAACTTTCTTCAAACCCACAATTACCCACATCTGTGTCTGTCCCAACAGTTCTTCAGGAATGCTAAATCGACGGTCCGATGCAGTTCAAACAGAGAACTTATCGCTAACTACTTCAACAGTTTTCTACCGATCGCTGAACCCAGATGGCTCACTATACTTTCTACTCCAACACTTTGGGAATATCGGAAAACTATGCGAAACCGTTTCAAACTGCTTCCAAGCGGCTGCATTTAAAAATGCTGTGAGGTGGCCGTGAATTCTGATAGAGTACATTATATTCTGCTTGTAGACTTCTTACGACTATTTAAGGATTTACAATAGAAGTAGCTTATGTCAATAGTACCAAATATCTCTGGTGCCACGGAATCTAACAAGACTGTTTAAAAGTTAATACGTATTTTTCAAAAGTTACGATAAGTATATATCGATTGATCTCATTGTGTTCCATTGCCACTTTTATTTTTATAAGATTCACTTATTTTACTCTTTATACCTATTAAATAAACACTAAAGTAATGTAATGAAACGTTAAAATAACTAAAAACCTATTTAAAAACTTGACTAGTTGAATTATACTTCAAATTACGTCTCGCGTGAAGAGTTGTTCGTCTAAAAATTCTAATTTTAGCTTGTTTTCTCTTTGGGAGGCTGGACCACAGGTAGCCCAATTACGTCCAGGAATTAATTATCCTGCCAACAGGAGCTCTCGGCCGAAATTATGGAACATTTACAAAGTCCGGGGAGTACGGTTGTATTGCTCCATAAAACACCCAACAAGTTTTGGTGCCACACTAAAGTTAAGCGTTATGTCGCGAAATAACATATATCTTTGTAGTGAAAACCTTATGATAAGTGTTATTTCTGCAAACACTGAGTATTACGACGACGCGTTTGGTGTATTAGTTAGCGCTCTTGACTATTACGCCGGCCGTCGAGTGTTCGAATCTCGCAGGGGGCAAATTTTTGTGTGATGAGCACGAACATTTGTACTTTTGTCATGGTTGTTATATGTATTTAATTATTTATGGGAGACGCTCCCGTCAAAATCATTGTCTGGTACTTCGTACCACAGGGTGAAAATCCCTTACCACGAAACCAGACAATTATTTATTAATTGCCTGGCATATTTATTTATTTATTGCCTAGCGCTATGTCTCAGTAAAAAATATTTATAAAAAAAACTAGATATAATTAGCCAACATCAGCTAACTAAGATGCTGATAAAAATAACTGAATTTACCAGAATTATAACAATCCATAAATCTGGTAAGTATTGCCTTAGCCTTCCCCGTTAAATAAGCTCCATCACAAAAAATATGTTTTATAATCGGACCAGTAGTTTCTAAGAGCAAACTGTTCAGTTTTACAATATTAGTATAGATAAGCACAACAATACAACATTCCGTAATTGCAGCTTTTATTACATGTGCGATTGCTCTAAAATGGCAAATAAGTAAAAGCCAAAAGTGTAGGCTGTTCTATTTGAGATGCGTTTACACGCTAAAAACTAATTGGGGTTAAACCTCGCATGAACACATCAATTTTACGATTGCATTCATGAAATAGCTGTTAGAATGTGGTTCATTTTGAAAATTGAAGTCTTGCTAAATAAAAATTGGTTTTCTCTTTTTCATTATCGAGTCCAAAATAACATGGAACAGAAGAAATGTAACGAAGAAATTATAACATTTCTTTCGTACCTGAATATGAATCAACTTAAGTTATTATGAATAGTACTATCTATTATGTGTGGTTATTACCGATGTGATTGATTCCAACGTTCTAAAGTGACAACTACTAAACAGAATCCTTTTATAAAATGTAGAGGCAATAAGATTCGCTTGTTCCTCTTGTGAATTCAACAAAACCAATAGGTGTTCGGATCGAGTGGAGTACATTTAAGTCTATGCAATATCGGGTGTTCCCGGGCGGTTTAATATCCCGCTGCATTCTCTCGAGACACGCATCCGGGGAAATTGCTTTAAGAAATACCGATCTTTAGAGCAACACTTTGATATAAGGGTTTAAGTGCCGATCCGTAGCTCCAGCGAGAGGTTTATCTATTTTAAAGATTTGTTAGCTATCTCGTTTTCAGCTTGGCCGCAGTCAAGTGCCATTATGTGTTGGCCAGTATCAAAATTGCACATAAACGCTAAAGTACTAATATTCTCCAACTGATTTTCGGTATTGGCGGCCCCTCTCGACAGGGATAGGCCTGGTATGCAGGAGGTACTATAGTCCTCAGATGTGTGTTTAATACACAAGTGCACTCTCTGTTTCTTCGCTCTCCATTGAGAGATCAGGTGCAGGATAGGACAGCTCTTCCTTTTTTTTTTGAGTCATGGGGGTGCCATCACTACCAACTTCGCGGTAATATTGTAGCAAGTAAGTAATTAAATAAATTCTTAAACATACGAGTAAGATAACTCGAAATGCCTCATATTGCTCATAACCGTAAAAATTCGAAAACATAACTCAACATAGAACCATTTATTATTCGAACAAATACCACTGGGACAAGATCGCAGAAAATAAAGCAGAATTTAATAATAAATCTAGCCCTTGAGACCTCCCTAGACTAGGTGTCACGGCCCCCAACGAAATTGAAATCATTGGACGCTTCGTGACTTTAAAACCTATCTAGAAGTTCGTACGGAATCTCGAAATAATATTTACCTTACGTTTCGATTGGCTGGCTGCTCAGACATCCCCTTTGAGGTGAAAATTGGTATTTATTCCCATGTTTCTGTTCCGATACCGAACACTCACGTATTGGTTCCACGCGTGAAGAATTGCTCTCGATTTTTCTATTTTGAACGTGCTTCTATTGCCACCGCTTAGATTAGTTTGTGTCAAGAGAAATGCAATCCTTTGATAGGTTTCACTTACAACTTCAAACTTTCCGTATGTCGTTAACCCGGATAAAGTTTTGATTACACTGCACTGCTTTATAACCTAAATCCGATTTATACCTAAGGTTGAAGTACTTGCGATCAGATTTAACGTTTCAATCTTTTATTCAAAGAATTTAGAATTCTATCGCTGTTCTTATGGCCGCGTACGATAGTAACAATATTTGAAACTGACTTGCAGTTGCATGCTTGAAACATAAAATTTTAATCAAGGAGCGATCTCGTAAATCTTATTCCACATCTTGGTCATGAATAAATTTTGGTATCTCTTAAAATATATTCTTGTGGATAACTCTTACTCAACTTTGGAAATTGTTTATAGCTCGCTTAGTTTCATTAGCTACAAAGTGGTACTATTAAATCCTGAATAGTAGTAGCTCATCATTTGTTATCTTTATGCTGTAATTTTTAATAAAATCATCATCACTTCTGATCTTGTCCATTTACGTCGGGGCTACCGCCGCTCTTGTTTGTTTTTTAACTAAAGTATATTCTGATGATCTGCTCGATATCCAGTATAAGATGAGACATCAAATATTACACTGAATTGGTAGCAACAGCTGGCAGTTGCCATGACTATCCCACCTCTCGTCTCGTCACGTCACATTATTCATTAAGCCGGATCGGCGGTGCTCTTGGCTGGAGAGCTGCCATCATCCCATCGACGGAGGCAAACACTCCGCCCGTCACCCTTGACGCTTATACTTAGGTATAGTCCCATGCGCTTGTGGATTCAGCAGATTTTTATTTCAATAAAGAGTAATCAATGCTTCAAGCTATGCTGTTTATCTATATAGTCATCAAAATAATTGTTTTTTTATATACCACACTTACTAAGTAGGCTCCAGTATCAGCAATTTTATTGTTATCCTGATTTAAAAAATATATTGAATATAGCTTTTGTCCGCGACTTCGTCCGCGTGGAATAGTGACTTCTTTCTCCCGTTTTTTACACATTTACCACTATATCTTTGCTCCTATTGGTCGTAGCGTGATGTTATATAGCCCATAGCCTTCCTCGATAACTGGACTATCCAACACAAAAAGAATTATTCAATTCGAACCAGTAGTTTCGGAGATTAGCGCGTTCAAACAAACAAACAATCAAACTCTTCAGCTTTATAATATTAGTATAGATTCTTACAATTTCCTTGCCTTGTGGATTGCAAGCCAAGTGCGACTAAGACAAAGTCGAAGATAGAACGAGCTCGCCCAGAAAAAGCCTGATTTCTTAATAGAAAACTTATCTTATCTTAAGCCTTAGAAATCTTAATGTTTTTATACTTCTAACTATAATCTCTGTATGTTTATCCAGAATCTGCATAAAAACCCGCCTGTTCACGTCGAGTACAGCGTAAATGCAAACAGACCACATAACGGAATTCATTAAGCCGATCGGAAATGAATGTATGGGTGCCGGGATCTCTCGTTCTCGGCAAACACATTCTGTCATCCACACTGACCATATAAATGCGGTATTACGTGAGCTTTAAAAATCATGGTTCAAGGCACTAGATAGCAAAACTAATAATAACAAGACAGTAAGGTTGAGCTTACGGGGAAAAGAAAACAAGGGGAACCAAAAAGGACGGATTGACCTAGTGTAAATACGGCGTCTTATCTCAACGTAAATCACTGTTGACAAAATCGCGTTGTATGTTTCCGATGTCATAAAAATTCTTAAGACATTTGTATACTAAAGTATTAACAAAAGTAAGAATTTCTAAGTAGTAGCTACTTAATCTTTGAAACAGTATGTAACTAATCTTTGACGAAGGTATTAATGTTCAAAGTTAGCCAGATTTTGACCCTTGTTTGCTGCCTACTCCTGTCACATAAGTGACAAACAGGTCTAAACTCACCGGTCTCGCCTGCGTCATGCTCACTTCACCTTGAGCATGCCGTTTAATATTAAGTAAGCCTGTTCCTGTCAAAGAACTATGTGAAACATCAAAGTTGGTTGGATCAACTGAAACCTAGCATATGGTTATAAAAACTATTCCGTAAGTAGAGGATAACGCTATGCTTCTCCATAGACAGTGTTTTCCAACTTATTCACTTCATCCGTTCCGTTGAACTATATGACTCATATGTCAAGATTAAGATATACAATTTTTACGGACTTCAAAAGAAAAAAAAGAGGTTATAAATTCAATGTGTATGTATGTGATATGGTTGGAATTTTTCATACATTTTGTTTGAACAAAATTTGCTGCTTCGATATTTGGTATGTATTCAATGACAGCCTTTTACCTGTTTTCTTGAATACACTTTTATGATGTATCACTAACAAAGAACGTCTGCTCCCCAAATTATGCGAGAGCATTTGCAAGTCTTAAAGTCAATCAGAACTTTCGTACTTGCAGGCGGAACTCTTATTTACTTAGAGCAGCTAATTTATTTAACGAATGTCAATACAATTACGACTTCGATTTGTTCTGTACTAGTGTAAGTCAGGTTAAGAAACGCATGTATAACGAATTTTTCGATTAGTGTACTTGCCCATGCTTTATTGTGTAGTAAGCAATATTTTATAATTTTAATTTGTTTATGTAAGATCACTTTACTGTCATACTTTAAATCTATTAGTGGAGACATGTAAATGGCCTTCGTTTTAATTATGCTTTAATTCAATCTATTTCTAGCTGTAAGTCTTCCGAAAAATGTAAAATAAAATAAATAAATAAATAAATAAGATAGACTGCTCTAATCCCGGTTGGACATATCGGAGTCCCGTGGAATGGATATGGAATGAATGGATAAGGCCATTAATATCTGCGCCCGATCACGGACAGCCATCCGGGGAAGTGGCTCATCCGCAATTATTCTGATTGATCCGCCACGGGGGCGGGAAAGGGTTAAGACGACGCTTTATCTTTCAATCTAGTGTTATTGATAGCTTGAGAATATAATCGTTTAAATATAACGATGTCATTGGTGAGATGAGATTTAAAAACTAACATTTTTTAATTTTAATTGTGTTTAAATAGGTTAAATTTGTGACTCTACAGTAGATCTAACCTTAGGCGTGACAGGGACAGAATTTCCATAAGTAACACCGCATTATTTCGAGTATTAGCACAGTTAAAGTAATCGGTGTAATTTTATATGTACTACATCTATACCTATATTTGTGTTAGTTATCCTTTTTACGAATATAAAATGTTGTCAGATATGCTGTTTTTATTATTGCTTATCCTTTTAATCCAGAATTTGCATTTATATGAAACAATGTACTTTCTGCATAAAATAATAATCAAACTATATGTACCTTCTCTAAACGAAAGTTTTTTGTAATAATTGATCAATCTTTGTCAATCAAGGTGATTCAGTTACGTCCCTACCACTCGAATTAATTACTTCCTCAAAGACCCAACGCGGATAGAAACAAATGAATCTTCACAAAAACGTGACTCTCCTGGAGAAAATCCTTTAGAGAAGCAGCCGGGTGAAACCAATGTTTATTCGAGCTATAGAAATAGGAACTCATTGTATTTATGCCCATTACCTTAAGCAGAGATTTAAATAGGGTTTAAATTTCAGCATTGATTAATTTAAAACGGGTACGTTATACGCTACGTATTGAAAATAATGAAACTGCAGAATATCTACGATTGAAATACCTGTCCACAACTGTTTTTTGCAGAGCTTTTTGCTTCCTAGATCTTGCTTTAAATAGTTTTGTTTAATGGAAGTCCCAGGTTAAATTCACAATTTGAAGTGTTTGGAATCGCTCACAAACACCGAGGATAGAATTTCGGAAAGTGCCTTCATTTCTGTTTTAAATGCTTCGAAAAACTAAACGAAACCATTTTGTCAGAGTTCACTTTCTTGTTTTAGGATTCTTATAAGATTGAATTAAATAACATTAGAAGTACATTAACAAGCGTACGTAGTAAATAAGCCAAAAATAATATCAAATATTTATGTGGGAAGCAAGAGTAGTTACTTACACACAAAAAACAAGACTTTTCGCTTTCTTTCGTGATTGTAGGTACACGTCTCTAACTTTGCTAACCTAATATTCAATTTCGCGCAAGTCGAGACACCGAATATGTGTCCTTTAGACGAGCGAGTCATGTTTTCTTCTTGTTACATAAAGTCTTTGTTACAAAGAGCTGGTACGCAACTTTATTTATTTAATATACAAGTTCGGCCCTCGATAAAATTGTACATGCGTAATAAAAATATATGCGTAGTAATGGAGGGTAGACGTGGGGTCTACTTTACATTCGCACGCAGGCGAAGTGTTTTTCATTGTCCCGAGCCGCGTCTACCAGGCGTAGGTTCTTTCGCAATCACGACTCGGCCACAAAACACGCATTCAAACTTTACGGTGCATGAGAAGTTCTTTTTTTCTGAAATAGCCACTTTTTGTACGCTGAAATGTGTCACTGAAAAGATTATTTCGTTGTTTCCATTTCCTCATATACAATAAATGTACCTGCAGTTAGAAAATTCAATAATCGACATCAAGTTGAATGCTGTGAGTCGTCTACGTTCAACGAACACGTCATGTTTCAGTATTACATACGTGACGAGGAAACGTTATCAACGCAAAGATAATACAAAATTCACTCGAAACGCGGTGGATTACTTTTTTCTTTTTTCAAAACGCAAAAGCATCTACGCCAGCCAGTTCGTGGAACTTTTATTGAGTTAAGCGGTCACTTAAATAAATACGCAACAAAATTCGTAAGAATTGGCCATTAGTATTCTGTATTAAGGGCTCCGAGGGTTGACGCTGCATCGTCTGAAATTTTAAAACTTTGTCTTATCATTCGCCTCACGTGAAGACCACTAATGAAAGACTTACTTAAGTAGACGGGAATTAACAAGTTCCAAATACAATTCGGCCCTTAAACGAAGTTCATTTTGACGTTGGTAAAGTGGAAAAGTTCTGTCGTCTTCATCTTTTTTTGATGGCTTGAATGTTAAGTTCCACGTCTTTAATACCGAGACAGCGGTTAGAGGGATTCGTAGGGCTGTTAAACAGTAGCAAGAGATTTTTAACAACGAATATTAAACTTTTTAAGTACATAATCTCCCAGCTCAGTGCCGGTGGCATTGCAAGTGATACGAAAGTGCAGGTTTTTTTTTCTTATGTACCTCTACTCGAAGATATTTTTAGCGCGAATATTCTCTAGGTCACCAAGTTTTGCCATTGTAACAAATAAATATTGAAAACCAATTATTAATTAGCTAATGTGAGTTATGGTTGCTTTGATTCCAAAGCAAGTAGTTCATGTGAGTTATGGAAATTAAAAACAACAGCGGTACCACAACATCTAAAGACACTAGAAAATGATGTCTTTCACCCGACCGGGAATCAAACCCGGGACCTTAAAGCTTCGAAAATAACGTATAGAAGTAGGACTTATTTTATTATCTCGGAAATCACCAAAAATATGGAGCAACAACTTACAAAAAACCGTAATGCCGGCGTAAAATGACTCAATTAAGAGAGTCCATAGAGATTTATTCTGGCGACAGCGCACAGCATATTTTATGTTTTCATTTAGTCGTATCGTAAAATAAATAATAGTAATTTGTGCGGCAAGGGCTGTGCTGTAAAGCTTATCTGGCAGGCAATTAAGAAAAGGCTCGAGTTTTTTTAGGGTCCCGTAAGTATGAATTCTAATACAAAATCAGTGTGTACATACATATACAGAAGTGTAGTTATAGAACTACACTTCGTCTTAGCGGTTCATTTTGATGGCTTTGAAACGTTACATAGATATTGTTCATCAACATAGTTCTTACGAGAAATCTGCATTCTAAGCTTAACATTTCTAACAAGTTTACCGTTTAAACCGTTCTATTTTTTTTAATGTAGCCAATTATAGCAACGCAAACATATCATGAAAGTGTTTCGTGTCAAACTCTACATAAAACTTGTTGTCAGCAAGCCAGGAAATATATAATTCAGTATACGGGACCCGTGAATCTGTAACAACTCTTCAGCTCTCCTTTTTTCAGCGAGCCCACTGATTGCTAATTCCGCGACAAAGAACGCCATTAAACGACCACAGTCATGTAACAGATGAAAATATTCTCTCCTCTCTCACAGAGAAGGCTTTACTAAATCTCGTTGGCCTAGTAATATTACGCTAGTAATTTCGAGGAATTGTTTTAGACTAATTTATTGTGCGCATTTCAACACGTTCGTGTTATGTTTTTGGCTCAGAATAAACTCACTCTTCAACAAGTTGATTTTTTGGTGGTAGCAAGTTACGTTAAAATTTGTTGAGGTGACGCATTGATGATTTGGTGATAATCGGGTGTACATTATGTTGTGTCGGACTTTGTAATTAAACCACACACGAAAGTAATATTTAATGAACCGATTCTTGAGGACATTTGCTTCATTTGTAGAGTTGCCGAAAGACGATTGATTGACTTTTGTAACAGTGAAAATAATGTCGAAGATATCCCTTTTAAAATAGATATTTTCAAATTACTAACAAACTAGACTTAATTTAGACCTTCAGCTTTCTATGTAGATAACTACGTTCGGACTCTTAATAATTGTAGAAGCATTTTTCCTTAATTTCATATTTTAATTCATAAAATACTTATTTAGTGATTTTATATATTGCATCGACTTTTATAAGAAGACCCATGACGTAATCAATATAATAATTCTCCGATCATTCTGACTTGGATGATGGACCAGACTGACGCCAGACTGGTGGTGTAACTATTGCTAAAGATAACTTTCCAGAGGTTTTTTTTTTCTGAGAATTTTCATCAAAGATTTATTCTTCTGAGATTTATCAGCATTTGCTTCTACCTCAAACAAGTGCCTAAATTAAGGTATTGTATTTAACTTATTCAAAGATCCACTGCTTAGTAAGTTAAGGAACCCTGCTTTAAAAACAAACCCTAACGACGCCAGGTTTCCAGACGAAATGTTGAATTGAATAGAATTTATTTGTCGCACTCGCCGAACGAGAATAACAATCACGTCAATTTGAATTCGCTTGAATTTTGTCGTAGACAAACAGCCGTAAACATGTTTGTCCGTACCGACGCTGGATGGAATATAAATTAAGGCCATTGTATCTGTGGCAACTCTTCCGTGCTCGAATTACTGTAATAATATTAAAGCTTTGATCAAAGACAATCTGAAAACCGACGAAAATGCTCTTGAGTGATTTTCAAAGCCCGAGTAAATTATATACCATCAAAATTGATAAGCATAACAAAACCAGTTTTCATGTCTTGAGATGTTTCAATTAATAGTACATAACCGTTAATTTAAATTAAACTGATCGTGAATCACGCCAAGACACTGTTATTTCGGAATTCTATTAATCACATAGCGACAGTAATGAAGCTATCTCGACCAAATGGAACCTCCATCATAATCTAGTTCTCATCTTCAATTAAATTAATGGGCAGAGTTCAATTAAATCAAATCAAGACCTCATTGGTGAAACGCGAGCCGCTGAATTACAGGACGTTTCGACTCATTACGTACAGATTACATGGGAAGGCAATCATCAGGGACCAAGTCCCTAATTAGTGTATCCGATATCCATTTGCATGGGCCATATTAAGTTATCCCGGCTTAAGGGCTTAACAAACCGATGTGTGGCAGCTAACTAGCTACAGCGAGCGAAGCCGGGTGAGTGATTTGATCTAGAATCGGAAGCTTACGTGAAATTAGCTCAGCCCGTCAGGTGTTCAAAGTGGTTCCGTATTGGCTGCGTTGATTTGACACTTATCTGTAGGGTTTCGGGTACTGTATTGGCAATGCTTCCATGTTATATACTAAGTTCAGACACATATTTTGTTTACGTTAAAATTGATGTTGAACAATTCTGAATAATATTATTCATATCTAGTAATAGCTTTTACGATGTTGTGGAATGTGTGATGATGAAGTTAACAATGTTCTATTTAACTAAGGGCTGTTTCACCATTGATCAATAAGTACTAAGCTACGAATAATTTAAACTGGAGGACCGCTTGGTGGTTGTAAAAGCGGCGGAGACCTCGATGGTAAGTACATAAAGATACCAAATGGTACGATGTAGGTACAACATCTCTCTGTTTTCTTAGTCTTAACCCATCTTTTGAGTCGGCTCTCTTAGTCCTGTCCTAGGTAGGTACAACACTGATCTGAGTAATTTAAAGGATATTTAAAAAAGCCGGGCCCAGATTGCGTCTTGTAGTTTGTATTTAAAAAATATTTTTTTGAATTATAATTGCACTGGTATTTTAGAAGTAATACTTAAATAGTTTAGGTGACTTTTAATAGGTGCATTAACTCTGCAATTACAAAACATAACCTAAAAATGCCTAATCTGCCATTGAATTTCTCGTAAACCACTAACATATATTTTCTTAAATTGTGTGTATTCTTTCAAATATTTATATATTTTAACATTTGTAAAGACGCATGCTGGCGCAAAAGTGGGCCCAGTTTCTATAGAGTTTTGGTCAAGATCCTTTGAAATACATTTATTTTCGCTTACTAACTATAAAAGAATGAAATACTTCACCCGATCGCAATTCGCGGAGCGTTCGGAAAATTCTAATTTTGACTACATTTTAAAAATGTTAGGGAAATTTAGTGGCACAGAACCCACCCTCAATTTACATTCGGGAAGGACTTTGTGCACGAAGGGACTAAATCGAATTCCTGACGTTTCTTTTGCGCGGAAGCCGGGTCAGCGTCAGACGCCTGCGTTACACGCCATTTCCGCGAATTCCACGCTCTCGCTGAAACATGGCTGTTGCGGAATTGTTTAGGCTAAGCTGCGAGATAACTGTAGCTACGGGTTGACGTCAGTCAGGTTAAACTTTACTGAGTGCTTGTGACTTGGCGCTGGCTTACAACCTCATATACGCATACTTTTAGATAAGATAAGATAACTGTATATTTCCCATCAAATAGATTATTTACAAATTCGTATAAAGGAAATGTACGGACAACAGAACGTCAATGTAAACACTGCGGTATCTTTTGCAGTTCTAATAAGGGTTAGTTTTTAACAAAAATGTGTAACCTAATGTGCTGGCGACTGTATAATTTAGGCGGTCTTATACTTAACCTTTCCTTGTTTAAAATCTATAATCTCCTCTAGTAGTTCACTGTTGTCATCACACACTCACAGTAGAATGAAAGTTAGTAAAAGAAACGAAATAATTATAATACTCCATATAGTATGCGAAAGTGCACGACCCCACCATCTTTGCAACGTGAAAGCATTCTCAGACATGATTTCTGTTGGTATTTCCCCGAAACTCTAATTTTATGTATATTGAAAATTCTTTTTACGTAATTTGAGGCAATTGAGTATTCATAAAGTCCGTCAAATACCCGCTCGATGAGTCTGAATGCGACTCGGCGGAGATGAGATGACTTTTGTTCCTTTTCCTATTCCTTCCCCGGCCATCTGGGTTCCGTAATGTACCTACAATTTTCTCCTTGTTTACTTATTTTTTCCAGCGTTCTTTTATTTTTGGAGAATTGAATGCTTTATTTAGTTACCGAAACGATGCGTAGGGAATATAACTCGATTTGAGATTATTGAACGTCTCGAGCGATGGAAACTGATGAACTCGACGCGACTCCATGTTGTTTGTAAAATAAGCTTTGGCGGGAAATTGACAGCTAATATATTAGATATCACTGGAGTCTCCAGGCGATAGGAGTGGGAGTATCTAACCTAGTTATAGTTTTAAAGGTCCTTGACCATAAAAGTATTTCAAATGATAAACTTCTAAGCTCTCTGAACTAAGTTTGCGTGAAGACTATCATATTTTAACAACAAGCGACATTTTAACCGTTATTTTAAATGAGAGAGCTCAAAGGATAGAAAAGATAAAATTAGAATTTACTTATGTTAAGGTAATTTTCTAAAACGAAAAGAAAACACTTTTAACTTGTCTAGCGGCAACTGTGTCCGCGCGGACTATGTAACTTTGTAGCTCTGTAACGAGTATTTTCTTCTAAAATAAGGAAAAAAAATTGTGCCATTGCTTACAAAGTGTGTCTGTATTTAATTCACATGAGGTGAGTTAGTCACATTTTCGTAAGACAAATTTAGCCCTCCTATGAAAAAAACATTACTTTTCTTGCCTTAAAAAAAACCACGAAGGATTTTTAACGGAACTTGGTTCTTTATACTCAGAACTACGACCAATCAAATTAGTATGAAAGTTATCTACTTGTGAATTGATTTTTATCTGCGTTTTCGTGTGGATTACACAATTACTTCGTTGGTGCACTGATGACACATCTTTCCGCTTTTTGGTGCTTAGATGTATATTGTTAACCTCTTATACTTCTATGCATAAATTGAGGATTTTACTCATAGTACTGTTATATCTTCTGCAAGTATAACTACTATTCGCTTGGTCGATACCTCCGCAGCTCACAGCTTCATGCAATGGGATGAACACGTCGTGCTCCGATAGCAGCTGTCAACGGTCATAGAGTCTGACTGCAAACGAGTGGGGAAGATTTTGATGTCAATTTACGTCTGTCTGACGATGCGCAGCTTCGCTTCAGCATTTATTTCGTTTCGAGATGGAAGTAACTACTTATTTTGAACACGTTTGTCGAGTAGTGATTTAACTCTTATGAAGATAACTAAATAATTAATGTCGAATACTATTCCTTCATATCATATTCAATATCATGCATCTATGTGCTACATCCATCCATATCATTGATTGAGTTGATGCTCTTTCTTACACACAAGCGGCACTTATCGACGACTGTATAAGTACTGTATAGGTACGACACATCAATATGCCGTGGACAGGACGGCACAGTTATAGACATCTAGCCGCTGACATGTCGACGAAAAACCAAAAGACAATTTTATCATACCGATACTCGTATATTGAGTTCACATCACGATGGCGACAAGTTGACACCACTGTTTGTAGTCTTAACTGCCACTAAGATAGGTGATTTCTCGTTGTTTCGTCAATCGAAAATATATGTGTGATCGATACTCCTTAGCTCACAGCAACGGGATGAACATGTCGAGCTCCGATAGCAGCTGTCAACGGTCATAGAGTCTGCCTGCAAACGAGTGGGGAGGATTTTGATGTCAATTTACGTCTGTCGCTTACCTATCGCATATAATGTTTTGTTTTTCTGAAAAATCGTAGGAAATGCTACTTTATTAACATGTTAGTAAGTGGTGATATAACTTTTGTGTTAGATTGATATTTTTAATTTTGGCTTATATATTCCTTTAAACCTAACAGTTGTTCGAATTCATGTCTTAAATACTTCTTTCACATCAGTGGTGAGGTAAAGATGAACCGGTATATCTTATTGTATTAAGGTCATCCATTAACTATCAATTGGTGGTTTTACATGCTGATTTAATACCTACTTACGTAATTGTAAGATGTTTTATTTAATAATTAATAAAGAAAAAGTATAGGTTTCAATGTGATAATAAGCTACAAAATTGGATAAGAAAAAATTTGGCCACCCCACGTAATTCAAGTTTAAATTAATTGTAAATGTACAAAGATACCATTACAACGTAGTTTCGCACGATATTGTTGGCAAATTAAAGTGAAATGTTTTATTTTATTTCGCTGCCGGACTACGCCACTAAACGAGTTTAAATGGGACTTCTCCGATCGGTTCTTTTAAACTTAAACTACATTTTTATCCTGGACGGCTACACGCTACAAGTTACAAGTTCTACAAAGTTACCACTAGTGCGCTTCAGCTAAGTTGAGAATGTAATCGGAACCAACCGCAACGGACAATCTGTTATTTTTAAGGTTGTTGTAACTGCGTAGGTTAATTTTAAATAACAATATTATTTCATGTTTGCAAGGGCAAAGCTTTATATTATTATTCCGCCCTAAAACCACTTACAATGGATTTTTCAATTGGATTCATTGGTAAAACACTTCACTTACAGTGGAACAGCAGTAGCAAATTGCAGCAGCACAAGTGAAACTCTCTACCCGCATATGTGTTTCCATCGATCTACAAACCTGTTATTTTCGAAAAGAGCTCGCTTCATCGTCGTCCCTGTCTATGCCTCGTCTGGTGTAGTCTAGAGGCAAGAGCAAAAGCAAACATAGCCAAAAAAAACAAATGAATCGTTTTTCATAGTTCATAACTACTAAAATACCATTTGATCTGAAAGATGACATACACAGATCTTATGGTTAAATTGTTAACTAAAACTTACCAAGGATTTTTTTAACGCAATAGTTCTATGGATTTTAACGTAATAAAATCCATAGAACTATTGCCAATAGTGTGGATTTCAAAAGAAAAAAGATTTACTACATCCTGAAACTCCTGAATCACTGAACTACCTATATAAAATGCCCCTGGCTTTGGCAGCGGCCGTTCCTTACAAGTGCGTGCTATAAACAAGAACAACTCGACACTAGGGCCCACTAGCGATTTATTGCGCGCACTACAAGAGGTCACGTGACAGAATACGGCACGGATTTCCGAAGCTGAAAAATAGTCGTTGGTGATTTTACACTTTAAACATTTTTTTACAAGTCTCAAAAAAAGACTACACAGTATTTTTAATGCATTTAAATGCTTTATAATGGTCGTATAAAGAGTTTAATCCTGTCTTGTGTACACAAAATTTTATATGTGTTTCAAAAGTATTTACGTAGAAATAACAAAACAAAACATGTCCCGGACTTCGCGTGATGGTTGGAGTCCATTACCCATAGTAACACCACAACGGATCTTTCACTTGTTTTAAGACTAAGGCTGTAAGGCTTACATACTAATGACAATTTACACGCTTTTACTTGACTGATCGTAAGGTCCACATCCACACGACGGAAAGTTCGCAAAGAATCGCATAAATCCGCACTTGCCCCGGCGATATATCCGAAGGGGCCGGTACAGTCGGCCACAAAGGGTCGTACAAATCACATTACGCCCGCGTGAATTGTAAATTGGACATTACTCGTTACACCTACGCCTGGGGCTCTGTGGGTTTTTGATGAATAGACGTACAATCGACCTCAAATATCCACTGTTTTATTTTTTACAAAAAAGTCCAGGATATGAGAAAAAATCCTGTGAAAATATCTGTGGATTTCTTTTTATAAAACAAAAGCTTTTTTGCGTCGATTTCAGTTTTTGATGAACCGGGTTCAGTGCTCAAACATTGGCTCAAGAGCTGAAAGCTTTCAGTAAAACAACCAATTCGGTTTTAAGAACTGAATGAAAATGTTTGAATATTACCTGCCTACGTATATATTTGCTGTAAAATACCACAGAAATGTAAAGGTTTACTAACATCTCCAGGAATCAGAGGTTTAAAAACAAATAACCTCGCACATAAACATAGGCTAAAATGTTTCGCCTAATATCTATAATAAGGCGGCGCTACACTGCCTCTACGCCGGTCTCCAGTGCCATTATCGTATTTTGCTCACCAAACGGGGCCCGCGTCGAAATATGACATGCTGCTATGATACTCTTTATAGATTGGTTTATTTTCTGTGCAATCAGACCAATACGGGTGTAATTGGCACCCAGCGGCGAGCTAACGAGCGCGATTGTTCGCTGACGCCGCGAATAATAGCACCCCAACATGTTTGTGTTTGCACCTTTATTAAGCGCTGGCAAAGCATTTCAGGAATTTCAAGTAGCCTGATTTTGTTGTCAATCATCCTCATTACTGTTATTTTAATGTTAAATATTTCAGCATGTGGAATGCGCTTAAAATTGCGCTCACTTATTTTTTATTTTGCAAATGTAATAAAAAGCATTGCATTTTTTTCAGTAAATGTTTTCATTCAATTCGTAACAACTGAAATATGTTTTAAAGCGTGACATTAATTTATTTTAATTTCGCCAGTCGCAGCCCACGGCAATTTCAGCGTAGGCTATTTTCACTAGAATGTTGTGTATGAACTGAAATATAGAGATGCTCTACTAACGGAGCATATTTAATTTGATTATACGCCCGGGTATATTTGGTGTTTTGTTTTATACTGATGTTTTGAATATACTTAACATAAATAGCAATGGAATATTAAAGAACCAGATTTGTTGATAATTGAAAATAGAAGGCATATGGCCCGAATAAACGCAACGATGGATGTTGACTCATCGTCATCAGCTAAGACGGTGATAACTTGGAATAGAAAGGAATGGAGAAAACTGTGTGTCATCAAAAGAAGAAATAGAGGATGTATGTACGTAACCGATTATATCCAACACAATAAAACCTATTGTTGTGGCAAAACTGTCAGTCACCCTGCCAGAGGCTTTCAATTCAAAGTCCGAATGAAGAGAATTAAAATATCTCACTGGAAATATTTCACTGAAATGCCTTAGACATATTAATTTACTCGAGTCGGAGCTTTATAATAAACGTTTAAGTTATTTAAGTATTTTTGTACACGGTTCCATGGAATCTGCCAAAAAAGTTTTGTTATTTTCATAATATCTCGTGCCTTTGTGAATTTAGGTCACGTAAAATGAAAAAGCAACAACCCTGTAATGTAATGACGATCAGAGGGACGGATATGACAATATTATAAGGGCTTAATAGCTACCGAAAAGGGATATTGAACTTACAAAAACCAGAAGCTGTATAAAAACGTTCTTACAAGAAATAAGGAGGTTTTCTATACATACATATGTATATTAATCTAGTCAGTATATCTTTATGAGATATTATCAAAGTGAACGAACGAAGTGAAAAATAAATTTTTGTTACGGCAAGGTTAAATAAATTACTCGTAATACCTAAAGTCAATCGGCTCTTACTAAAATTGTCATGAAAAATCTTGTTAATCAGTTTTACACGTGATTTGCCAATTAATTTGAAACAACCTGCCTGAGTCATCGTATTATCACTATAAGATGTTGATAGCACCACAAAAGTACTTTTGATTTACATGGTACTCAAAATACCCAAAACATTCCAACAAATCCCAGCAGTCGCGCCGCATGTTAACCGTCCGCAGAACGAGATAAAATTCAGTAAACTGTTTCCGATATCTCCAATTCCATCTCGATTCTCAATAAACCTATTTTTGTCGTTTTGCGAGACATTATTGGTAATATTAGGGAATGAGTGTTATTTGTTTCGCTCCCTCGAAGGAGCGCGGGCCAATATTTGATATCAACCGGCCGGCCGCGCCGCGCCGCTCATTCATTTCCAATTTTGTTTTCATGACTGTCGTAATGATATTGCGCCTACGTGTGTACGCGAGAGATTTGTTATGATACCTACTTTGAGTGTATTTCTTCCGTGTTTGTTTGGGAAAACTGTGATAAAATACAGCGAAGAATTATTCAGTTTGTAGCACCATAGTCTCGTAGCTAACGTCGTAGCTCGTAGCCAAATGATATTACCGTTTATAAAAAATATTACGTAAAATGTATCAAGTTTGGTTTTTAAATAATTAAAAATTAATTTATTCTTCCGGCAAATGTATAAAAGCAAATTGAGTAACGGTTCGATTTAATTAGTAGCTCGTAACAATAAAATTGTAACTGTTTTCAAATGACGATCGAAAATAAAATTGCCGGAGCCAATTCTACCGAAGAGAGGCAGGGTCGTATTTAGTTTATTTAGAACGGAATTAAAAACCCGGTGTCATACCATACGCTCGCTTCACGGGCCGGTCGGCCGGAACAATTGAATTATACCCGGCTATTACCCGGCTGAACGGTTTATGTCGATTGCCACTGGACCGGTTTATGATACACCTTTTTAGATTAATGAATATACTAATGCTGCATGTAGATCCAGTATTTGCCCATCAGAAAATATTTTTAATTGAAAAATAGATTAAATTATACAGACTGATTGCTTTTCTGTATTTTTACGTCAATGAACAATATAATTTTGAGTACTACCAGTTTGGTTGATTAACTTTGAAAATAATCTGTATACTTTTTTGTATTATTGTATGCCTCATTTCATTAATTTTGTAGATTCCCAATATAAATTTAGCAAATAAAAATAGCTATAATATATAATATATATATATATATATATATATATATACAGTTTGCCCGAGAAAAGCTATAAAAGTGCTTACAATAGATACTCAAGCGGAAAGATTTATCAAATTTCTACAAAAATTTTTGGTGTATGTCCAAATCTTTACAGCGCTTGTCTTTTTGCTAGTTTGAGCTGTTCCAAAGCTGAAATAAACAAAACGTATAGCGCTCCACAAGCTAGCAGGATCGCTGTGTTATTAAGTAATTTGTATATAAGCGAACGAGATTGCAGTCTGCTTAGTATAGCTGGGAATTGCTACCTGATGGGGTAGTTGCACTTAGGTGCAACGCTTATTTAGCTCAGAGAATTCACGAGAATTCACTTGCAGTTTGTAAGTCGAATTTTCTTTTTGGAAGAATCAGACGTTTTTCCTTTATCAGGGTCAATGGTCTATGCATTTCGATTAATTCCATGCGGTAGTTTTGTACGTACACGTACGTGTTTTGTCATGCCTTGTTTTTTTTTTGGTAAAACGGTCAAACTCGTAATCGAATTACCACACTGAAGCAGTTTGATTGACGCTAGAATCGAGGCCCTGGTGTAAAATTTCCCAAATAAATCATGACACGTACGTACAATGATTTAACCCCGACTGTCTTGCTCAAGTGTGCCTAAGCTTAAGAGCTTTCAATATAACGTCAGTTAAAAATTACAATCCGAAAGCGATTACATAGGTTATGTAATAGCTCTCCGGAACAATTGAATTATACGCAGCTATTAAATGTACCCGTCCCAGCGCAGTTTATGCCTTTAGTAATCGCCGTAGTTAGTACAGCGATTTATTAAACAAACACTCTTTAGGCTTTCGAGTAATGAGTCTGCAGTGGACGTTTTATTGTTTCTATTGATATTTATTTTTATATTTACTTACTTCATGTACTTTTATTCTACTTTGTAACTGGAGTTGGTACCACCCCACTTAACAACTGACCCATTGGCACTATGTACTGTATTTTTGGAAATTTATTTTAATAGATTTGTCTTTTTGATTTTTTTTTTGTAACTATAACCAAATAAATTGTGAAAATTCATATAAAAGTCTGTATTGTAAAATGTTTGCTACTAATCTACCCAATATTGACCGTACCTGTATGTTTTTTTTTCTAAAGCTAGAGGTACTATACTATCTTTTGCCAAATACCAACGAACTAAGATAGAAAGACAATCCGCGGTCCTTTTTTTAAACCCTGTGTACAATGCGAATGCATTCCAAGTGATCAATTGTTCCGTCGAACCCTTTGCAATTCTTCCGTGCAATGGATTGCCTTTGTCGGCCAATGAACCGCGCGTACTTAGCGCCTTTGAGCGATATATGTCGCTTGCCCCGCTGGGCAGGGGACTTTTTGTTAAGAAACTTTTTTACTTGTCGGTGAATGAATAGTTCCGCATTTACGATGGGTAGAAAAGGAGTTTGCTTTTAAATCCGGTGCTGATAATATGACGCTAAACATACATTCTTAAAGCTTTAGATCGCTCATTTATACTAACAATTTTATATCATCAGTCAGTGAAAGCTCCTCTAGCTTTTATATGATTTGTATTAAAAAAATGACAAGCTTGTATCAGTCTTAAGTCACGCTAATATTTTGCTTTATTTCCATATCGCACACTTATGTACTTGATTAAAGAAATGAGATGAATGAACATACACATAAAACGTTATTACGATAAAAAAACATCTAGAATATTCCCAAAATAAGTTGTCCCACTAACATAAAATATAAGGTTTACTTGGAAAGGTTCATAAAACGTTTATTTCGTGTCTTTCCTTTTATTTCTACACGAGCACATTCCGGCCCCCGCCTATAAGCTGTCACACCCGAGCCAACACATGCCGGCCCTGGGCCCTACTCTGACCGTACTATAATTTGCAGATGTCAGAATAGTGCATAACAGTGTGTTTGCTCGACATGTTTGAATTAAGAATTTACTCGTGCTATTGAGGTCACTGCCGCCTAACCACCTTAAGACCCAAAACTGCTTGCACATCACGTCGTCTTTTGAAGGGATGCCCGTTTTGTGTTGTTTGAAAGTGGTTAGGCGGCAAATACCTCGACCTTACGTAAATAAATACATATGCTTATGGTTAGTGTCGCCGCCTTCTCGTATACGCGTTTAGATATTGTCATTTTCACTCGCAAGGTCATCCTGGCATGAGTGACAGTGACCGAGTCGGCTAGATTCTAAAATATTAACATTGTGTTCCAGAATAGGCCGCCTGGCTTTTAGCCCGCAGGCGTCAACTGTCGCCTCTCAACGTGTTAACGCGTGCCATTTAGAAATACCACTGCCATATTTAAAATAAAATGATATAAGGCTTCTGAAACATCTAATGCAGTATCATTTTAGTTGGGAAAAGCGACGAATCATGAAAAGAGAAATTGAAGACTGTTTTTATTCAGTCGTTAAAAAATATTTTAGTGGCACAATAAGTTTAGATAGATTTACAAATATCATAGCGTTGTGTCTGTCGCAATGTCGCCACGATTTTTAACTAGCGACGCTCTCATTTCGGATTTCAGCCAACCACCCGTTGTTAAAAATTGGAAAAGAGGGTACGTCACTCCTAATCATCACCTTTATCAGACCAGACAAAAAGTTTAAACCTACAACGTATAATGGAGTATCATGAATTGACTTTGCTACAAACTAAATTGTCCTAATATTTCCCTCTTTCCTTTTTTTTCAATCATTACCAACTTCTGAACAGTGGTTTCTGCGAATTGTTCTCAATCTCAAATACTTTCTTCTACGAAGATATTTTATTTATGGATGACATAAATACAAAACGCCGAAATAAAGTAAATATTTTACTATCCATACAAACTCAATCTGCTTATACTGGCATAGATAAGAAAATTTCGCGGACCATAAAACTCTGTATTAGCCGGATATAATAAAATCTGATAAAACTGTGTCATTTCTTTTTATATACGATCCTATATGCGCCGAGCAAATACAATTATATCTGATAAGTTTCGCTTACTTTATAGTCAGGGGATGATACAGGATGAAGTTGGGATTATGCATTAATTTTATTAGAAAAAATAAGAATATCAAACGTCGTACAGTACTATCTTCTGTTAAGTAATTACGTGTTTATTTGATTAATGTGCAGGTTCTTAAACATTATTTGTTAGCAATTTCTCTTATTAAAGTGCAAACAGTAACTTCTACCTCGTTTGTAAATTAAGCTATGAAATCTTACAAAGAAAAAATGAAACATTTTAAATCAGTTTTTATTAGTTTAATTGGTAGTATTTCAATTTAGACAGGCGGAAAAACACAGACACTTTCCACATTCATTTTCTGCCACCATATATTTATAGATAACTCTATACATAGCTCCCCCTCGATTGCAAGTTTATGCATGCGTGATGAGCTAATATTAGTTAGCTGGCTTGTTTACATAGCTTTGTACTGTCATTATAATATCTCTGATATGCTGATGCCAGCAAGTTTGATGATACACTATCGTGTACTCGTATTCGTACATGCAAATTCTAATTCCGTATTCCGATCGCATAGTTCGAAGTTTGGATGCGAGAACATAATTGTTGCCGATCAATATTGCCGACATTTGTGGTGTTGAAGTTCGGTATCTTCATTGTAAAATAGCAAATCGAAGCAATTAAGATTGAACACCCTGTATTATTACGTTAATTTAACCGTTTTAGATGTATATGTTACTTTATACGGTTTTCCGTGTAGATGTCTGATAAAGCCTTGTTCATGAAAAAGATAACTAATAAACAGTTTTAAAAGAACAACTAACATTAAAACATTCAGCGTGAAAGTATAAGGTACATACTACCCAAACAGTAAAAATACTTGCTATAATATAATGTTTATTTTCATTCATTTACATTTTTCTTTTTCATAACAGCAGATCCTTGCCAACTGCCTACACGATCGAGGAATAACATTCAATGAAATCACTTAGTACTGTAGTAAAGTACTGGAGCCAAGTTTTTCTTAACGCACCATTGCCAAGGATGTTTTTGTGACGCATGCGACTAGACAAGGAATGGCAACAAGGTCATAAAGACCAACTATAAAACCATAACCAAGAGTTATACCAGTAGTCTCACTAATTCTTCTGCTTCATGAATGGCCAATAAAGAACTTACTATGTTTTCAATTTCCTGCAAGATATATCTATTCATAATACTGTGATTCTCGCGTACAATTCGTAACATAGGCGCTAAGTAACTGTAAGTTTAGTCCAGTCTAGAGTCAAGAGCCAGAACCCATTTCAAATAAAATAAAAGTTGAACATCATTTATAAAATGTGTCAGTAAAAACATTTATCATTGAGTTTGAAAAAGTTATTTATTTATTCTCAGGAAGATTTACAGTTTTAATAATCACTATAATATAATATAATAGCTTAACATTAATACTAATAATAATTCTCATGTCCGATTGGGACAACTACAATCCAAAGGAGAGAGAAAATAATCTCACAATACAAAAAAAAAAACAAAATACAAAAAAAAATTCTACCAATTTTATCTAATACCAAAAAACAAAATACTAAAAATTTTATCTTACACCATTGTTGGTGTAGTCCAATTTATCACGAAGTTTGAGAATCTTAAAATATGATTTAGTTATTAATCGCTTAATAGAAGTAGTGCTTGTAAAGAACAGGTCAATGTAGATAGATAATTTGGAATAACTTCTACAACTACGGATCTAATGCGTTCTGCCCGTAATTTGCATGGACTAAGGGTACATGTAGTATTGGGCGTGATCGGAGCCTTCGCATGTTGGTGCATTTATAATTTTGCGAGTATTTCGACTGTATCGTTTTTGCAATCAATGTAAATGACCTTACCAGTCTACCTTACCGTATCCGTTTCCACTGTCGTAAAACTTTCATGTCTAGCTGCGATAGTTCCTTTGCTGCATTTCCCATTCTTTATTACCTCTGCCATTTTCAATTCTAACGTTATTGGCTTAAATTTACATAGCTCCATAAACATAAGTATTTAGAGTTAAACCGATATAGTTTGGCAATTTGAAGCAATGAAACCTCATTTTGGGAAAATGTTATAAAAATATCTTTGGAACCAAAGGACGGTGTACGGCCTTGATTTATTCTGTAGGTTTCTTCAATTCAATGCACATCGACGGAATAAGGATGTATTCTATTAGAATTCTCGCTTTTGATGTCTCAAATTAGTTTATCTTGAATTAGCATACATCGGAGCGGAATTGCACGTGGCTTCTTTAGTATGCGTGTCACATGGCGCGGGAGCTTGCCGCTTCGATAGTTGCACTCGATTTCCGTAAAATATATCCAGATGTACTTATCGAAGATTCAAAATCTCTTGGCAAATTATTTCCTATTTATATTTTCCGAAAATATGGTCAGAGTCAGATACTTATCGTAGAGTTTATTTTACGAAACAAAAATATACATACGGTAGGTCTTGATTTTATTTCTATCTATTCGATGCATGATTTTTACATGCCCAAAATAAATAGTCAAAAGCGAAACATTACAATCATGCAAGCCATAGGTTACGTCTACGGCGTAGCAAACGTGCTGCATGTCACGCTACGCCGTAGCAGCCGTAGCGGGCGTAACATTCGTAGACGCATTCTAATTTTCTGATATGCTGAGTAACCTACAAAAATTATAATAATAACTAGTAGAATAATAAATATGAAACACATCATATCTACACTTCGAAGAACTTGAACAACATAATTGTAATCTCTGTTTTGCAAATTTTCGAATACATTTGCCATTATATTAGTGCTTGATAGAAAAGTATCGCGATCCAACTAAAAAATAGCTGTTCAACGTACAGTTTGGGTAACACTGGTCATTTACGTATGCAAGTCACAAGTGCAAGCTCTCGGCAAGTCTGCTATCAGCGCAGTCAATTATCTGATAAGCACCGCCCTTCGTCGGACGTGCGACAATCACTAGACTACCTACCCTGAATTAGATACTCACATTTAAAAATATTGACATCTCTTTCACTCGTAAAGACTGCAGCCAAGAGCGGTAGAGACGGCGAGAATCGAAAATACGGACGTGCTACAGAGTGGAGCTGCATGATGGTATTGGAAGTTTCACCTTTAACCGCTGTTCGAGTTGAGGTTAAAGTCTTTATAGCATATCGACAGGTAATTACTTGGTATTAGTTTGAGCTCTCTGGCACTTCTGGGATTTTTGATAATGTTCTTATGTTTTGACAATAGTAAGATATGCGACTTTTTATTGCTATCTTTAAAAAATACTATTGCGTTATTGGAAGTAACTGCATTTATAAAGCATCATCTTTTTCAATAACTACAACACTTATAAAAAAGGCTCTTACTGTTAATTTAAAATCAATATAAGTAAATCAAATAATAGGCACGTTTGTCATGGTTAGGCTTATGTAACTCTCCGTAATAATGCAATAGATTTGACCAGTGTTATTGTGTCCCTTTCCTTGTTCTAAGCTGCACAATTTTTTTTTTTTTTAAAGAAATTCGAATCATTTCCATGGCTCACGATGAACAGATCCGGTTAAAAACTATTTCCAGCATATTATCCACCGGAATCTCGGCACGGTGTGTCCTCCAACGTATTTATGTTTATATATTTGTTTTTATATGTTGTTACCGCTCGTTAGTAACGCAGTTATCCGCCCGAACGTCTACTGGTTTTAATTTCCTCTACGACTCGCGAATGGTGTTGCCAGATGCAATTTGTGGAAACAGCGACGAAGAAAAAACAAGATTAAGCTAAAAGAACGTTCAAATACTATGATCTACGAGTGTATGAATCCGTGTGTTATCATCATGAATCATCTTAAGGGTCACCGCGCACCTATTCAAGACTTAGATGACTATTATAATAATTTTTTGTATATTTGTATGCGATAATGTTTTTATGTATCACCAAAAGTAGCTTCACGATTTTGCTAACCATTTCAAAATAAGTCCTCAATTAGGCTTATACTACCCGAAAAAAAACCGAACCCATTTGATTGATCAGGCTCATATTGGTAATTATACCAATTTAGTGATTTTCATGTTTATTTACTACGTATGCTAGAATTTCATGAGACATAAATAATTATTTTTTGTTTTTATAGTGTTATGTCACTATACAAACTTAATAATATTAATTACACTTGTAAAAGCATCTGTGACAGACATGGAATCAAACCCCGTCTTTTACGCTATCCGGGCGCATGACTTTACCACTTGGCCACCGACAAATAAGCCTGTTATTGTTGACATAAATACATCAGAATATTTCCTCAAAACTCCAAACACGTGGTCTCCTAAGTCTTGAGTTACGACGTTGTTGCATAGTGAGTGGAAATTGCCGTTTTATTTCCCAGCAATTGCATTACTTACGCCATATACTTCGCCAAGGAGCAGTGCGCACTTTGCACTAACCTGGAAATAGCTGTGTTGTTACTACAGCGGCTATCGTATACCTTTGCCCATTTTATAACCTTTGTGGCCTCATTACTACAGAATATGCATAACACTGACTCATATGATATTATCTTAGAGTCGATAAGAGTGAAGGTTACGTCAAATATTGTTCAAATTGCTTTCTAACACACATTCTCTTTGTGTCGTTTTATCTACACAAAGAGAGTAAGTAACCACTACCTACCCTATCCTTATCTCCCTCCTCCAACCAAATTATCTTACAGCACAGATTCAAAGAGAAGAAGAAGGAAATACTAGTTGTAACATGTACTTCTGCGACATCATTTGGTTTCTAAAATCTAGAGCTGATCGAGCGAGTTACAAATGTACGCAGAAAACAAAAATATTTTCCACCAAATTGTGGTCGGTGTCAGGATTAGGTTTACCCGTGTAACACACTGATCACCCGACCCGAATCACGACCTTCCTCGGAGTCGCAGGCAAATATCGGAGGTACAAACAAATAATAACCTAAACCAACGCCCGTGAATAAATACCATGTTACACAGTGAAAGGTCAGGAATATGAAGTCATGCGAATTACTGTTGGAATTTTACAAAATAAATAAATTTGTATTTTGATATAGACTATGGCGCTATGAACGAATAGACGATAAGGACCCTTTAACGACATATTCGACATTTGCGCAAGTGAAGTTGCAAGGTAGTAAAATAAAACCAAACTAACAAAGAGGCCTGACAACATCAAATAAATCGCAATTCAGATTGCCAAAGCTTAGTACCGAACGCGAACTAGCTTAAAACGTCCTCTTTGCATACGAATATCCGAACGGATCGGTCAGCGGGTCTTTGTGGCAAATTGCGAGCAAATCGAGTTAGCCCGCCGCTGCCGGCCCATAGCCATGTCCCTTTGTGCCTCATCAGTTCATCACGCTTGCAAATGCTAGTTTAGTTTCTGCCACCGGGGATGCTGTGGGTTTATAAAAACCAAAAGGTCAAAAGGTTAATATACGATCAATAGGGGTAATCTCTCAACATTCAAACTAGTAACTAGCACTCACAATTACAAAGCATTTTAAATATATCTACAATCGGCTCTTGTATTGCGTCGTACACTGTTCATTACTAGAATAACGTAAAAATTACACATTGCAACTACTGAACAAATTACAATAATGAACCCAATTCAAATATACTGCTTTCACTGTTTTATACAGCTTATTTTACATACAAATACTAAATGAATTGGGCAGTAGACGGTCAGTCCGGCTCCAACCAAATAGTGAGGGTAGAATCGAGTTAGTCCCGCATCGCGCGGCCACCGCACGCCCTTTGTCGCATCATCAAGCTCGCAATTGGCTGTTAGTTCCTACTCCCGCCGCCGGGTGCGCTGCGGGCGGGAAAAACCGTAGGTACCCTCTAGTTTTGTTGGAGTTCGTTACCTACCTCGTTTGTCTACACTTCCACGATAGAGTTCAGTAAAAATAAGTTTTTAGAACCCACCACACTAATTTAAATATGTGCTTCCATGTCTGGCTCAGTTAGTCCTTTTAGGACAGACGTTTCGTTGTTGAACAACTGCAAAAATATTCAGCCAGATATTCTGATGCATAATGATATTTATTCAAATTACTTTCAGCGGATGAAGGGACATGATGAACTTTACAATAGAAATGTGGAAAGTAGAAACACAATTCCACATACAGTTGATAAAAAACGGAATAAATACAAGCATAACCTTTACTCCAACAACTTCTTTAACTCTGCAACTCCGTAAACTAAACAGAAAGTACAGAAACTTATACGTAGTACAGTAATGATTTTAATAATAGGAACATTATTTAATACAATTTATGAAATCTATATAGATTTAATAAATTCAAAATTCTTTTCTGTATATACAGAAAAGAAAATCGGTGTTAACCACTCATAACTCGAGAATGGGAGGACTGATTTTCATGATTTTGACATTGTTGGATTTGACTTTGCCCGGAGGATAGGATAACAAGTTAGAGGATGGAGCTGGGGGCAAAATGAAGTTCGCTGGGACCACTAGTATTTACTAATATCATTCATAAAGATATGAAACGCAATAATTGTCATCTAAAATCTAAATGTAATTAATGTATCAGAATCACAACAGCTCACCTGTATTTATCCGGTCAGACAGCCTGTTAATTGAATCGTTTCACAATCCTAAAGCATAATTATCCAAAACGACATTAAAATGGATAGGCTTTATTGAATGTAACTAACGAAAGCTGTTTAGATTTATTTTCATGACAATACATAGCGTGGTTCCGGACATCTGTTTGTCGCTGACGGTGCTTTTGTCTATATTTTGTTATTTTTGTCATTAAAATATTGTATTTAAAATTAATCACTGTAATGAGATACAATGATAGATTGATAGGATACAATGAAGATGGATTTAAAATGTTGACCGACGATTATGAAGCATGTTTCTACTGATACCTAAAAATTATCCATCATGTTTGCAAAAAAATAAACTAAGTGTTAAAAATATAAAGTAATCAGTTCATGTAAAGTACCTTTATAGAACCAATAAAATATCTTGGTCTGATCCTTTACCAAAAAATATTATCAAATTCGACCTGTATGTATATTATATACATACATTCAGATAGAATTGTTAAACCTGCTTTTAGAAGTCGGTTAAAAAATATTTGCGTAACGGGTGTATAAATTTATTTATATTGAAAAGAGACATTTAATTTATATTTTTTGTTCAGACACAGACCAATGCATAGTTAATAACAGATGTTTGTTCAAATATTGGCTTTATGAAACTGACGTTCAATGGAATCGAATATTGGACGAAAATCGTTGAATTGTTTATACGTGTACGAGCAGTATTGTACGCAAATAATCATATTTTCTGGGTAATGATATGTACTCGTAATTTTTCAATTAAATATAATTATTCAAATAACTAACAAAATACACAGAAAAATTATTAATAAGACCAAAAAATAATAATGTAAAAACTAAAATATATTATATTTATACTCGTAATTACAACATTCGAGGTAATATTTGGCCAACTTTAAATTCTTTCGTAAGTAACTACAAGCAAATAACAATGATTTTGCATTGTAAGGAGAACGATGTAGAGATCAAATAGGTCAACTTTTTGAGTAGGATCAATCTCAATCCACTAAATACATTTACGCTTTTCGATTCAACTACTTACGCTAAATCTAAATGTACAACGGATCTTTTATTGTAGGGTTTTTGTTCTTTCCATTATTTCCAAGCCCGCTGCTCTTGACAATTTTTCAGGAATGACGCTCCGTGTCAAGTTGCATAGCCATACATCAGTCCAGCGGTCAAGTTTGCCATAAATCGATTTGCACATCCGCCCTAAACAAACGGCGGATGATTGAGCAAACATTTTCGCGTATAAAATGAATGATTAAGTCCGAACACACTCCTATCCCTCGATATTAAAAGTGAGTGGTAATATACTCCTACAAAGATCTTTATACCGACACAGAGCAGATTAACTTTATTAACATTGGCATGAGTTATTACTCATTATTCAATACCTAGAGATCGTGTATGGACTTTAGATGTGTGAAATTATTTATTGCGTGAAGAGTTTGTTTGTTTGAACGTGCTAATCTCAGGAACTGCTTAACTGATTTGAAAAATTATTTTTGTGTTAAATAGCCTATTTTTCGAGGGAGGCTTGAAGCTATAAAACATCACACTGCGACCGGAGGGGAGGGAGCAAACTCAAACCGCGCGGACGCAGTCGCGGGGGACCGCTAGTAAATTATAGATAAATATGTGTCTTAATAAGTACACACCATTGGGCATATATCATACATTTTCTCAAATAAACTACAAAACTTTACTAGCCATCACTACATGCAAAAGAAAAAGGACATAAACCAAACGCAGTGCCAGCACTGAACATTTTTTGTCGACATGATGTCGCTTCACAAACAACTTAACACTGTCTCCTCTTATCAACCCTGGCCATTGCTCTCCTCACCTTTATTCCAAATGATGAAATTAGTCAAATCCCTTAAAGCAATAATCCTCACGTCGTGTTCATAGTCCAGACTAAATCCAATTACGAGTCGGGACTCTCAGGCCCTGTAGCCGAGAGATAGACTGCTGGAAGAGCCGCTTAATACATTTTGGACTGCTATTTTTTTTTAAGTTATTTTCTTTTCACTTGTATGTACGGAGAACATCACGCCAAGCTTAACAGTGCAGTGCAGATATATGTACTAGTGAGCTACATTTAATTACCTATATTTATGAACATGTGGAGCACAATTAATAAAATGTGCTAGATTCTATGTTTCATGGATCTTTTTTTTTTAAATTGAAATTTTATGGCCTCGTATAATGTGTTTATTATGATTTTTATTGGCTCTTCTAAGTAAAAAGCTTTCTACACTGCGCTAAACTAGGTACTATGCAATCCATATAATTGTTCTATATAAACGTTGAACAGAATATGCGAGTAAAACTCACCTTCCTATATCGTGCATGCCTCGGATACTCTTTCTTCCGTCTTTCAAAGACTTAGATCCCATACACACTGCGAATTTTAGCATCAATGCTAACGCGCGACAGCATCGCGACTCACGCAATGAACAGATTTAATTTGGCATCGATGCAGTCGCCAATATTACATAATTTGTAAATGTCCAGCTTTTGCATCGATATAACGTGCGTTAGCGTCGCGACTGTGTTAGACCCTTTGCGACCTTATAGCGACTGAAATGATAATATTTGTCCAGCTTGTAAGTCGCTTCCAGTGGCTGTAAGCGCGTGCTACAAAGGCTCCACTAAATGCAGCGGCGACGGCTCTCGACTCGAGAGGCAGGACGTGACTATCGGCGGCGGCTGCAATCTGCATCGCGCCAAATTACTGACGAATCGAAATAATTTTTAAAACATTTTTTTATTGTGGACCCCGAACCGACACAGGAAAACGAATGTAGTGCGTAAACTTCAAAATAATTCTACGACTCAGGTGGACTCAGTGGTTCATTAGAAATGGTACCGTAACTACAAATAATATCACAAATTAATTGTACTCGTCTGCCACTTGCTTTGATAATTTTCAGACTGTCGGATTTAAGAGGATTTAGATAATGTTAGTCCCTGTCATAACATGAATGAATGAAAATAAAAAATAATTTAGCTGGTAATGAATAAAAATAATTCCAATTAATTAACGAATTTCACCACACCCAAGTGTTTGCAGTGACTGACAAAACAAAATTAATGAGCATTCTGTCTGTGTCATCTCTGAACCCTGTTACAAACAAAATCAAATTTGAGCAACAGCGTCGCCTGTCGCTCACAATTAACAAGCACCCCAATCACCTGCAACGATTTTCGCCTATCTTGTTGTCTAACAACACTCGAAGCGAGTGCAGTTTACGGAGTAATTAAACTGAGAGTTCACACTCGCCGTAATTGGATGACACTCGTCGCGGGTTGATGGAGTCGCGAAAAAGGTGTTGACGGCTATCAATAGGTACCTATTGAATATTGATGGTTTTGTCCGACGTGTAGGTATTATACGGCGCCGTTCATCCGCGATTAAACGCCGTTTTAGAGCTCCATAGCGTATCGATGAATAGCGGGTTTTTCAATAATTGATTTGCCGTTCGTTTTTATCGAGTTTGCATGCACAAATCGAACTTACAATACTAGTTCAAAAAAGTAATATTAATGCAGAATAATTAAGGTTTTTTAAGTTTGGTTACTGTTTAAGAGCGGTATGACAGTCTGGAGATCCTCAGATTTTACCGAATTTATCAATGTGTGTGTGCGATTTTATATGTCCGGGACACAAAAAAATGTCTACTGTAATTAAACAATTTTGATACTTTATCTCTAGGTAGTAGGCTATGCGTATGATGAACACAGAAAATGATGTCATGTAAAAGTCGATGTGATAAATTAATGTTATTACCAGTTTTTTTGTATTTAAAATACCTATCACGAATACAGTGAATACAGTTCGGAATCAGGGCTCGCGTCAATTCCGTTCACGAATATTTTCCTTTTGATAATTATATAACTAAATTCACAGATTTAAACACAAACGTACAGTTATAATAACGTGAAAAACTTACAGCATAGAAAAAACAAAATGCATCTAAAGAGTGAAGACATATAGATTTAGATTTATAGATTTTTTTTTCATTTATCTGTTTGGTGATAGAAACAGTTTGCTCATTATATACCACAATTTTAATTTGTAGTCAATTTTTTATTATTATTATTTTTGTCGATAATTTTGGTCCTAGTATCTGCACATTTTGTTTGATCATGTTTCGAAAATACAAATTGTATATGATAAAAGATCTTCGTTATAACTAAGAACCTCTTGAAATAGTCGCCATACATACAAATCGTTTATAGTATTAGTAAGGATTCCTTTCTATGCAAGTTTACATAACATTGATAAATCATTGAAATACAACTACAAATCGATACAAAAGAACGAATACTTTTTTGTTATAATTAGAGACCATCGACGATCCAAATGCACTATATGGCTTTATGCCTGTTGCATAAAGCCTCAAAGCGAATTGGTCGCCGTATAAAAATTGTGCAAAGCGTGATATTTTCAAATTTGGAATGAGTATCATACACGAAATAAAAGACTAGCAGCGAAGACAACGAGCGACACACCCTTCCCCTCCGAGCGCTCGGCGCTGTCTGTAAAATGTCGATCGAAGATGAATGTTCGTGACAGCTCCAAATCTCAAATTTATGGGTTACTTTAGTAAGATATTTTGAATATATTGCATAAGATAAAATCAAGAATTTAGATGCTAAGTCAAAAATAGGAACCTCTATAACATGTTTTATCAAATAACACACAATAAGTGCAATGTATCTCAGAGATAATCGCCTGTCTTTAGGTGCGTATTTTATGCCAAAACATGGTTTCAATTTTGTCTTCATTTGGAATAACTAGAGCAATAAATAAAAAAACAGAGTCGAAAGCTTGTAGAGGAACGTATTTCCTTTCATGTTTATGTTATTTCGATAGCTGATGTCAACAACTGATCTGGAAAAGTGCACCAGAAAAACCGTCAATCTGGCTTCAATGATTGCAAGTTACAGGCATTTTAAAGATTGAATCAAAAATTCAGAGTCGACATCTTATGGAGATAGTTCATTTCTACACAATTCATTCAAAAAATGTAGTCAGTTTAGTCATTTTTGGGGAGAAAACTACACTTGAACTTTGTTAAAAGGTAGGTGACAGCAGCCTTAAATACCGGTTGATGAAAAGGAGCCTATTCAAAACATCGTATTAACTATTTAGAACTTAGTAGTTACATCATCGTACTCTATTTCAGAACGTATTTAACTCTAAGAACTCTGAATACAAGATTAGTTCAAAATTATGCAGTCAAAATCAAAGCGAGAGGAGTGCATCCCACGAGACCGCAGGACTCGCAACCGCAAAGAGCCAATGGCTGCTAACTAACAACATCATAAGGACATAACTGTGTAATTAATTAGTTTTACTAGATCTTGGTGACTTTAGATCTTTTGCTGTTAAACATACTTTACATTTTTGAACATAGCCATACGTAAACTAAGAGGTAAGATATAGTTATTTCATGATACATCAGGCGGTATTAAAAGAGATAGTTCATGGCATCATACATAAACAATGATTTAAAAACAATCCACATTTGCCAAAAAAAACACTTGATTGCTGTAACAAATTACAGTACCGCAGACAATTACGATCTGCCGCAAATAAACTCATTTGAATAATATGCTGATGCCGAGCAAATAAAACGGCATCATCAAACGTCCCGAAATTAATTTCCCGCGGAAAAGTTTACGTATCGGACCCATCCCCCCCGCATTTGAAATTCAGCTACAATGAAACGCTTTTAAATCCATTAAACAGTAGTTACCCGCCAAGGGGTCCGGGCTGGCAGCGGGCGACTCGATGCGACAGCGCCAGCCCACTAGCGACGGAACTCCATCATTAGCACAGATGAATAATATATGTATCTAGATACAGATCGGACACTCAAGAGGGCGCCTGTAGCCAATAGGAAAAAATGCCCCACCTCAGTTTAAAAAAGCAACTGTCATTTGATAGTGTTGTACAGAGTGGATTTCACACCTTTCTTCAATGTCGATAAACTAGTGATGTATCGCAGTCGATAGATTCGTATTGATGTCTATGATAATACTTTTATGTTGCCTATTTTTGTCAATTAAAAAACGTTGTGAGTTTACACATAATTTATTGAACAAACAAGAAAATATAACAAATATTAAAAAATACTTGATTATATGAACAAAATAGACATGCTATCTTAACAAATTATTTGCTACATAATAAACTTAACTTTCTCTTTTAAAAAAATATAATTTGGTAAATAACCCCTTTTCCATACTTCCCTAATGATATTTACATATGTAGAGAGAATTGTCGAGGTGTATTATGAATCACATTAGACTACTACAAGGAAATAAAAAAATATAACAAAGGAATGGATAAAGATTAAAGTTATAAATGCCATGTACAATTTTGTTGAAATCTTGATGTAGGTAGTATAAATATTAGCTTAATATCTTCCTAACTTAGTATTTACCTAAAGTCAGTTTTTCAGTGCTTGGCTAGTATTTGTACACAATATTGACAATATGTTTTAACAAAATGATTAATTATAAAATAAAATAAATACAAAATCACAACAAACATATATTTTTCATCTTTGAACATCTAGATCTTTTAAAATCAAATAGTTAATTATAATTTATTTTTATCAATTAAATTTCCTGATATTACTTAAATTTTAGTCATAAAAATATGGTTTACAATATTCAAAAAGCAAAGAAAAACTGGCTTTATACAATTTTGACAATATAATTATTAAAGCAATTGAACTCCTCTCCTTTTTACATATACGAGGCAAACTATGGGGCGGATTTACTACTGGAGTTTATGCGATAAGAGAAAAAACATGGGATTTGAACCTTGACATTAATTTTTATGTAATTAAATCACAATAAAACAACACTTCAATATCAATATAGACATAAAGTCTTATTTTCTTGTGACTATGATATAATTAATAAATTATGTCAGAAAAAGGTACACAACACTCAAATACCACACAGGTTCTCTTTCCCTAGGAGCAAAAAGTTAAAATGTAAGCACTTTGAATAATCAGTAATTAATTCCCCTTCCTCACATTGTATGCCAGTACACGTAAACCTACACATTGAAGTAGATGGCACGTACCAGGAGCTGGCATGCAAGTGTGCCAGCTACAGGCATGTGGATATAATAATAATTATTTACAGACACAAAATGTTATAATGCTGTTACAAACAAAAACTTTGGCTTCCCTCTCCTAATGTCAAACGATAGCATTATGTAAAAGGTTTAAGTATTACACTTCAGAAACACAAACCGTACCATTAACTGAACTGAAACCAGCAGGGGGAAGAAACGCCAGTACAGTAGCCTTTCTTCACTGGTATACAAAACCTGAACATGCTTCCTTCCAACGCTTCCTTTGTATCGAGACTGGCCAACTCAAACACAAAGTGGCTTCTGCTTGAAGAGTGAAGACATACAAATTGTACTGGTGTTACACCTGACAAATTGAAGAGCTTGTAGAATCAGACAAATTTTCTAAGCGTTCCCAAGAGTATCGTTATGATCGTTCAAAAGCACTCCTACTCAGTACAATAACTTGAGTCAGTCAAATTTTGCGGAGCCTTATATAGGCGGGAACACATTCAACTAAAAAGTAAAACTGTTTGGAATTCATTTACTTATTGGAAAAGATCGATCGTTGCGATGAGGAAAAATTGAAAGTTTTTCAAAGAAAAATCCGATAAAATTTCTGACACTTCTGTCAGTCAAAGACAAGAAAGATGGTTTCACCCATGCCACTCTTTTTTATGGTTCCTTCGACAAGTGTGTTTTCTACGCCTACAAATTTTGCGATATTTGTAATTGAAAACAATAAAATAGGATGGGGCACGAATTCTATAAGGAGAGATTTGGCAGTATGAGCTGTCTACGGCCTGATCATTAGTGTGCTCACTCAATCCGAAAGCGATTTCATCCCCGAAGATTCCGCCTCTTTGAAACTGGCGCAATATTGTCGAAAGCAGGAAAACTCTTTACGGGAAAAAAAATATTGCCCAAGTCGCAGCGGGCGAAATGAGAACGAAATGCCAGGAGCCAATCGAGCGAACGGCCTCGCCGGCGATACACTCCCGAGTTTACGTTATCGATGACATAGCTACTGAATACACTCGAGCAGGGCGCCGCCCGCGGCTGTAAACTCGCAGAACAACTTCGTTACAACTCCGCTCTGTTTTGTTTCTGGCCCGCAATATTAGTTTTAGTCAAAAAGCTATTTTTCAACCCGCCGTCGAAAGGCTTGTAAAGTTTTCTAATTTAGTTAATTCGTACTCAGCGCCCCGTGAAGCCCCTGCTCTCGATCTGAAGATAGCAGTGAAATATTGCTACGTGAATTTCTTGGCGATTGTAAAGATAACATCGATGCAAATGGTGCTGTTCCCTTAGGCCTTGGTTTCCTGCCTTTAAGTTTAAAGAGGGCTGGCGAAAATAATATTATTTCACTGAGTAACTTTTTATAACTTCATCTTAAGTTATTTGAAGGCGATTGGTTGCTAAAAGTAAACTATCTGTTGTAGACTACTTAAATCTAACCTATCACAAATTTGGTGGTTGTTTCTTCTGCCCATCTAACCTCGAATCAATGCTAGAATACATGAATACTTTTTTATTTTACATGGTTTAAACCTATTTAGGTACTTCAAATTGCGTAATAATTAAAATAAGATTTTAGCTGCTTATACCACTGAACTTCTACTCCTGAATTGAAAATAAAATGTCTTGCAAAAGCTTGATCAGTGTGTCTGTTTGTCATCAGGTGCTACTCTTCCCCGAGGAAGGGTGGGCGCGCAGTGCGTCGTCATCGTACTGGACGCTGCAGCCGTGCTGGTGGCGCCGCAGCCGCTGCAAGGTCGTGGAGGTCGCCGGCACTAGGAGGTATAGTTAGCCTGTTAATATCCCACTGCTGGGCAAAAGCCTCTTCTTAAATTTGAGGTATGTGCCATACTACATCAAGCGGGCTCAGTGCAAATAAGTGGAGGGGTTTTTGCAAAGCAAGAAACCAACTTGATCAAGCCCATAAGGAATCTGACTAAGCTTAACGGCTAATATCAAACGAAATTAGCCGGGACCAACGGCTAAACGTGCCTTTCGAAGCACGTAGTTGCTTGTCATATACGTAACTTTATGGCCGAAATAGTCACTCATCCAAATACGACCGCGCCTAAGGTAGCTTAATTTCTATTTAAATCATTACCAAAGCCATGCTGCCACTGCGCTACGAGTACCTCAAGGATGTGAAATATAATATTATAACCAATCACAAACATTGCTCAGATCACAAAGTAAGTACATATAGCTAATGCACTTGTGTTTTGGAAATCAAGAGGTGGCCGGCATTAGGAGGTATCACCCGATGCATTGTACCATTGACTTCATGATAGAAAACCTGAAAAATGCCTGCTATACAAAAAAAATACAGTATTGTTTCATTTGAGCTGTACCTATTTAGTTACCTAGTCTGGTAGATAGTTAATCGGAAAACTGTTCATAATTGACTCATAATTGATTTTCTTCTAGAAAATCTTAAAATCACTCAGAAACTAGTGATTATTAAAACTTTTATTATTTTATGACCATAAAGATATCATTATTTATTTCACCACCAAAAAGAAACATAAAAATCTCAGTATTTCCGGTTAATAATTAAAACCCGATGTAAACCGAGCGAGCTCGGATTACATCCATTGGATAATCTACTCAAATAAAAAAAATCCAATCCTCATTGGCTAGAGCTTAAAAAAAATAAAGGAGGAAAAGCCCCTTGTACAATATTTTTAAGAAGAAAGCATTATCTTGTTCATGCCAAAGAGTAAACTGCTTTGTTTGGTAAATCAATTAAACTGGAATCTCGTTTGTTATTTTGAGCCAAGATTACAACGAGCTTTTGACATTCATTCATTTGAGCATCGTTCATGGGCTAGTAGCACGTCTGAAAGAAAGCACTTTATCATGTCTGCTGCACATTAAAGGTGCTTCTCGCAATTAACCGGTTTGCTCAGGTGAACCCGGCTACAGCCAGGCAGACTTAGGGCCGTTGACAAACGGCAGGAAGTGCTGGGGGCGCCACTATCGCGATCGTCGCCGCACGAAACAGTGAAAAGTGGGGGGCACGTGACGTATATAAATATGGCGGCCAGACTTTCAGCAAATGCTAAATGACAGCCTTATTTTACATGTATTTTAGTTACTGTTTTATTCACTCAAAGGGATTACTAGTGAAAATAGGCTGTAGGTATGAAATCATCCTAACATGTAACTTCGAAGGAAATTGAAAATTTCGTATAATACTTTGCATTCGCAAATGGGTCACAAAAGGATTTCAGAATTTAGAGCAAAACCAACGTGCCATTACTCGGTGCTTACGCCTGCAGCTATCCGAAGCATTTAACCTTTAACAATTAAAACCAACTAAAAAGATTTTTCGCGCACCGGGAAGCGCGGGGCTAGCGGCTAAGCGGGAATCGTTAACTTTAACGATTATAGCTGCCCGCCTCACTATTTTTCTCTAAACGGCTCTTATTTCATGATAACACTAGCCGACTAGATCTGCTTTTACCGTTACTGTTCATTGTCCCATGATTCGGCCTCAGTTTAAAACTATTCTCGTTTTAATTTCGGGTGCTCGGATATTTGCGTGGCGTTGAGAGGCGCGATAACGCGGTAGGAAGTAGTTTGTAGTGCGCATAAAGGTTTTTAATTTGTTCGTGCGAAGTTCCCAGGGGATGTTTGGGCTATTACAGGGCGGGCTGCCATTACATCGACCGTTAGGGCCCGCGATGTACGTGTCGGCTTCGCGCCCTACTAACTGGCAGACGTGATCAGGGTTGTGATTGGCCTATCTTGTCGAAGGCACGTTGGTGGGCAGTGATGCCACACCGCTGTTTTGATGAATCACCGTTTTTGCCCTTGAAATCATATAGTTAAAAAAACTTCGAAAGCTTTGGCTTCAAAACTTTCACTCATATATTTTTTCTGAATACCTAGCTTTATCAAAATTGAGGTTAAAATCTGACAGAATACAAAATACTTATTACATTCAGGCAACTTGTACAGCGCAGCTGATCCGTGTCATTTGCTAGCAAGGAAACTGTAACAGCCCCATATTTTATCAAGATTGAGCAAATAAAGTTGTTAAATTAACGTTGAGCAGGTAGACACTAATCGCTAATAGGGGTAATGTAGCTGCAACGAGCGGTAAATCACGAGTTGTCACTAATTCCCGCTAAGCGCACCATAAGTCTTTGCTGTGGTATTGCTTTAGCACGTAGGAAAATGTAGGACGGTCATTATTTACTTACTTGCATAAAACTTAATACAGGTAATTCTTGTGAAACATGAAATTAATGAGCAACCGAACCGTTTTATTATACAAACAGAGGTAGTGGGAAGACAACTGAGACAATTTAACTATAACATAAGCTTTGACTGTATGAGCTGTAATTTGTATAATTACCAATCTAGATTGTGCTTTTTCTAGGGTAACTTAACGATGGTTTATCACAATATGTTTCATTTGACTATCTAATGGATAAACTGCCCCTTTCACACAGACACAAACAGGCCCTCAAGACATCAGTCAGCGCGCCATCTAAGAAACAATTGGTCAATACTAATACATACTCTCGTATACTATTTTCTTCAGCTTTGCCAAGCTACTATATTTGTACACAAACGTAGAAGGTATACGTAATATAGTTAGAAGAGCAAACGCTAGTGGTTTTACGTGGCGTAGTACCCCATATAGCCGAAAATGGTGCGAAAGCTGGCATAAATCACAGTTGTCACTTGCGTATTATATCGCCAGCGGTGGTGCCGCTTCCTTACTAATTCCTCATATGGGAGCGCTACTATCTATCTTCTCTTTGGCTTAAAAGCCCCTAAATAAAAGACATTTAGCTTACAAGGTAGATCACTATATTCTTTACACAGTCTAAGTGCCAGACAGCCTACTACAAAAAACGAAATCCGTCAAAACGATCATCGTTTTGCGGATCTGAAGAATTTTTAGTATGCAATGCTCACTACAAAATGCTTCTGATCCGGAAAACGATTCTATTGACGGATTTCGTTTCTCGTAGTAGACTTCCTGTTTCATAATGTCCAAGTAAGTTCCCGGTAGTGCTATCTGCCTAGAATAGATAGATAGACTTTACGATATCTCAAGTAAAAAATAAAGTGTGTTTTATTTGCAGTCAGGGATGGCTCTGAGAAAATAACAAATCTATATATACATTAAATTGTTACAGACACAGCACGCATGCGAGAATGGTGGTGAGCGGCGCCAATGCAGTGCACATCGTAGGAACTTTTAAGCATCTTGGAACTGATGCTGATTTTAAGGTATCTTTGAGAATTTAAGCTCACACAAAGTACTTCTATGCACAGATGATATGATAACCTGCTTGGATGCTACTATAAGTAAAATCGACGGGCTGTTGAAACAAGGGCTGGGCCCACTACAACGTATCATACTATGACCGTGCTAGGAGCGTATCAGACACGAAAAGCAACACTATCGTGTTGCTGTACGCTCTACTTTTCCCACTGAACGTATTATGCCGCTGCCGACACACTCCGTGCATGATACGCGACATTCCTAACACGTTTAACTCCTTAAACTCTTATAGGGAAAATTACATCGTCTGCAACCTCAAGGTAAATAAGTATTAGACATGACGGGTCTAAACGCGAATAAAAACTTATGAGTAATGCTATCACTCACTGCTCGACGTTAGATATCTAAATACGGTAAATATTTGTAGGCAGCCATTATCCGACCACAAACGGGCATTTCCAATGTGGTTTTTACCTATTGCCCCAATTGGTAGTTACAGGTTATATAATTAGGTCGTGTGTTATTGAATACTAACTATAACCGCACAGCAACAACCACTAATGAAAGCAAACCCTCATTCATATAATCTATTTATTCAGAATTAGTGGTACTACGAATATTAGATCACATAAGTATAATATAATGTGTTGAGGAGATCGAAATTCCATATGCACACACAAATTCGATATACACACACATCAGCAAAGCGCATTTAGTAAATGCGACAGATACGAGTATGTTAACATCCTTAGACTTGAAAATATCAATGTACAAACGGCAGCAGCATAAAAATCAACGTGCTTCGAAGTAATTTGAAAAACGACGCTTCATACGACTTTTTGAAATACGTTTTTTGGTGTGTCTTTGTTTGGTTCACAAAACAAGTCTTAAAAGAAAATATATTTTCAACAGCTATACCTGACCACGAACGTGACGCAGGCCGACTTCAACATGGGCTACACGATGACGGGCACGCTGGAGCGTGGAAGCAGGTCCACCAACAACTTCCAGATGACACACTTTGCTGTGCTCCGCCGGTGCGACCACGAGAACCATCACCTGAAGAATTCCTAAAACCATGCGCTTTTGTTACCATATATTACACAGGGAGTTTGTTCATTTCAATTTAAAAAGCCAGTCAATACTTTTCTCAATAGAAGGAAGAGACGAATGTACGATTGGAATGGAAAGATAATTTTATCTAGAGAGAATTTGACCTAGTTTGTGAGACATGGATCTTCTGGCCAACGGTGACAGGTGGAACTAACGTTGTCAAATTCAAAAATCCGGTTGCCAGATCGAGTGTAGGAAGTCTCCCCAATCTTACAAGAGATTTTCCGATTTTTCCTTTCATTTCATTTTCGTATGTGTTCTGTGTAAAGTATTCATATGATTGCTTTAAGTGTCGTAGAGCTAAACTTCTTATATAAAATTTTAATTTTCAATGGTTTTTATTCATAATACAGTTGTTTTTCGTCTAAAATCGGTGGAACATACTTGATATGTCTCTTAAGGTAGAAAATGCCTTCTACGACATTTCCATCCAAGAAATCTATTCTTTGACTTGCCGTGACTTTGCCGTGGTTGGGTAATTCGGTAGAAAAGGTGATAAATAAAAATACCCTAATAAATAATAGACTCCCTGAATCAAGGGAGATTTTCTTGCTCTGGCTACCCTTATTGAAAAAGCGCCCCCCTGACAATGTCATCCGTTGGCCAGAAGCTAGAAGATCCTTGTCGCACTGTAAACTTGTAGTAGTGTCACCCTTGCAACCTATGGCAAGAAAAAAAAACAAATGAACTATACAGACAAGTTCTGCATTCAATAGTCTTTAATGCAGAGTATTCAAATATTTAAAAGCTTGCATATATTTCCACACGAAAAGAAAATATGCGTAATTTAACAAATTTGTGTTATATTATTGAGAAAAAATGACGTTTGCTTTTTTATGTAACTTGCAAAAGAAAATGTAGAGCGTGATCTTGTTGATTGCTTCGAAACTAATGATCTCATTTAGAAACTGCTAGTCCTAAAATTAAGGTAAGTTTAAGAATATATTGCCAAGCGATATTGTGATCAGACTTTTTCGTAAAACAATCTCAATGTTTGTTTCAAAACGTAGTTTTAATATTGTATTAAAATTAGTAACGAATGCAAAGTGTACATATTTAATTCATCTCAATGTACAGATGCTTTGAAGTAGTTGTAGTCAGTAGTAGTGATTAGACATATTAATTTATTTTTTTATCGTCGTCAATCTTTTTATAAATCAAGTCGGTAGACCTGACCGTAGGAAAACACCAAAGGTTTTGTTTTATAAATTAACGTTAGATAAAAATTGTCGTCATAGATTTTTAATAATGTCAGTATTATTATCAATAAATTAGGATATGCCCATTTTCACTAACCGCCCCTTAAGCAATCCCTATTCCTTAATATTTTAACTGTATCACACTTCTTAACTGTTCCTTTAACTGCAGTGTGAATTCACAAGTTTATATGGAACTTTCTATGAAGCTTTTTTTTGCAAGAAAAACATTCTACATATACCTCCTAAGGGTTACTTTGCCTAAGAACGGTTGTTGAAAACGGGCATTATATTTGTAAATTAAATAAAATAAGTCAGGAGTCAAACGTACCTGCTCGTTGTCGTAAGCACCGTGCGGTGTGCTAATTGTAGCGTAATTTCGGGTTTTCCTGCTCATCGAAAATTTATAAATGAATTGATGTTCGTTTTAAAATGGCTGTGAGCGAAAATATTTCGGTGGAGCTCCTTCACGCTTGAGCGGGTGAAATAATAATATATCGGTCGGCGCCTATATCGATTGCCGGACTTACTGGCCTGTATACTACAATATACAACACGACATACTGCCGGCTCACATATTTTGATGGCACAATAAACTGTAGGGCGCGGGAGATCAGCCATAGGAAGAATGCCTATTGTGAAGGGAATTTAGTAGACAAAGCCAGATGATAGCCAAGAACGCTGAATAATAGGATATTAATAATATGGTAGAGCAATAGAGACGCTTGCTTAGAAGAGGCGGAATGGAAAGAAAGAAATTAATCTACTAGTGCTTAAGTTTGTTTTTCTGTTCACTGTCTTGATACACACACTCTTTATTGAGATCCTTTTACAATCAGACCCTAAATATTAAGAATCGCTATTTTGTTATTCATCTTTTGTTGTATTGTATTTATTTGGGAAAGCATACATGTTTATTAATATGTTTTGATGCAATGTCGTATTTTTTAACTTTTTACATATGTTTTGTATTAATTGTAGTTAAGACATAAGCTAAGTAAGTAATTGTAAAGGGTCAGAACACAGACGTCCAGTATCGCACTCCCTCCAGTGTTAGAACACATCATTTTGTACAAAATTACGAGTATTTTAATGTCTCCTATTTGGCTAGCGCTAAGTAACGTTTAACTAGAAATCACTTTAACATTTCAAATACCTTAGACGGGCCCAGATTTTCAAAACTTTGCTAGTAAATCAATAACTTGTGAACTGCTCTAACTTTTTACTGGCATGTATTTCTACCTCGCCCTTCCTTTTTTCTTTCTTCACATTTTTCATTTACTCCTTTCTTGCTAATGACATTCTTTTTAGGGTTCCGTAGCCGAATGGCAAAAAACGGAACCCTTATAGTTTCGTCAAGTCTGTCTGTCTGTCTGTCTGTCTGTCCGTCCGTATGTCACAGCCACTTTATTCTGAAACTATTAGCATCACACCGCTGAAACTTGGTAAGTAGGTGTATCTTCTTTACCGCTTTTCGATTCAGGTACAAAAAATTTAAAAAAGTAATAATATAGGGGGGGGCTCCCATACATGAAACTAAAACCAAAAAAAATTTTTTACTCAAACCTATACGTGTGGGATATCTATGGATAGGTCTTTTAAAATGACATTGAGGTTCCTAAAACCATTTTTTCAAAAAGTCTAACGTTTGAGATATAGACGCTTCCAAAGTGGTAAAATGGGCGTCCCCCCCATCTAACTTTTGAACTAAGGAAGTGAAAATTTTGAAAAAAATATGTGATGTAGATCTCAACATAAACTTTCAACGAAAATTGGTTTGAGCGAAATCGAACTGGTAGTTTTTGAGATATAGCACATTTTTACTAACCGCAAATATAACTTTGTCTTTCATACAAACACTATGAAAAACAAAGTTATGTTTGCGGTCAACAAAATATTGTGGTATTTTGGCTAAGTGGAAGTAAGAATCCCTAATTCAGTTAAATTTGGCACGGAACCCTCAGTGCGCGAGTCCGACTCGCACTTGGCCGGTTTTTTCTTTTGTTAAACTCAAAGCCGTTTTTAACTCGTACTGCAGCACAATGATGTCAAAATGCAATTAAAGTAATATTTTTTTTCAGTAATAACCAAAAACGAATTCATTATATGTTTTAAATAGTTAAGTAAATCGTAAAGCTAATAAGTTTCCAGATCTCAACGCCGCAATCATTGACTAAATAAACATTACGTTGATAGATAGCTTCTAAAAATTTTCCTGGGGTCCTATTTTTTAATCACACATTTTTTTTAAAGTCAACGAAAATAACTCATTTTCAAACGAAAATCACTCGGAATACTGACACGAGTAATTCAAAAATAGAGCTCCAGATCTCAGACTGTATTTGACTGTCTGTGGTATCATTATATTTATTTACAAAAGGAATTTGATTCAGCCTCATACAAAGTAAGCATACAAAAACTTTTATAAAGTAAGTAAATTCAAGTATACATTGCAAAGTATATTTTTTCGCAAAGCATTTGAAGCAAACTGCTTATTTTAGCCTAATGTTTTGAGATATGTTAAAACATCAAGCCGGGCTACCAATCTTTTGTTTGTGAATTTTTGTGTTCTTCTACCTGAAATTGCTGAATAGTGTTGTGAATATACCTTAAATTTATATCATTGATGTTCAATTGTTATTGACTTTGGAATCTCATACACCCTTTACACACTGCGACTTTTATAGCATCGATACTAACGCGCGTTTTGGAAACGCGCGACAGCATCGCGAATTCGCGACTCACGCAATGAACAGATTTTGGCATCGATGCAGCATCGCGACTGCATCAGTGTGTAAAAGTTGAAATTTTGCGACTGCATCGCGTTTGCATCGCTGCTAAAAGTCGCAGTGTGTTAGGGGTCAAAGATGTTTCAGTTATGTAATTAGATTAATGTCACTTTGTTTACAGTTCTAGCGATAAAAAGCCGAATAGTCATATGTACCTATGTCCTAATTATAAAAAAAACATCAAGTATTATCGTAATGCAAGTGCCAAAGACAATTTAGGGAGCTTTTACTGTAAGTCTCAATACTACTAAGTGTACATAGAAATCGCTTCAATATTGATGTTGTCTTTCGTATATCGAGATAACGTAAATAAATTGTATAAAATCTACATTTGTTTTATTTACCCATTATCATTATCAGAAGGACTACAAATGTCCAGCCATGAAGTGAAAACCTGTTTCATAAATAAATAAAAATAAATAAATCGTTTTTTTCATAAAACATGCTATAAAATTTATATTACATACAGAAAAAATGTACTCATGTTTCGCTAATAAAAAAGCATGCAAATCATTCACAGCACTGTGCATGGAATCAAAACTTCATTATTAATTATAATATGCTCAAATATAAATCGATCTTGGTGGGTAAGGACGAGGTCTCTACCGCCTAACCATTTTGAAACGAAAATCGTTTGGATGCACGACACAAAACTAGGCGTCACATCAAACAACAAACCGTGAGGATCAATTGATTTTTGCTTTTAAGGTGGTCAGGTGCCAAAAATCTTGATTGTATGTACCTCTGCTCTGCACTCTGGGATTTCTTGTTTAAACGATTTAAAAAAAAAGAAAAGAATTTTGTTCGTCGCCTTCTTAGTGCTCTTTTTATTCTAACCACTTCACGACTAAGGTGTAAGTTTGTCATATTTAAGAACATAGATTGTAGTAAAAATATCATATAGGTAGTCTAGATACAATAGTTACTGATTATGCTAACGAAGAATCTAATCAAGGTCTATTAAAAGCCAAAGGATGACAAGTGGCTTAAAGACCAATTGACATACACAATGGGCTTACGAGCATAATTTTCTAATTACTGATGACAACGGTAAAGACCTATTAGGATTGCCGTACTTGGTTCCGTAGGTATATGACATTAGGGTATTAGCTAACTAGTTATAGCGATGAATGGTAACTATGATGCTAAAGACATGCCTTACATTATGTAGTATCCATTTTACATTATCTCTTTATGTACGATCAAACCTTAAGTACGAGTAACACGTATTATTTTAGTGAAAACCTTGACACAAGAAATTGTATGTATGGTGATCTGATGCCTACGCACTCAAAAATCCACCATTAACGTTAAATGTTTTCATGGCCTCACTACACTGTACCACAGAATATATACTGTACCAAATTCTATCATATACATACCTGGTGGAGCGGCTCATAATATCATAAACCTAATTAACCTACATACCTTTACGCAATTACAAATAAGATGCGTTAGGTTGACAACAATAAAAAATATTTCAAGCAGTACCCTATAACAACATCCCGTACCGCGCAGTCTATAAAGATACAGGTCCAACTAGGTCTCCCTATTGTGCAAGTGAACAGCTCATGTTACCTCCGCGAGTTTACGCAACCATCACAATAATCCACGGCATTATCCAGTTACAACCCGACCACGGCCCACAATGGACTTCAAAAACAAAGTGATCATAATCACCGGTGCCAGTTCGGGCATTGGAGCCGCGTGCTCAACTCTTTTTGCCAAAGCATCAGCAAACCTCGCCTTAGTCGGAAGGAATGTCGGCAATCTAGAGAAGACTGCCAATAAATGCAAAAGTTTTGGAGCCCGCCCTTTGATTATTACAGCTGACTTATGTGTGCAAGATGACATAAAGAAGATCGTTGATGAAACTGTTAAATATTATGGCAGAATTGATGTGCTAGTTAACAATGCAGGTATCACCATGATGAGGAATATCGAAGGTGGAATAGATGCGTTCGACAGCGTCATGCGGACGAACCTACGGGCCCCGTTCCTGCTTACAGATCTGACGATGCCTCATTTGATTAAGAGTAAAGGTAACGTCGTCAATATTTCCAGTATTCTATCTTCTCGGCCGATAGCTAACATGACAGCTTATTGCATGTCAAAGGCAGCTTTGGACGTGTTTACCAAGTGTGCGGCTATTGAGTATGGGCCGAGAGGAGTTCGTGTCAATTCAGTCAACCCTGGACCAGTGCATACCCAAATCTTTAAAGCAGCTGGCATGAACGAGGAAGCCACTGAAATGCTTTTCTCGATGATAGAGAAGAATATACCTCTTAGGAAAGTTGTGACCAGTGAAGATGTAGCTGAAGTGGTGTTGTTTCTGGCTAGTGATAAAGCATCTAGTGTGACTGGCAGCTGTTACCTGATCGACTGTGGAGCAAGTATCCAACAAATCAAACCATAGTACTCAGAAACCTAATATATTTATTGTAAATTTTGTCATAATCATAACTTTGTAAATATAAAATAAGATGAAGTTATTTCAATACTTCTACTGAAATAATTTTGACTGTAGAACCACCTACCTACACTTTTGAATGTCGTGAGTTAGCTCTATCCTTTACAAAATAAACCATCCCTATCTCAGTTGTTTTTGTTTCCAAGTAGGTGCACCAAGTGATAAAAGTTCCTGTGAGATATTTGTCGAGTTGATATCTTTGTTGGGCGGATAATTATGTCTGTGACAGGCACCGAACAAAACGTGACATTAAAGTATGTTAAACCTCAAGTCTCGTGCCTCAAGTAAGCACGGCAAACAAAAGGGCCCGGATATTGCCCAGATAAACGCGTCTTCGTACAATTTCAGCGGGGCTCGTTTAGATCTCGACAAACTCCTTCTCCCCACTAAATTCCAGTTCTTTTCAGACCCGTAATTGTGGTAATATATTCAGTTATCTGGAGCTCCTAATCCTTCCCCAGGTGCGTCGCTAATTCCTTGTTATCTTGCGTTAATTTCCCTCGGATAATCTTGTAAATTGATTGTGCTCTCCACCGAGCCGCGGCAGATTTCGTTTTAAATTCTGTTGTTGAATAAACGCTTTAAAATTTTGTGTGAATGGTACAGATTACTTACATTGCTTAGGTGTTTACTTATTTGTTCTCTGTCTCGAAGCACTATTTAGTTTGGACTTTAGGCTAAATAGTATTTATTCTGTTTTATGCCCCAAATGAGCTCAGAGAGTCATGATGATTTTTTTTGAGATTCTTAAGTAGAATTTACTGTTCTAAATACACATTAATTTTGTTTTTAGATCCATAGCAGGTTTCCTTTTGTTTCGTATATCAGCATAATTACACCCACGAAATTCGACGCGAAGTAACTTCGTAAGGTATCTGCATTATCTGCGATTAATATAAGTCCCTAATTTATACACGGGGTGTCGCTGCCTTGTAGCTATTGGCAGTAACCGCAGCTTTCAATTACACGACAACACTTCCCGTTTATTGCTTTTTCTTCCCTAATTCCTTTTACTTAGCGAGATGTTCGCAATTATCGCTATATGAGCCGCTCATTTATTTGCGCGAGTTTATTTCGTGTACTTAAGTCGCGTTCACTAGCTAATAATAATAAAATAATACGTGTAACGACGGGAAAATGGGTTCGGCAAAGTTTATGGATCATCGACAAAAATAGAATTTCTTTCCTTCAAACGTGTAGTAATGACTTGTGTAAAGATTTTTTTGATATGAAATGGGTTCGCTCTTGTCTCTAGACAAAAGATTGGTTGATCAGCTGGGAGCGTATTGCGATGCAGTTTTGACAGTTAAAAAGCTCTGGTTTACTGCCAAATTAGCAATTCTTAATGCAATTTCGCATTATATTGGTAATATTACTATAATATAACATTATAAATATTAATATTCATACCATTGTAGTATTATTATAATAATATTATCACAATTAGCTATCCTTGTCGCTCGAGCCAGCAAGCCCTCGTGAGAGAAAGAGGTAATACAAAAGTTCGGACAAAGTCGTTCGGCCGAATGGTTCTATTCTAGAGTCAAGAGCAAACCCATTTTGAGTAAATACATAAATAATACCAAAAAAGAACACATGGATTGACAGCTATCTTGATGGATAAGTAGGTTTTTCATTTCAGCAGTTACATAGTAGTAGGGGTTCAGTTTATTGTACGAACTGTCCCGGTCTAGCGGGACAGCAAACATCTCAGCTCTACGAGACATTCTCACGGAAAAATATGTTATGAAATATGGCATGTGCCGCTTGAGTTTATGTTCCCTGTTACCGGGCTTACAAATTGTACAGCCACACTGTCTTTATCGTCGTACACAGGTACCTAAATGGAGGTGATTTTGATCATAAAATAAAATACGAATTGGTATGCTCAAACAAAAAAAAGAAAACTATTTGGATCAAACAGTGATATTCATCTTGATTGTAACTTTACACTTTCTTTTTCTTTACACACTATAAATGTAACTGATATTTTATGAGTAAATGCTTTGGTTAGTCCTTTTCCTATGATTTCATGACCAAATAAACATCAATATACATAATCGTTTTCTTAGTTAAGTGTTATTGGTAACTTACATAAACATTTTGCAATTAGTACGTTTATACTTAGAGCACGTTAGCGAATTGTGGGAGAAGTTTGAGCGGTTTAATGGAGTTTAATAACGTCGTAAACATGAGGTTTTGTTCGCAACCGAGGAGCGAACGCGGGGCCATGGCGAGGGCATTCACTTATAAACCGTAAATGAGTGGTTAAAAGCAAAAAAGTGTTTGCTTGCCATAATCTTAACTAAAAGATTGCATTATTTCAAAGGGAGGTGGTAGTTACTAGAAAAAAACACTCCAAAAGCCCACTCTTTTCAACGCCTCCGTTGATCTCCATAAGGTCCTGAATAGATTTTGCGTTTGTAGTAAGTAGAATTCACTTCCAAGTCAATTTTGATCTTTCATTATCAGAATTACTCTACGTTTCACAGGTGATTTTGATGACAATGATGAACTTATAGGTTTCAACAGGTAAATAGTTACCAAACGATGTTTTGGGCGGCCCTCCCTCGCTCCCGCTCCCGCCCATGCTTACGCTTCGGATATGCCCGCTAAGAAGCGCAGAAGCAATGACAGAAATACTGCAAACGTGCTCAGGTACGTGCGAGTGCAGGAGCTGCATCTGCTTAACTTAAGCCATTAACTCTAGTTTATACGCCTTGTTTAGCACACGATTGCGCAAAGACAGCGGAATTGACTCAATTATCATAAGACTAATGCGTCCTATCTTCATACCCGTGGATGCGAAGGCGAATGCGTTGCTTAATTGCTTTGAATTATACTCAAAACGTTCTTAAGGAGATTCTAACAGTGAAGCGTAGGAGTACCTATACTAATATATGGAATCGCACATATTGATATTAGAACATACATATATACGTATACGCTGCAACACTATCGGTGAATAACTGTTAAATATTACTTACATACCCGCTAAGCTGGTGGTAATTCATGAAAACCTAAAGAAAAATATACAAGTACAATAATTACTTACTTAATAACTTATAACTTAAATTTTTAGAAGTAGGTACAGGGGGCGTATTGCGATCCAACTTAATTTCAATTCTGAGTCAGTTCAATTTCCACTCAGTGTAAACAAATATTATCAATATAATAATATGATCATGGTATAGAGTCGGTCTGCAGCAGCGGAACGCGTTATTAGACATCTCTTTCCAGGACACGTCGGCGTGACGCTTGTAATCTTGAGGACTTGCCTGCTCAGCGACATTTTGTACTATATCAATATTGATGTTACGGAGGCTGCTGTAAAAAACCGGCCAAGCGCGAGTCGGACCCGCGCACTGAGGTTTCCGTACCACCCTTAAACTGAATTCGGGGTCCACTTATTCCACCAAGTGAAAATATCACAAGATTTTTCGACCGCAAAAATAACTTTGTTTTTCATAGTGTTTGTATGAAAAACAAAGTTATATTTGCGGTTAATGAAAATGTACTATATCTCAAAAACTACTGGTTCGATCTTATTCAAACCAATTTTTATTGCAAGTTCTTGTTGAGATCTATATCATATATATTTTTCGAAATTTACACTTTTTTAGTTCAAAAGTTAGATGGGGGGACGCCCATTTTACCACTTTGGAAAAGTCTATATAGTCTAAACCTTAGACTTTTAGAAAAAATGGTTTAAAAAACCTCAACATCATTTTAAAAGACCTATCCATAAATACCCCACAAGCATAGGTTTGAGTAAAAAAATTTTAGGGTTTAGTTTTATGTATGGGAGCCCCCCCTTAAGTATAATTTTTTCTTACTTTTTGTATCTGAATCGGAAAGCGGTAAACAAAACACACCTACCTACCAAGTTTCAGCTGTGTAATGCTAATAGTTTCAGAATAAAATGGCTGTGACATACGGACGGACAGACAGACAGACTTGACGAAACTATAAGGGTTCCGTTTTTTGCCATTCGGCTACGGAACCCTAAAAAGCGTACACTCAGTAAATAACTTTCTTTCTTGTATGTACTTATTTGAACTTGTTTTAGATGTAACAAGATTATATCAAGGAATTTACAGCGTCTACACTATATTCGCAATTTCGCACATAGCTAAAATAAGTACTTAAATGTTCTAGTTTTTAAATGAAAGAGTACACAAAGCTTAAAGTATAAAGATATAAGAGCAACGAGAACAGTTCCTTTACAAATTCTCATAAAAATATGTATAGGCTCTGCCAGTACTTATAAAAAAACAAAGAACACCCGGAAAAACAAAGCAAAACTAAAACAAAGTCCTGACACATATATTCGACGAATGTAGGTTCAAGGTATATTATACAGTGTGTCCCTGGTGAAAGTGAAATCCCGATAGGAAGTTCGCAACCAGCAATTTCGAGAGTACCTAATCTACTTTTTGCACGTTACTGTCCAAAGGCAAAATCAAAATTTGATTCGTCAATACAAACTAAATATTTTGTGTATCAATTTAGGTACTTTCACCGGCTGCTATCAGGATTGCACTTTATTCTGGGACACACTGTATGTTTACCGGTGTAAAACAGGGAATGTTTACTCTCAATAATACCTGTATTTTTTCTAGTGTTCCATATTTGTTGCCGGCCGCGTGCATCCAATATATTGGGCGCCTTAGACCCTTTCAGAACACTTCGTGGCTCTTGATCATTTCTCCACCTGCAATAAAGCTTACTATTTTATACCCTACTCCACATAAAAATAAGATTGAAATTCGCAAATCAAAACTATATTATTTATTTTGATAGAAAAGGTCTGGGACAATCGGAGCTGGCTAGTTAAGGGGCCAACAAACCGATCACTTTATTTGTAATTTGTGCCGCACGTGTTCCGAATAAATATTTATAAGTAAGGATTCCTCGGAGATATTATCAGGTATTAATTTCTTCTCCATATTAAGTGAGTGAGTGCAGTGCAAAATTCCTAGTTGAGTACCTACCTTTTTTATATAAAATAATGTATTGAATGTATGTATGAAATAATGTAGAGTAATGTATAATGTAGGTTATAAGTAAATTTTTGCTTTTATAGTGTTTTGTCACTATGCAAACTTAATAATATACAGGGTGTGGCCTGTAATAGGAGCAAAAATTTAAAGGTCTGACACAGTTGCTTTTTACAAGTGCAATTTATAATCTAAAGGTTTTTAGATAAACTACACTTAAGTATCTGTGGACACAGGATAACTCCACCAAGCCGAGTATATATTACACTATAACAAAAAAAATCCTTATCGGGAAATCCTTCAGACCTCAAATATCATCCGAAACTAAACCGGTTAGAACAAAGCAAGCAAAACAAGCGGATTGAATACCCGAACGGTTACAGTTTGTTGTTCATCTTATTTACAAATCCAGACGCGGGGCTGCGGGCCCGAGTAATAAAAAAGATCGCACGCAATCATATTTTATCGGAAAAGCTATTTTTCGCAGCGGATCCACCGTTTATGTGAAATGCCTCAATTTCCCTCCAGCTACATAAAATTGCTTGTTAACAATAACAGCACTACCCCATAACAAGGTAACGCCCACTGGCATGTCGTGAAATATGTTTCGAATAACAAGAAATTCTATTGATATATCAACTACAACATGGGGAAATAAATAGCATTCTCAATACCTAGAAAAGTTAAGACTAAAAAGCCAAAAACAATGAACAACTTTACTAAATCTTGATATGTCTGTGTGTGTGTGTCAATATCGTAGAACACAGAATATCCGATTTCTACAGCACAGACTTATGGTAAGTATCTTTGAATTTGTTGTTCCTGCATTATGTAGTGTGCAGTGACACATATGTTAGTTAGTAGGTATTAAAAATTCATCAATATGTAATGAATTTCATCCTTCAATAAGTACGATCGAAGAAAATGACCCATCATCGTAACTGTCCCTCACACAGGCACAGTTCCAGGTGTCGGCTGTTTGCCCTGACCCTCGCTGTCCGAGGGCCCGAGGGGAAACAATAGCGCCCTGAGAGGGAGGACATTAAACGGCACTTACCACGCATGATACTCTAATGATTTACGCATCGGATAAGAGCATCTAAAGGCGTAGTCAGACTAACTTTGTTCGGCTAGATTTTGCGCCATTATTAGTATTTTAACCTCTTTTTTTAAATCGGAGTTTGTAAAATAACGCTACTAGCGGGACCGAGCGACATTGACAAAGGATTCGTTCGCTATGAGGTACTTAAATGTTTTGTAACAAACCATTGAAAGGGTTTTAAACGCTTCATCTTTGATTCATTGAAAACAGTAAATATAAATTACGGGTAGGTATAACTGTAATATATTTTCCTGTAGAAACTGAACAGAATTTAACATTTAATTAAATTTAAGTAAACCACAACACCGCTGTAAATTACGCAAAGGACTCTCCGTTGTCGCGCAAAATTATCTCAAAAGGATTTGTCTGCCGAAATGTATCATAATATCCATAATATCAGGGAAACGTGACCTCGAGCACCTACGAAATTACAACGCAAGCAATAATTCAATCAAACACGGCTTAACCGGGCTCTCTCTGTGTTTACTAAACACGTACCTTTATCACGTTCCATTGACGACCTTATCCTGCCCATACTAACGATACATTAATTGTGATGAACTCGCACAAATCGAGAAATAAGCCTTAAGCCGCCACAAAACAAAGCGCAAAATTGAACTATCATCGTCATTATACTGCAAGTGTTTGTGAGATTTGGTTGTGCAGTCATGAAATCTTCGTTATTCCTTTTCTACACAATGTGTTGCTTACGAAGCGCTCTGAGCCGGGACGAGGAAAAAATAATGAAGTGTAAGTAGAGAAAACAACACACTTAAAGAGTGCTAACACAAGTTTCCCTGGGCGATCCTATCAGTTTCAAATTCAAATTCAAATTCAAAATCTTTCAAATTCAAAATCTTTATTTCAATTTAGGTCATGAAATGACACTTATGAACGTCAAAATATACAATGAAAAAATAAAAATAAATGTGCCCTGAAAGGGCCGAAACATGTCTCCTTATCTTTTGGGCCCTACCAGCGCTTCGAGACAGAACACAGACAATTAGGCAAGTGCTGAGAAGAAACGCCGGAACAAACTCAGTCACCACTAGCTGCCGTAAAATCAAAATCATCAAAGGTAAGTACATCAGTCGGTGCAGGCTGGACGGACCACACATTCGTGTCGTTTAGATAGTCTTGAACCTTATAATAGCCTTTAGACATAAGCGTGTTTTTAACGTGTTTCTTAAATTTATCAACCGGCAATTCGACAAGATTGTGTGGTATATTATTAAAGAATTTTATACAATTTCCCATAAACGAATTACTAGTTTTAACTAATCTGAAGTTAGGAACGACAAGCTTGTGTTTATTTCTTGTGTTATATGGGTGAATGTCGCTTTTCTTCATGAAATTATCTAAATTTTTTCGCACGTACATTATATTATCAAAAATGTATTGAGAAGCCACAGTTAATATGTTGATTTTCTTAAAGACCTCTCTCAGGGAGTCACGAGGATTAAGTTTATAAATAGCACGAATGGCTCTTTTCTGCAAAATAAATATGGTTTCAATGTCTGTAGCAGAACCCCACAAGAGAAGACCGTAAGACATAATACTGTGGAAGTAACTAAAATATACAAGCCTCGCCGTTTCAACATCAGTCAGGTACCTAATTTTTCTAACTGCAAAGGCAGCTGAGCTTAGCCTCCTAGCTAGGGCTTCAATATGAGGTCCCCACTGTAATTTTGAGTCAAGTGTAATGCCCAAAAATACAGTGGAGTCCATTAAGACTAGATTATTACCATTTAGTACAATATTTGGTGTAAGTTGCTTTACATTAGGCAAAGTGAATTTTATACATTTAGTTTTACTAGCATTCAGTAACAAGTTATTGGTGGTGAACCAATTCAATACTTTGGAGAGAGTATTGTTTACTTCGTCAAAATTTTCTTCATGTCTTTTCATTTTAAAAATCAAGGAAGTATCATCAGCAAACAAAACTATCTCACAAAGATTTGTGGAATGAAATGGTAGGTCGTTTACATATATTAGGAAGAGTAAGGGCCCCAATATTGAGCCCTGGGGCACCCCCATTTGAAGGGGGGCACCGGAAGAGTAGGTACCATTTATGTTAACCGATTGTATTCTACCTGATAGGTATGAACTTAACAACCTTGTTGAGTTTTCCGAGACACCATAGTGTTCCAACTTAATGAGCAGTGTTTGATGGTCTACACAATCAAACGCCTTTGATACATCACAGAATACACCTACAGCATCATGTTTGTCTTCAAAAGCATCAAGAATGTGTCTGATGAGTGCTACCCCAGCATCAGTTGTATTTCTACCTTTAGAGAACCCAAACTGTTTTTTGTGTAGTAAATTATTAAGTTTAAAATGAGAAAGTAATTGATTAAAAATGAGTTTTTCAAAAATTTTACTTATTGTGGGTAATATTGAAATTGGCCTAAAATTGCTGGGGTCACTTTTGTCTCCTGATTTAAATAAAGGTACAACCTTACTATGTTTCAATAAATTTGGAAACTGATTTTGATCAATACATTCATTAAAGATATAAGATAAGTAAGGAGCTATTAGAGGTATAATGGGTTTTATTGTGTCAATTGATATACCCGATTTATCCTCTGTTTTCTTTTGTTTTAGTTCTTTGAATGTTTTTATGATGTCTAAAGGACCAATATGTCTGAATTTAAAAGAGGATTCGCACCTATCAACACTCGAAACTAGTAATGATTTCGCCTGAACTGAGCAAGAACTCAACTGTTTAGTCGTCTCTATAGGAATATTACAGAAATAATCCTCAAAAGCGTTTGCTACCTCATCATCAGATTTAATAAGTTTGTTATTTATTTCTAGACTAAATTTGTTATCATGAGATTTAGTTTTACATGTTTCTTTATTTATAATATTCCAAGTTTCTTTGATCTTATTACTAGACTTTTTAATTTTGTCGCGTATGTAATTCGACTTAGCTACATAGCAAACTCTTTTGAAAATTTTTGAGTACCTCTTAACGTACTCATGAAACGATGGATCCTTTCTATATGCTTTTTTGTTATACAATTCAAACATTTTTTTCCTACTTGTATAAATTCCTCGAGTAGCCCAGTCACTGAATTTCGGTTTACAGTTATTAATAACTATTTTCTTTTGAGGGAAAATAATATCAAATTGTTTTTTAATTACCTGAAATAATTGATCATACAAGTCACTAGCATTTTGTTTATCAAAAGGTATAAACGGTAGTTTATCACTTATAAGGTTTTTAAATTTGTCCTTACGAGATGCAGTGACCGGCCTACATTTTATTTCAAGACGGGGTGAAATTAAACGGTTCTGTAGTGTAACTATCTGCCCGCAATGATCCGATTTTACAAAATTAATAATAGATTGTTTGATGATTTTACAGTTACAAAAAATATTATCTAAGCAAGTAGCTGTTGTAGGAGTTACTCTAGTGGGCTCAGCAAATAATGGAGTGAGGTCAAATGATTTAAAAATGCTCAAAAACCTAACGCGATGTTCCTCCGTAATATCTATTATGTCCACATTGAAGTTGAAGCTTAGTACGGGGTATAAGTTTCGTGATACTATTGTGAGTCTAGCTAACGCTCCCTGGGGGCTCTAACGGACCAGTGGTAATGTCTAGAAAAAGAACTATGAAAGTGTAGTGTCCGCAACTAGATTTAGAGCCCATTCGCCACTTAACGTCCTTATAAAATAGATACGAAATCGTTTAAGAAGCGTTGTCGTTGTAAGTGGCTTTGTAGAAAATACTCTCTATTTTTCGGGTTCACTTGAAATTTTGAAAACTCTGACTCAGTAAGAAACTATAAAATGAACAAATGTACTAAGTAGTTCGAATAATAAGATAAAGTGTCGATTTATATTAGTTCATAATATAGACTCTCTTTAAACTACTTCAGCTTTAGCAGCAAAAACTCAATATGCTTGTATTAACAGGAAAAACATTGGCAGTAATTTCAAGTAGTATAATTTTCAAATTATATTTCTAGCATGCTTTTGGCCGAACGAAGTGTTTGAGCCGTGCTTCGGCGGGTGCGCGGAGGTGTCATGCGACAACCCTAGGAACCACTTGCGGCCATGCTACCCCTACTGCGAGGCCGGCTGCATATGCGAGGAGCCTTACGTGCGCGACGACCGCACGCACCAGTGCGTTCTACCACAGGATTGCTCACCGTTAGTATAGATCTAATCTCCTGAGCCACAAGCCGTGCTTGTGAGATTAAACCCTTTTTGGTATGATTCCATGCTGACAGTACTAGACAGTTATTTTAGCCCAAACGCTATAGACGGCGTGTTATCAACTAAGTCACTCTCGTCAATATCAACTAAGTATCTATCTCGCTCGCTTGCAATTACCGATAAAGCGGCGCGCTGCATATTCCTATTTCTATTGAGCTCACATACTTTTAGACCCTTTACATACTGCGACTTTGAGTAGCGATGCAAACGCGATGCAGCATCGCGACTGCATCGATACTAACGCGAGTTGGCATCGATGCAGTCGCGAAGCTGTAGCGCGTTTCCAAAACGTGCGTTAGTATCGATGCTAAAAGTCGCAGTGTGTAAAGGGTGGTCTTACTGGTGCTAAACGATTCATTTGCTAAGGCGCTGACTTTAGCAACTTGATTAGTGGCAGTCACTTACCAAGCGCTTCTAAACTCACAAGATGGTGCCAATGTGCATACATTATTCGTGATGTAGTACCTAAAGTCAAGTGTATTTCGGATGTGACCATCATATAAAGTCACAAAAAGTCAATAACTGTACATTGTTATATCTCAAGATTTTGATACTAAGCCTTTCCCTATTCATAGAACTCAAATGGGTATACCAGTTCCAACCAGGAGAACGGGGAAGCCCCCCGTTGCCAAGTACGGGAGCCTCGAGAAACGGCTTCCCAGAGTCCACGGGAAAAGGGAGGAGCAGCCTGAGTTTGAGGGTGACGGGCCCCCCAGCAACAGATTGGAGGAGTCTCCACGGAGGGCCACGGAATTTTCCAGAATGGGGAACTACTTTAATATCGTGATCGCACCGCCCCCTATCAAAGCGTTGCAACCGAGAAAACTGCTGCAGAGAGAACCTTTCAGAAAAAGAATGTGAAATTGAACTTTATTTTGTGATAAAAAAAGTTGACCTAAGCAATGTCAAAGACACAATTTTATAAATTAAATAATTTGAAATTAAATTTAGTTTTCTGGTTTCATAGTGTTCTAGTAATAAACCCTACAATTGTTAAGCGCTTAAATTATTTTAAATGGATATAACTAATAGAAGTTTGGTGCTTTAAAATCACCAGGTTGTTGCTTAGAAAATTAATATAAGCTAAAAGGTAAATACAATAGCTACAGTAAAAATAAAACCTCTTAATGCGCATATTACAACAAGAGCTAACTACTAGAAAAGGGTCTTCGATGCATGTGAGTGTCATATAAAAGTTTACAAGACATTTTGATGACCTAAATTGAAGTAGACACCAATTTTATTAACGTTTCTCAACCTTGCATTAGGTGTGCACCTAAACACATGAAACACATACAACATGATTGTAAGTTTGTGTGTCTAAACGTGCGTTTAGACACACAAACTTACAATCGTGTTGTTATTTGTTCAAAAATTACGTATTTTGTGAAAGAAATCATAAAGTACCTATACATTTGTTGCAATACTCTATTTGTAAGAAATGTACTAAACATCCTAGCGGTCTTGTTTTTTTCTCAAACAACGTCGAGCTGCTGATTAAAAGGTGCTGATATCTGATGTGAAACGGAATGGAAAAGTCGGCCATTTTAAGATAACAATGCGTAAATTGCTGTTACTCGCTCTCCTGCTTTGTAAGTATTTAACTTTAAACTATATTAATTTATATATTTTTCAAGAATTTGAATGAGAAAATTGTTGTTTTAGATAATATCGTCACACATGCAACGAGATTAGGCAATTACGATTATGAAGAAATGGAAGGAAACAAAAGACACTCGCTCATAGACGACAGAAGAAATTGGAGAAAAAAGTTGTTACTTGGTACAGCGGAAAAGGACTATGATAGAAAAAGGCATGACTATGACAATCCTCGGTACTATGAGGAGCCCGAGAAGTTGTTTGGTGGAATCGACAGGCAAAGGGAGACGGAAACAGGATACAGAAGTCGTTACGAGGAGGACAAAAAAGACACTATGAAGAGTGGGGAAATGGGACATTCCCCAGCTTATATGTAATATTTTTATTACTTTTCTTGTTATTCACCTATAAATATTTTTGAATAGTGCTTACATAGTTGTCATTTTTATTTCAGGGAAGAAAAGAAAACTCCAATGACAATGAACTGTGATAGACCACACGAACGGTAATGCCTTGAAATACTAAAACATTTAACTGTTAGAGTTTGCAAAAGGTTAGTTCAACATTAAACAATGTAAATCTTACTTGAAATAACTTGACATAATGGAGTCAAGATTATCTTGGTCAAAACCGCTGCTTCATAATAATAGTCCCCCTAGCCGATTTCGACTTCGGTGGCCAGTCACAACGTCTAACCGACTGCGCGGGACATATTATAGTGCACAAGTGTGTGCGCAAACACAGGTGCACTCTCTATTCCTTTTACTCTCATAGCCCGATGGGACAGCGATCTGACACGACCGGAGAGAGATCAGGCGCAGGACCAACGGCTTTACGTGCTTTCCGAGGCACGGGGGTGAAACACCGCCAACTTCCAAACTCCGGGCTACCCTGAGAATTTCTGAACAGAAAAACCCAGGTACATATTTTTGGCCCGACCCGGGAATCGTACCCGGGACCTCTGGCGCAGCCGTCGCTTTAAAATGCGACCCTCGAACCGCTGCGCCACCGAGGCAGTTACCGCTGCTTAACTAAGTTTGCAAACCACTTATTTAATTTGGTTTAAGCTATAAATCAAAGTGACCCTTAACATTCCAGCTACGAGTCATGCTTTTCCGGATGCGCAGCGGTGAGCTGTGACAACCCTCGCGACCGGTTGCGGCCATGCTACCCCTTCTGCGAGCCCGGTTGCATATGCGTGCCTCCCTACATACGGGATGACCGCACCCATAAGTGTGTGCTACCCGACGAGTGTACAAAGTAAGTTTGTTAGAAAGTTGGCCGCAAGGATAAGGCCATGCTATCCCTTCTGTAAACCATGCTGCTTATAAAGGGTATTCAATAAAACACAATTTTACGGATTGATTTCGCGAACGTTTATTTTTATTTTATGCCTGACGTTTCGAATGCTTTACAGCATCCGTGGTCACAGGCAGACTAAGGTGTTATTTGTCATTACATAGTTATGAAAAATTAAATAAAACTACCGTCACTCATTAATATTAATTGATGTTCCTATCCACGCAGAAAGAGCTTACAGTGTCTTGAGATCTTGCAGTATGAGATGTTGATTGTGTCTTCAAAAGAATAGGATCCCATGCCGGTGGAACTTTCCAACCATCTTCTCTATTAAAATTAGGGTATTTTCTTATTTCCATGGCCTCACGTAGCATGCGAGGAACAAAACGCCGTTCTTTCGCGAGTACCTTAGGTTGGTCAAAACGTATGAAGTGGTTAGGTTTATCCAAGGCATGTTCACATACTGCAGATTTCGTTGACCGTCTATGTTTCATGTCAGCTATATGTTCTTTAATCCGCACGCCTATACTACGCTTTGTTTGACCGATGTAGGAGAGGCCACAGTCACATTCCAGTTTGTACACCCCTGCATCTTGAAGAGGTATGTGACACTTGACCGGTGGTAAAAATTGGTTAATCTTCCTTTGCGGCTTGAAGTAGGTTTTGATAGAAGCTCGCTTTAAGATGTTCCCAATCTTGTCAGTGACACCCTTCATATATGGTAGTACGGCAGGTTGGCTTTCAACTGTCATGGGCTTGGCACGGGGTCTGCAACGACGTGGTACTGGAAGCTGGTTGTCCCGGAGTACCTTCCTTACATGCTGAAGCTCAGCAGCCAGGTGTCGGTCGTCACAGATGCCCCTCGCTCTCTGAAACAAAGTTTTGCCCACGGTAGCTAACTGTGATGGATGCTGTAAAGCATTCGAAACGTCAGGCATAAAATAAAAATAAACGTTTGCGAAATCAATCCGTAAAATTGAGTTTTATTGTAATGAGTATTCGCGTAAACTTCAGAACCAAATAAGGGTATTCAAGCGTATTCTATCTACCTAAAAATATGTAGTAGGTTTATTAGACATTCGGCCGCATTGTATAAGGATATGCTACATGCTACATGCTGCACATGAGAACGTGTCTGCTTTGAATGCCCCCTAAATAAGGGACGACCGTAAAGTGTATTCTACCCGAAGATTGTACCTACCTATACAAAGTAAGTTTGTCAGACAGGCAGCTACATAGGATAACGCCATGTTACCCCTTTTGTGAGTTTGTCCACTCCCTATAGTTATAGTCATGATGACACGATACTTTTCATCGTGTTTGGTATGTCCACGATTGGTGCGCATATACAGCTTAAGTTTACCTTTATATACCTAGGGATTCTATAATCCAATGTATAATCCAATGAATTTTTGTGCTAACAGTATCTTTGTAATGTGGGTGAATGACTCTTTCATGCATAACCTATTTAAGAAAATCTATTAGCATACACGAGAATACAATTTCATGCGTTCTTAGAGCCAGCAGGAATATTTTTTCTTACTTTATTATGACCATAAACGTTATTACTTTTTGCATAGTCAAGTACATAATAAAATATTTGTTTACAGAGGCCTCAAAGGAGTTCCGGACTTGGGCGATGATGCATAATATAGTACTATATTTAATGTTACAAATAATAGATGTCCTAATGGGCTTATGTAATATATTGTTCTAATAAATTTAAATAGTTTTCCAGAATTGATTTTTTGTTACCTTGTCCTTCTTTAAAACACATCCTCAGTTACCGCCATAATTAGGTAGTACAATATACTATAAGATAGAAAATGTAACTGTCACAAGTTAGATTACAAACTAAAGCGAAAATTAACGAAGACTTGGCTGAGTTGGTCCACAAGATGGTTTAAATCCCTAAGGATTGTTCCTTCTTCCGGGTCAGACTCAACGTCGACTCGATTTACTCAATGGGAATGAAAGGGTAGCAAATGGACTTGGACACGATAGTGTATTTTAGCTCCGGATCACAACAAACATGTTCTTCATTTCATTAAAGTAGGAAATTTTAGTGCAATCCACAGTACCTAACCTAAATAAAAAAAATATGACAAATAAAAATGACCAAATAATACATGTGTGGATCTCAGAAAACGATTAGGTGATCAAGCTTATACGTAGAATCCTAGCAGATGGCAAACGAAACTTACACAAAATTTTAGTTGACTAGAATTTCAATGCATCCATTGTGCAATTGTGCGGCATGTGGCAACAAAACAATGACCAAAACCATTGTTCACTGAATCAGATTCTAATTTGCACCATTTACTTATCAAAGTGCTCAGTGTTTTGGAATATGTTCATATAATTGCTGGTAAAATATTGTTGCAGCGCTCAACTCTAAATCATTAATGACGCATTGACCACGTCATCTTACAGAAACTAGCGGCTATGTGAAATGGTCTGCTTATTTGCTGTGTTGGATATCCTTTACCATGTATACGTGGACCGTTTTGCTGTTGTACCTATTGCAGGTGAATTGTGAATCATCAAGCGAAGCAGGTGAACCATATTACGGTAAGTGTGGGTGATAGGGAAGTGATTAACTTAAACAACCTGTAAAACCTTTTGATTAAATTCACACATCATTTCCAGAATGTGGACCTCATGGGAGATTTGAATACTGTATCAATGGAATCCCTGGCTGTGTGGTTGGATGCCATTGTCACCCAGGATATTATTTTGATACTGATACTAAAATATGTGAACCAAAGTAAGAACCTCGTCATAATGCAATGAAAAGTAATTTTAAAGGGTGTTTTGGTATATTTAATTGTGTAATTTAATTTTCAACATTTTCAGCATAAAGTTATCAAAGAACTATAGACGGCAGTTCATGGAAGAGCCAATTTTCCAAGGCTCAATGCCTGTTCCCACAATGCATAGTATGCCAACTCCAACGTCGGGTAACCCTATAGATGCAAAAGTAGATGCCATAGCAAAAGACACTGATGATCTTGGAGACTGGCTCTACAATCAATTCTTTAAAACTATAGAGAACCAAGTCATCAACAGCACAGACAGTGACCCGAGGACGAGACGAAGTGGTAGTCAAGTTGCAAGTCCGATACCCAAAAGTTTGAGACGTTCAAGAAAAAAAGGGAAAAAGAAATCCAAGCGAAAACTATTCAAGAAAAAGGGTTTAAGAAGAAAACTTCTGAGAATCACCGAAGACGACAGTTTGTTTGACGACTCAAGTTCAGGTTCGAGCTCTGAAGATAGCGCCAGTTACAGTTCGAGCTTCAGTGGTGATTTTAGCGAGGAAGAGGGGGATCATGGCCACAGGAAAATTTTGATGATCAACAAAAAGCCAACACCTTCTTTACCATCGTTCATATTTTTACCTAATGTTGAGACACCGTTTTATCCCCCCATTGGTTTACCCCCGCCGCCGATCGTTCCAATGTATCCGATGGTTCCCGTCCCGCCAGTCGGTCCTTTCTTTTCAGGTATGATTACGTAATTTTATTCCTAGAATCAAAACTATAAACTATAAATAAGATCTAAACAGTTTATATACCCCCCTATTTTTTTTTTGTAACCAGAATAAATATTTTACAGTGTTTGATGTTACAGGCTATCAGCAAGTTCCATGTAATGACAGTGACACGACTTCATCGGCGACTGCAGTAACAACCACAACCAATGTTGCTTTAACACCTGACTCGAGCACCGTGAGCACCACTAAGACGCCAGACGCTGAAGTTGACCCTGATAATCCACAAGCCATTAGAGCTAGGAAAAAATCGTAAGAATACTTTTTACTTATAACATTAAAAAGTTACCATTAAATAAATTGAGCTCTTAAGTTTAAGAAGAAAGAAGTAGAAGATTACGAAGAGTACGAGATTTTGAATATTAATTTTATTTTTACAAGTGAAGTGTTGGTTGTCGATGCCAACTTGCGACGGCAACTATAATACTTTATAAATGTTTTTAGCTCTTAGATTATGAATATGTATATTTATTACATCTTACATTTTCAACATTTATTTGCAGACAAAAAGCCAACAAACATGGAGACAGAAATAAGATGGTGAGTTAAAAATAGCATCTTTTCTCTTTTAAATTTTGACAAATGAACACGTCTATAAGAGATGAACTTATATTTTCAGTTAAAAAAACTACGAGAAAAATTGCAGCGACGCAACAAGCAACAAGATCCTTTCAGCAATTTCGGCGAACAAAACCCGGACTTGGCGTATTTTAATGATTTCGACCCAACTCCGCGGGGACCTGTGGACTTCGGCCCCAGAGATATGTTCCGGCCTCCTCCACCTATAGAAGACGTTGATTTCAAATACCTTTCTCAGCTGATTCACAAAATTGATCTTAACAAAACCAAACCTGGGATACCTTTTGCACTAAGACAAAGAATGGCAGATTTGCCACCGCGAAATTTCCGAAGAAATTATGCATTACCTCCTGTGCCTAAGCCTATGTACAATGAATCGGCTCAAAAATTAAGACCAGCATCAAAAGCTGACGACGATTCATACTACAGTACCTTAGGGAGACAAATAGCTTCAATGATACGCAAGATTGATACAGATGGAGAACGCCAAATTAATATAGAGATAGAACATCAGAACCGCGACCCGATGCAGACAATTTTGAATGAAAATAGGTACGCACCGCGATCGTACTGGGAAAGATTCGTTCGCTCCCCCTTACAACGTAGCCAACCAAGCTACATGGTAGAAATGAATAATCTTAAAAACAGTAATGAGAATTTATTTAACCTGGAAGATCAGGTTAGCGTTGCTACTACGATTGAGAGATCTTTAAGCTTAAATGAATTAGAAAATATTGCAAATATTATGGAAATGACTCAATTGACAAGGAGACAAAAAAGCTCAAAGAACGTTACTCCGGACCTAAAACGCTTAACGACGAGTAACCGTAGTTATAACATCAATTTACTACCTCGAGTCACAAACATACAATCTAATGTTGTCGCCCCAGCTAAGGTCAAAAACAATATCAAAAAACTTCAACCAGCTAAAGAATCAAAAATAATGAAGAAAAGAAATAACATAGTAACTGTTCAGTACAATAATTTTATGTCCCACGGACCACTACAACCACAAAATAGCGCAACATTACTAAATAACATTAACGAAACACATAGGAATCATTCCATGCACTTGGAAACCAACCCTGGACTGGAATTTCTAGGCAATATATTAAAAAGTCCACAAAAGACGCCACTCCATCAACAAGTTTCAAGGATTGTTCATAAGAATGTTACGAATCCGAACACGGTACCAAGTCAACAAGTAGTAAAATATCAATTAGCCCCAATGATGCTGAACTACAAAAGCTTAAAGTATGTTGGGACCAAACACAACCAATACCCAGCGCAGCACCCTTACATGCCCTACAAAGTGCCATACTATTCTAAGCTCGCTTCCCCCACGAGAAAAAATGGCCGGCCTTCATCATTTTACCACCATGAAATGCATCATTTTGACTTTTTTGATTAATTTATACTTAGTTAAGTAGGTTTATTTTTGTTAATAAATAAGTTTAAATATATAATTATAAAATTACGATGTCATTATTAAATGGTTTAAGAGCCATATGACAGTCTGGAGATTCTCAGATTTTACCGAATTTATCAATGTGTGTGTGCGATTTTATATGTCCGGGACACAAAAAAATGTTAACTGTAATTAAACAATTTTGATACTTTATCTCTAGGTAGTAGGCTATGCGTATGATGAACACAGAAAATGATGGTCTTATAAAACTCGATGTGATAAATTAATGTTATACCAGTTTTTTTGTGTTTAAAATACCTATTACGAATACAGTGAATACAGTTTGGAATCAGGGCTCGCGTCAATTCCGTTCGCGAACATTTTCCTTTCGATAATTATAAAACTAAATTCACAGATTTAAACACAAACGTACAGTTATAATAACGTAAAAAACTTACAGCATAGAAAAAATGAAATGCATCCAAAGGGTGAAGACATATAGAGGCGGGTAACACGCACTGACCTGCAACGACTAACAAGTGTTGTGCCGTGTTGGCTATTTCATGGAATTGAAATACTTTATAGAAACTTTTCCGACTCAAGTCTTGATTTGAATCTTGTTTTAAAACAATTTTCTAGTGTCAGTCGGTCCTTATTTGGATTGTTGTAACGAATTTCTTAAATATTTCGAGATTAAAAATAGATGACTTGGCACATCACTAGTCAGTCGGTACAGGTTGGTACCGGTTATCTGCCTCTTTATGTCTTCACCCAAATTGTGACTTCTCAGAGTAGGTATTTTTTTACGAATGTAAACTCCACGAGAAACGGGGACTAAGGGTTATTGGTGGATGATGCCATTGGTTCTGCGCTTGATCTACCACGTGTCATACCAGCTGGATGCTATGAGGATTTATTTACACATAAATGCTTTTTAGTGTAACGCTGTTCTTTGATATGATTTGTATTTTGATATATGAAATATGTCACAAGTTATTATAGCTGACATTCAGAAAATGTAGTTAAGAAAATTTCGATCAAGATTTCAAGTATTTCATGTATAACAGATGATAAACAAGATAATTTTTATTTAATTATTTGGTTTACACCGGTATTATATCATTTTGTCCATATACATTTTTCAATAATGAAATATTATATGAATATGGACTTGATTAAAACCATGGAACTTCATGGCATTTGCGTACAATTTGAATACAGGTTCATATTAATTACATACACATCACATGAAACGCTTCTATTTAAACAAGCGTTTTACTATACAAGTTTATAGTTAGGATGAGGTTGTGAAAGTCACTGGTGCAATCAATACCCAGAAAGTTAAGTCATGTTAACTAAGCAAATATTACCCTATTTATTTAGGTTCAAACCATTGAAACACTTACTAGCGTATGGAATTAATGCCATGAACAAGTTCCACACAGTATGGAATTGACGCCAATGGCCAATGGTATGTACGTACAAGTGCGTATCAAAGGTTGTGGAACTAAATAACGCCTATATACGGTATATATTAAGAAAAACTGACCTTTTACTTTTTGTCGTCCGTTTATTCTTATTCAAAATCCAAAGCACGAATGATGTAAGAAAATTTATAAACTTACTTGTTTACTACTCAAAGTCAAATACTTAAAACAAAAGCCCTTATTTGTCTTCAATTTTGTTGGGTTAATGGTCACTTCACCACCATACTATTTCAATAAAACCGACTTCAAAAACAAAACACATTAAAAAGTCTTAAATAAACTCTTGAAAGGACTCCATTTTAGGCAAACCATTTCTTTTTGGAGTCGATGCCCAGATATATGTCGCTTAAGATGGAACTTGAGAGAGCCCATGCGATGGCACTGACTTCAAAAAGAAATGGTTTGCCTAAATTGGAGTCCTTTGAAGAGTTTTAGACTTTTTAGTGAAAAAAAAAACTTCGACCACAGAAAACTTTGCTTCATATCCAGCCTCGGCGCGCCCCAGCCCTGTTTTATAATAACTTAAGGGGTAAGAGGTAAATACCAATTCAACAAAGTAAATATCATGATAATCGGTCTACCGTTGTTGAACTATAAAGTAGTGTTACTGATATTACTTTATTTTATATAAATAAGGTTATTATTTGCAACCCCATACATATGCAATAGAATTGGTACTATTGCCTATTCTTGGCCTTATTAATTCAGTATTTGTCTAAAATTGACATTTAATTGTTTGGTGATAGAAACAGTTTGGTCATCATATACCACAATTTATTTTGTAGACAATTTTTTATTATTATTATTTTTGTCGATAATTTTGGTCCTAGTATCTGCACATTTTGTTTGATCAAGTTTCGAAAATACAAATTGTATATGATAAAAGATCTTCGTTATAACTCATGAACCTCTTGAAATAGTCGCCATACATATAAATCTTTCTTGTTTATAGTATTAATAAGGATTCCTTTCTATGTAAGTTTACATAACATAGATTAATCATTTAAATACAACTACTAATCGAACAAAAAGAACGAATAATTTTTTGTTATAATTAGAGACCATCGACGATCCAAATACACTATGGCTTTATGCCTGTTGCTTAAAGCCTCAAAGCGAATTGGTCGCCGTATAAAAATAGTGCAAAGCGTGATATTTTCAAATTTGGAATTAGTATCATACACGAAATAAAAGACTAGCAGCGAAGACAACGAGCGACACACCCTTCCCCTCTGAGCGCTCGGCGCTGTCTGTCAAATATCGATCGAAGATGAACGTTCGTGACAGCTTCAAATCTCAAATTTATAGGTTACTTTAGTAAGATATTTTGAATATATTGCACAAGATAAAATCAAGAATTTAGATGCTAAGTCAAAGATAGGAACCTCTATAACATTGTTTTATCAAATAACACAGAATAAGTGCAATGTATCTCAGAGATAATCGCCTGTCTTTAGGTGCATATTTTATGCCAAAACATGGTTTCAATTTTGTCTTCATTTGGAATAACCAGAGCGATAAATAAAAAAACAGAGTCGACACCTTGTATACGAACGTAATTCCCTTCCAGTTTATGTTATTTAGATAGCTGATGTCAACAACTGATCTAGAAAAGTTCACCAGAAAAACCGTCAATTTGGATTCTATGATTGCAAATTACAGACATTTTAAAGATTGAATCAAAAATTCAGAGTCGACATCTTATGGAGATAGTTCATTTCTACACAATTCATTCAAAAAAAGTAGTCAGTTTAGTCATTTTTGGGGAGAAAACTGGACTTGAACTTTGTTAGAAGGTAGGTGACAGCAGCCTTAACAATTTTGCATGCCGTAATCTGGCGGGTGTTTACGGTACACAAACAGCGCCGTACGTCAGGCTGCACTGCACCGAGTACCAAGGATTACGCGATAGCGGATGTCTGCCACGAAGGCGAGCGCTTTAAAGCCGCCGAGTTTACATTGCGGCTCAAACGTAGAAGCCGATACTGAGGCACCGTTTGCAGCGAGTAATGTGAGGGTTGTAGGTCTATTCTGACACATATTTGACGGGTAAGGATAAGCGGTAATCCGCTTGTATTCTTCACAGACAATTTGATTCCCATTTCATAACGTGGGAGTTGCTCTGGCTGCGGCGGTGCAATGCGGCTGCGGAGGCTGCGGAGGCTGGGGCCTGCATCAGCGGTTCAGTCGAGCGCGAGCGACGCGATCGCAGCGATCGACTTGCAACTATTTCTATTATGACCTTAATCCGTGTAAGTGCAGTCTCGGCCCGGGTCGGCATTAATAGCGCCAGCTTTACGAACTGTAATACCTGTTGGCGAGATCGTAAATTATATATTTGCGGTGTATCGCGGCAGTAAGCCGAATATACTGCAGCAATAACCGTTACCGTGGAGAGGTCACATTTAGTTAAGGTTCAAATGTATGTTTAATTCAAATTGGACTATCAATTTTCGTAAGTTGGCAGTTGTAAAAAAGCTGATACTTTTGGCAGTTGTAAAAAGGGCTTTATCGGGAAAGTTATGATTATTTAAATTGCAGTGTGAGTTTTACAATTCGCGTACTTAATGCCTTAAGGTATCCTCTACCTTCAACCGCTTAGGAAAAAAGCTTCTAAATATTTTCCTTGCGTGTATATTTTACTGATAACATTTTGTGATCAAAAAACCTTCTTACCAACTAAATTTACTATGTCTAATTTTTGCGTCGTAGGAAGTTTTGTCACATACAGTGATTTGATTTATAGTCTTACACAATTCCAGAAAGTTTTGGCATACATTTATATTCTTCAGCTAAGCTAGCTGACATTTCCAACCAGTTTATTTGATTCCCTCGATGTGTGTTTTTGGACATCTAACCTTGCATCTAACACGTTCCTTAAAATTGACAGGTATGTAAGGACGACAGCACGTCAAGCTATACACTGCGGTATCTTATGCTGTTGGAATAAGGGCTATTTTTCAGCAAAAAAATATAGTCTGATGTGCTGTCGACTGTACTTACAACAATCTCATTTAGGTCATGGATATTTTCCAATTCGAATAGTATTTTCATACACCTAAAGCCGTACTTCTAACCCTAAAAGCAGGGCAGTTTGTTAACAACCCTGTTTATTAGACACATTAAAATAGCGAGACACTTTAATAGCAGCACGTATGTATATGAGCTGATGGCAAGGGAGTAGGAATAAGTTTGTGTATATCAAGAATCAGAAAAACCCTTCTATTTTGCAATTGTACGAGTAGATATAGTAGTTACTATTTTGTCATATCCAGAAGTAAAATAGTTTCTAAATCTAAGAGAACCACAATAAACATCTTCAGCGCTACAAAAAGTAGATTCTCCTTCATCCTAATCCTGCACTTGACCGGTTTGCCTCTGGTTTTATTGTGTCAGTAAACACAATAGACGTGGCGACTATAAAAGCAGAGCTACGAGTACGAACCCGGGCCAATTTCCATGAGCCATTCAGTTTGATTCACCTCGCTCGAAGCCCGTGAATGCTGCTCGATTTCCAATGCGATATTCACAATCGCAACGAAGTAAGATTACTATGTGAATGGAATTTTTGAGAAAATGACAAATACGCGTAGCATTGACATAGTAAGTTATTAGTAAGATATGATTTGAGGTGACAAATATACTACAGGCAACAATATTATTTTCACAAGATGGGTTCACCTAAGAATGATTTCCCTTGAATGTGGCTAATTAAACAAAACCAATATTTACCAATTCAGTTAATGTTACTTAATTAACAGCATGCCCTGAATATACTGTCATCGTGTCATGAACGCCATCGGCCTCGATAGCGTTAAAATGGAACAATTTATGGAAATATTATCATATCCGGTTCGCCAATGTTTGCTCTCGAAAGTAAACAGGTTTTACAATTAATTGAATTCGCGTGGGAAGGGTAAGAACACATTAAACTCTGATGGACACGGCGGACGACCCCACTCGACCCGCAAACAAGAGGTCTTAATAAAACCTCTTGATAAGCCCTCGCAGTAATTTCAATTTCACCTCAAACACCAAGTTTGGTCGGCGCTGAAATAATAATGTGGAGACAGTAAAGTATTAAGCTCTTTGACAGATAAATGACATCAAAGATAAGGACAATGGCGAATTTTCAATTTCATACAGCATTTACTACATAGAATTATTATCCCTTTCGGAATAGAACGACAAAAGCGAGATGTCAGTAGGATAAAGCTGTGCGATAAAAAGAGATGCGGGATATGATGCAGCAGAACCATTTTTGGCAGCTGTCAAACAGTTAGGAGCCCTTAAGAGCCTTGCTGAAAATTTCTTTCATGTGTTTTTTTATAATTACAAATGAAATTGTGTATATTTAAGAGAAATTGTGCTTCTGAAACATGGGGATTTGATCGGTGATTGATTATTGTTCTTTACAGCAAAATAACCCTTACAACTTCTCATTTAAGAGGTAAATCAATCCAAATCGAAGCCTCTCAATTTACAATTTATATTTGACAATCCGGTTTAAATTTAAAGTACGAAGTTTGCTTATTCTTTTCTATAAACGTTAACATTATGTAAAAAGTAAAGACAAAATAACATTTAATGCATGTTTACGAATATTTTGTGCAAATAAATAATGTTTCGTTTTACACTAAGGCTGCATGTTCGATATTTTGTGTCGACTGTTTATCATGCGGTAAAGTAATATATTTAACCTAGGAAGATAAGTATAAATCACCTGGACGAAAGGTTATCTCATTTTAAGTTACTAATGTAACTTACTAAAATTGGTTATTGTCATCCAAAATCGGTTTCGTTTGACAGCTTTTACTTGTTCTCTATTCCGATAGGAATATTAATTTTATGATTTACTATGACGAGTGGTAATTGTTTTTTTAAATACTTATCTTACTACTTTTTTAAATCAAAAGCACCAAATGGTAAATAGGTGCAATTATGTATGATTGTCAATTAGGCGCTATTTGAAGTCATAGAAACAAAGTGAAAAGTTATTATTCTTTTGCTTTTTCCCACAAATAAGCGAGGCGAGGCAATACATACAGTAACACGTTATTTACCTTTCACCTCCTCAAATGCACAAATTCTTTCCCAAAAGGAACAATGATAAATTCAATTTCCCAAAGCGGGGCGCTTATGACGCGTAGACGAGGCCTACTTTTTTATATAAAACAAAAACTGTTCCGTCCTTTTGTTGTTTCAATCAGGCCCTGTGATGTCGGGTAGCACACTGAAAACTAGTCAACCTCATCACTACCGACATAAGTGGAACTTTCCCGAAAAGGTTGACTTGTGCAAAGAAAGCTCATTTTGTGGTGGACAAGTATATCTTGGAGTTGCTGTAACCGCGCGCACTCGCTGTTATTGAGGTTTCTGCAAATAGCTCTATATTTATTTGGCGGGTTCGGCAGGCATCCAATTTTCATATTTCCCACGGAGGCTGCGCTCCGCGGCGATATCTACTAAATCTCTTCCTAATATTTTTATGGATTGAAATTGATTTATAGCACCTGATACGGAAAATAAAAACGATGGTTTGAATGTTTTCCGTTAACTGTAGGTAAATGTTTTAGTTCACTTGCCACCAGACATGCTAAGAGTACCATAAAGTATTTTACGATGTTGCAAGTTTTACCCAAAAAGTCGGCGCCCATAAATATCACTGGGCTCATCACCCCTGACATCCGGCAGTCAGCAAACCATAAACTTTTATTTCTAGAAAACTCTGTGATTACCGAGATTAGGTAAGGTGAATGGGCGCTTTCCTTCCCCCGCGCACTCATCCAATTTCTTTCGGCAAAAAACAAAGAGAGTTCTAGTTGTTCCGAATGTTTGTTGAACTGTTTTGGTTTCGCGAACGGCCCGGGCGAACACTTTAGAGGAAGCTGCTTACGGGAAAGGAACGGAGTGGCCCAATATGCCGATGAGAGGACTCCGAGCTCAGCAGTAACGAGCTAGGGCTGCCACACGGGACATTTTAAAAGAGTACTAATAAAAGAAAAACCTCTTGTTAGGTAGCTATTCTGAGAAAATTATTTGCTTTTTTATGGAGTATTCATGTACTTTCTGCTATTTTTTTTATGGTTACTTTTAGTGAAGCCAGAATCTTCAGTTAGGTCTTCAGAAAAAGTTAATGCAGTTCCAAGGAAAAGCCGTAAGCTAGATTAATTGAGGCGCACCAAATAGAAGAACAAAACTGTTAAATGCCTATAAATAAATACATTCCCTTAGGTAGACTGATAAACACATGAAATTGAAATTGAACATAGGTAAAAGGTGAACTTCGTATGGCAAAAATGCCATTTACAAGATGAAAGTAGAGAAGTCAAAAATATGTATTTTATATCATTACACAAAAAATAAAGTCGTGTTAGTTACACTATTTACAACTAGAGAACCGATTTTCATGATTTTTGCTTTGTTGAATTTGTCTCGGCCCCGAATAGGATAATAAATAAGCTTAAAACGGGGGCAAAACGAAGTTTGCTGGGACCGCTAGTTTATTGTTAAAATAGTCGTTCTTGTACACTAAGGGCGTACAGGAAGCGTGACAACCCTGACCAGGTGAGTGCTGGCAGCGAGTTGCGTATTTCCCCGAGGCGTGTTTACGGCAAGCGCGGCCCCACCAAGTCGGTAATGAACGTACTACGCACCAAACGCGCGGGCCCCGTATATCCTCGCCTCAAAGTGAAAAGAAAATCGGACGTGCTAAGGAGAATGGCACTCGAGAGACATTTGCCATTTGCATTTGAAACAATTATTTTTTAGGGGCGATAAGCTGTCAGCCGAATGAATAAAATTTTAAATGTGCAGAATGTTTTGACTCACGTCGATTGATACGCAAGACGTTACAGGACATTCGTAGCGCTGTTGCAGCGCGTAGCTATAGTCGTAGCAAATAAATGAAACACGTAAGTACCTATAAATGAACATAGTTTTTTTTTCTATTTTACTGTTTCTGTTGCCTAAGCCTCTAAGCTGTCTATTTTATTGCTATTTCATTAGATACAAAGTTAAATAGCAAAACAAATGTATCTCTCAATACTGTCCCGCTCCGAATACACCCCAGTCTAAATGAGCCCGGTCAAATCCACCGAAAAATTAGGATTAGATGAAACCGATCACTGAGTTACACAAAAAAATTGAAAATTCAATTTCCGAAAGAAATTTTCCGACTGAAAACTTTTAAAGGTGAAAAATATTCTAAACACAAAAGTTTGATTAAAAAGATAAGATATGATTGTAATGATTGTTTGTAGGTAGTAGTACGTAGGTGGTACGTAGGTACCAATCACAGAAAATTTTAATAAAACTTTTGAATATGTAACTAACTTCTTGCAGTATTGTCTTACAGTATTGTTTTAAAGTTATTTTTATCAAGAAAAGTGTCTATAAAAAAAGTACAGCTAACTCAATTACAAAATACATCTACCTAAAGAGAAACTATAATCATAATCATAAATCTTTATTGTGGAACACAGGTAAACAAGGGTCTTATAAAATGACATAGAACTAACCGTTTGCTTTGCAAAAAATGTAAGCAATCTTGACATTCCTTTTTAATAAAATGGTTCATTTTAAAATAAGGTAGAAAAACTCACAATATGCATAGGCAATTCATCGTTGGACACCAGATTATTTTAAAACAAGTAGTTTATTAATTTTATTCACCGATATGATTTTAAAAGTTACATAAAGATTATCAGCAATAGACACAAGCCAAGAAAAACGGACTTTACTAACGTTAATTTTAAAAGACTCCCGGTATATGGCAAGGTACCTCTGGAATATTTTGCCAATGACCCTGGAGCTACGGCGAACATTCCATTTGTCAGTCTTTGCGAACGTGAAATCTTCACTCACCACACTATAACTTTTTCTTGTCATACGATTTTATGATGACAACAAATAGGTACAGTTACTATCTACTCGTACATACAGTATTTATTTTGGACGTATTTGTATTTGATTATGTTCACATTAGCGTTATCTATTGACGATCTATATTTGAATTATGCGTTGGTTAATGCTTATATGTCGATGGTGAAACATGCCCTATATTAAATAGGGTTATGAAATTATCATGTTATTAATTACATAACTATTTTTAAGTTCAATATAACATTTACTTGTTTCAATTTAGAATTTTGCTGAAATTTGATTTAGAACTTGAATAGGAAACGTTTATGTGCACAACAAACGTAATCGAACAATCAATATGTAAAGATTTGTTCAGCAGAATCACGGCGTAGGCTGTTACTAGAGAGGCTCCTAATTGAGGTCGGGCCAATCCCGGCGGGCCCACCCTATCTGCCGTACTGCTCGACGCGGTAATAAAATAAGCAGTTTTTCCGATTCGACGTTTTATCTTGTCACTTCGTATTCTTGAGGCAACTTGCGTTTCGGCAAATCGAGTCGGCGGTCTCTAGCGGATCCTGCGTAGAAATTAGCTTTGCCCGCTCGCTACGGGGAATTGTAAATATGGGCTCCAGATAAGTTGTTGCTAATTACAAACGTCAAAACGCGAGGGGCGGCATTGTTTACCGACTACCAACTTTCTTCGGCAAATATTAAACTTGCGTACGAAAATTCTAAACAAACATGTTTGGCCGTTCGCTGAATAGAGTGAATAGAGCCAAGTAAAACATAATTAATCTAACTGCGTAATACCCAAATTTGAAAATGCAATTTCTGTAATGTTATAAGATAATGTTATTTCTGTAAATAAAAAATTCTCGTTCTTCTTTTAAGTAGTTAACTGTCACCATTTGTATTATATTTATTACATATTTCAGTCCATCTTGTGCGTTTTCTTTGAATCATCCAGCCATAACTTCACCGAGCGTCACTTGTGTCTTCCTTATGTAGAAAATGCAGCTGAAACTTCTGTTGTATACTCTCTTCGGCTAAAAAAAGAAAAACAACAGAAATGGGGTTATCATTTTTATGTGCGCCTAATAAAAGGTGTCGGCACAAAGCTGCCGGCGCCTGATTGAGCCCGCGGCAGCGACGCCTCGCGATATTGCTTGATTGCCAGATTGTGGCGTTTGTTGTCACCGCTGCTACGAGCACCACAGTCGACACTCTCTTTTGTTTTTACTAACGCGATAATCTTTTGTTCCTTTTTGCTGTAATTTTGAAGATGCTGTCAGAGATATATAAATGCGTATGTTGGGAATCAATTATGATAACAATGACAATATGCTGATTTTTAATTAGATAGACCAAAATGACATTTGGTAGGTGGCCACTTTTTCGTAATTTAAAAATAGTGTTGGTCCTTAATAATCGAAAGTTTCATATTAATTAAATTGTTGTTTATAATTGATTTTAAAATATTCAAATAAAATCTGTCTATAAAAATCAGGGAACCTACAGAAATCATAACTATTTCAATGAAATAATTTATAGAAAGTATTAAAAAGTCAAAATAGGTAAGACCGTACAAAAATATTTCTATTGCGAGAGAAACTTAGATTTTTCGACTCCTTACAAAAACAGTTTTATGTATTACGTTTATTGGTACCTTTATGTAACATTTAACATGTATATTTTATCATAATTGGTAAAATCACATCAATGAAATTGAACTTGTGATATGACTTCACAAGTTCAAATAATAGCGTACAATTGAATTGTTACAACACTATGGGGACTACGCTTGTAACATAAAAAAAAAAGTTCAATTGAAGCTGTCATTCTGGTCCATCTAATTAAAATCAGAGTTATAGAAATGAATAATAAATCGATACCGTATGTAAAACCTCATAGGTCATTCCACTCAATTATAAAAATAATATTGTTTTATTTAATTATAACAATAATATGTATACAAAATACAAAATATTTTATTTCAGTAACTTAGTCTAATACAATTATAGTTGTGGGAACTCCCTTTTAGGCTGAACATCGCCTGTGGTAGGAAGAACCGCTCTTTTATCCATCAGTTACAAAGCAAACTAAATTACAACTGTTAAATGTATGTATTGTATTATTCACAGAATATTTTACGTAATATCATTGTTAGATAGTGATTCGTAGCAATAAATTATTCAATAGCAGACATCAAAGTCTCTTCACAAATAGCTCACGTTGCGAGCAAAACAGAATTTTCCTTTTATATTTTTATTTTCTTACACAAGAAAGGTGCTTACTGCTTACTCACTATATGGCACATACCTACATAGCTACAACGACAGTATAGGTAGGTAAGAGTCTACGCACACTGAAACCATTTCCATGAAAGATACAAATAAAATTTTCATTAGACTTAATTTTAAATCTTTATCGGATGCATACCTATATAGTTATGCATCATTATTGCATATTTTTAACAACATAACTCAGACTTGTTACGGTAACTTATATATTTTTGCTTGTCAATATCTATTTGTTAGTGTAAGAGTATACAAATAAGGTGACTTACTATAAATAATATAAAATGAATGATAGTGAACGTTCATAATAATGTTGCACTACTATCTTTTAAGATTAACTTTTTTAATAACTTATTTATACTATCTGGCAAGAGTATGTGTGCGAGGGGCTTAAAAGAGGCACGTAACGGACGAGTCATGTTCGTGTGGGTACTTATGTTGTGCAGCGAGCCCGGACTCCAGTCACTACTCGATACGATTACAAAACCCGCTGGCTCATACCATGTTTATGACGTAAGGGCCGGCCCTGGATTGTGACGTCACGCGCAAAAGGGATATCGTAAAATCTTATAGAAGGTTTATAGCAAAATAGCGTCAAGATCATCGCAAGTGTTTAGTGTACTAAAAAAACTACTGAACGCTGATACTCTTCATGTAAAAAAAATATTAAATTAAAAAACAGCGACCTACGGCGAGCGAGCGGCCGCCTATCTCGCTCCTCGACTTATCAACGAGCTCCCTAGTGACCTTCGCATTAGTATCACACCATTGAACATTAAATATAAATTGAAAGCTAATTTTTTACAACTTTTGCTTTGAAATTTGAATGTAGTCACCACTCGTCAGGATTGAAACATAGCTGAATTTATTGTATCTATCTCAACTATCTATAGATGGTATCGATGTGACTTGAAGCAGCATTATCCCAAACCTCAGTGATTTATTCGTGCTGTTTTTTATTGTAGGTAACCGTTTGTATGCTTTTTATACGGTAATAAATGAAAAAAATATATATTATTATAAATTTTACGCTAGTTAAAAGCCTAATTAAAAGTATTCATCATACCTAACTAACTATACAACGATAGCGCTCTATAATTAATGCATCCATGTCCTGGGTCGTTGGTTCCCATTCATGCCGGCTCATAACCTCGTGACCCTTTTTCATACATTTTCTGAACATTAATCACATTACGAGCATGCAGTGAAAAATGATAAAGTAGGAAATGAGATGACGTTTTTAATAACGACTGTTACATTTCATCGGGGGGCCAATTCTCATGCAGTTCGTATACGAAAAATGTTCACCGATCAAATGTTCTTTTTCAAAGAATATACAGTTATTGCTTTATCCGAGTCACGATTTCTATGCATTTTGATTTCTTTCGTGCGGTAGTTTTTTTTACGTGGATATATTACTTGATTTTTTCGGTAAAACAGTGATACTCGTAATCGAATTACTGCACGAAATAATTTCGATCATGCGAGAATCGGCCTCCTGTTTTCGTGCAGTTCGTATACGAAAAAAGTTCACCGATCGAATTTTCTTTCTCAAAGCAAAAATTGTTTCTGATTTCTTATGGTCACGATTTATATGTGTTTCGATTTGTTTCGTGTGGTAGTTTTTTTTTACGTGTAGATACAACTTGTTTTTTTTTAAAACGGTCAAACTCGTAATCGAATCACCACACGAAAAAGTTCAACATACTAAAGAGATAATACTAACTACTAATACTAATACTACTAAAGAGTAAAAGTATGTGTACCAGCTACGTTAGAAAGTTAATAACATAATTGACTAATTACTTACCACCACAACTACAGGCAAATAGATAATACCTTTTTTAGAGAGTCCCTTATTTATGTTAAACAGATGTCATTTCTCAATAAACGTAATTTGTCTGAGTTAATTAAACCAACTTTAATTTCAAGATCTTTATGATAGATAAGTAACTTGTAAATTCTAGTTTGTATAATTTCCCGCAAAATTCGTTTTATAGAACACCTGTTGTGAGAAATTTCGGAATGGTGTAAGGCTAAGTTAATTAGTCGCCCGTTGCACCACGTTGTTGTGCGTACCGAAGAGTTAAGTAGGTAAGTATACTGGAAGCGTAGAAGTGTTTATTAAAAGTTCACACTTACATAGATACATGACGGAATAACATCTACATAATTACAGTTGAACACCTATCACTATGAAATTAACTAAGTATTGAGCAAAAATTTTAAAAAGATTTTGATACATATTTTAAGCACAACATGGTTTTTCGAACGATTCCAATTCCGTATTTAAGTGTTAGTTAGGAAGATATTACTTATAACAATTTTGCTATACTTACTTATGTAGGTACCACGTACTGTACGTATTTCTGTACAAGAGTCGTATGTTTCGCTTTACATCCGTAACTTTGTAAGGAGGCCGTGTCTTGAGCAAAGTTCGCGCTACTACGGGCTTGAATATGCAGACAGCAGATGTTAGCTACACCGCACATAAATTACTAACGCGCGCAACCTTCGCTTTATTTATAATTAGTCCGCAAATTAACCACAAACTTCGCAGTTCGCTCCACTTGAACCAACTTCATCAACAAACTACAACTGAACAAGTTAAAAGTAGCGCACGGAAATCGAATTTCACACTGATATGACTGCAGAACGTACGTAAATGGAAATATTTTCCGGGGAAGCATCAAATTTAAAATCTCCGTTTTATATGGGGTAATTACAAGAGTTTTTATGCACCGCAGCAGTTATTGCAGCCCGGTGCAGAGTTATTTTAAAGTTGAACCGGCGCGGTGTAATGGAAAGTACACTGTGGCTGGAAATTTGAATTTTTCAGCCGTTACCTGCGCCTATAAATCAAGTGTAAAGTCACCCTAAGCTCCGGAGATCGCTGCCTCGAACGTTTTAAAATGTAAATGACCCGCGACTCCTCATAGGAGCTTATAATTTGTACGTAATATTGTGTTTCAGCTTAATATCTACCTCCGTCTTAACTTACTTAATAAATTATACATTAATAAATATAAAAATAAAAAAATAAAAAAAAAAAAAAAAATTAACCGAGTCAGTGCTTAAGCATTTAGTAAACTTCTGTATCTTTGGTTCGAAATGGATTTTTTCTGTGCATATTATATTCCGTCGTCTATTATAATTCAATAGATAAGTAAGTATACAAATGTTGGAAAATCTTTATTTTATTTTTTTTATTATCTCATACAAACTAGTGCCTGTTCCAGCATCGACAAATGAACACTAACAAACGAATAATTAAAATGTGGACTGTCATTTCAGATAACGTGACACTTACAGTGCGGTGCGACATGGATCTGGCCAACGGTGACAGTCGGAACTAATGCTGTCAAACTCAAAAATCCGGATGCCAGATCGAGTGTAGGAAGTCTCCCCAATCTTACAAAAGATTTTCCCATTTTCCCTTTTATTTTATTTTCGTACGTGTTCTGTGTATAGTATTAATATGATTGTTTTTAAATACTGTAGAGCTAAACTCCTTAAATACAATTTTAATTTTTAATGGTTTTTATTGATAATACAGTTGTTTTCCGTCTAAAATCGGTAAAACATACTTGATATGTCTCTTATAAATGGTAGATAATGCCTTCTACGAAATTTCCATCCAAGAAATCTTTTCTTTAACTTTACCATGGTTGGGTAAAATAAAATTCGCTAGAAAAGGTGATAAATAAAAACACACTAATAAATAATAGACTCCCTGAATCAAAGGAGATTTTCTTTCTCTGGCTACCTTTTCTTGAATAAGCGCCCCCCTGTCAACGTCATCCGTTGGCCAGAAGATCCTTGTCGCACTGTAAGGGCATTGCAATGTCAAGTGCCATAATGTATGACAATAGTAGTTGAATTTTTCCCATTCATTCGGGAAAGGCAATGGAACAGAGCCATACAGCCTGATCTTCATAGGTACTAATTCTTTAATCTGCAGGTTTTAAGAAGGCTAAAAGCCAGATCTTCATAATTTCTTGGGTCTTGTTTTCATATATCTCCAACAGTGGAGATGATAAAATCAAAAATGGGTTTAAAAGTGTGAGGCGTTTTCAAAAGTTCTTGAAGGGATGGCGGGATCATAAAGTATGACAGATAAAAACATCCCTTCGTAACCAAACGTTTTGGAAGTTCATCCATATCCGTATCCAGCTTTACCACAGATTCTCTATACGTAGTAGTAACAACTCACTGTATCGCAAATACTTTCCCTCGCTCTTTGAAATGTTAACGACGCCCTCTGAGCGCTTCTCCTGAAAATTAAGTCAGAATACGTAGTTATTACAAATAACGCAAACCTATTTTTCAGGTCAGATAAACCAGCCATTAATTGTAAGAGGGCGCTTCTACTCGTGAACGTGGATCATACTGTTGCTTGTAGAGCAACAACGACGCGTCGCGATGCACGGAATGAGGTTTTATGTCGTCGAGTAAGAGGGCGCTACGTTCGATGACGATAAAACAAAAAAACAAAGCAAAGGCTATACACATAAGGTGGTAAGTACCACTAAAAATTAAGGAATATTATTTAAGGAAGTTGACGGGAAAGTGTGGTGGATAACTGCAATTTTTACCAGCCCTTTGTACAGTGCTCTTCTCAATCTCTCAATCATAAAAGTTTGAAATCTTACGAACTTACAAGTCGTCGAATCTCATCAGTTCTTATCGTAATTTAATTATTGTACCTACAAGGATATAATAAAATATTCAATCATATCAGTAGTGTAACTGAGTCTACGTTAGGGCCATGATCATTCTATGATATTAGAGTAAAATAAAGAATTCCGAATATCAGATTCCTAAAGAGCTCATTGCACCGTGCACCGTTGTTGGGTTTTAATGATAAATGCTTGTCAGAATAAAAATAGCAGCACCTGACGAAACGCGGGCGACGTCACCGCAAGCACACCTCGGTTTCGTCCCGTGTCACACTAATCACCATGGGACTATATTTGGCCATCCACTTCCGGATCTCTCATCATGCCTTACTCAGTAAGATAATAAATGAGATATTTGTATTCAAAGTTTACCATCACTTTATCTCAAACTCCAAAACATGCTAGCATAATTCGCTTTTCAGCATCTTTAGGCCTAGAACTGTGAGTGCAGACTTATGTAAATCTTCCGGCAGAACAACACTTATTTTCTTTTATATTTTCTAATACCAGAGTATTCTTTATATTTTGGTCATATTTTAAGAGTGAATTGACAGTCTGGAGATTCTCAGATTTTACCGAATTTATCAATGTGTGTGTGCGATTTTATATGTCCGGGACACAAAAAAATGTTAACTGTAACTAAACAATTTTGATACTTTATCTCTAGGTAGTAGGCTATGCGTATGATGAACATAGAAAATGATGGTCATGTAAAAGTCGATATGATAAATTAATGTTATACCAGTTTATTTTGTATTTAAAATACCTTCGCGAATACAGTTCGGAATCAGGGCTCGCGTCAATTCCTTTCGCAAACATTTTCCTTTTGGTAATTCAATAACTAAATTCACAGATTTAAACACAAACGTACAGTTTATAATAACGTAAAAAACTTATAGCATGGGAAGAAACGAAATGCATCCAAAGGGTGAAGACATAACGAGGCGGGTAACACGTACCGACCTGCACCGACTAACCAGTGATTTGCCGTGTTGGCTATTTCATGGAATTGAAATGCTTAACAGAGATTCTTCCGACTCAAGTCCTGATTTTAATCTTGTTTTAAAAAACATTCTAATGTCAGTCGGTCCTTATTTGGATTTTTGTAACGAATTTCTAAAATATTTCGAGATCAAAAAAAGATGACTTGGCACATCACTAGTCAGTCGGTTCAGGTCGGTACCAGTTATCTGCCTCTTTATGTCTTCACCCAAATCGTGACTCTGAGAATAGGTATTTTTTTACGAATGTGAACTCCATGAGAAACGGGGACTAAGGTTTATTGGTGGATGCTGCCGTTGGTTCTGCGCTTGATCTACCACGTGTCACACCAACTGGGTGCTATGAGGATTTATTAACACAAACATACCTTTTAGTGTGACGCTGTTCTTTGATATGATTTGTATTTTGATATATGAAAAATGTGACAAGTTACTATAGCTGTCATTCAGAAAATGTAGTTAAGAAGCTTTTGATCAAGATTTCAAGTATTTAATGTATAACAGATGATAAATAACATCATTTTTATTTATTTTTTTGTTTTAATAAATTTTTCAATAATGAAATATTATATGAATGTGGACTTGAATAGAACCATAGAACTTCATGGCATTTGCGTACAATTTGAATACAGGTCATATAAACTACATACACATCCCATGAAACTAAATTATACAAGTTTATAGTTAGGATGTGGTTGTGAAAGTCACTGGTGCAATCAGTACCCAGTAAGAAAAGTCATGTTAACTAAGCAAAATATTGCCCTATTTATTTAGGTTTAAACCATTGAAATACTGTTACTAGCGTATGGAATTAATGCCATGAACAAGTCCCACACAGTATAGAATTGACGCCAATGACCAATGGTACGTACGTACAAGTACGTATCAAAGATTGTGGAACTAAATAACGCCTCTATACGGTCCATATAAAGAAAGACAGCTGTCCTTTTACTTTTTGTCGTCCGCTTATTCTAATTCAAAATCCAAAGCACGAATTTTTACTACTTAAAGTCAAATACTAAAAACAAAAGCCCTTATTTGTCTTTAATTTTGTTGGGTTAATGATCACTTCACCGCCATACTAATTCAACAAAACCGACTTCAAAAACAAAAGTCACCAAAAATTCTTAAATAAACTCTTGAAAGGGCTCTATTTTAGGCAAACTTTGTCCTTGGAATGGAGTCCTTTTAAGAAATTATTTAAGACTTTTTAGTGTATTTTGTTTTTGAAGTCGGTTTAAGTTATTTTATTTGCAAATTGTTAGTGATTAAAATCGAGGGGAGGGGGTTTCACCTTTTGACTCTGCTCTTTAATAAGCTACAAAGTACCTTACATTAGTTCCGGCGTCATAATCACTGAACTCCTAATCATTAAGGAGTTCCACTATCAGCTCAGTTCTACAAAATAGTGACTATCAGACGTAAAGACACGTCAACATTGAAATACTAGTACAAAAACACTATACACGTCTTTTAGATTTAAGGGTTTCCCTCGATTACACCAAGACCTCATCATCAGTTCCAGATTTGGCCACAATGGGACCAATTAAAAGTTAAACCCTATAAGAAAATGAAAAAATATCTAATCTGTCAACAAATGACTGAGATATGAGGATGATATACATACAAAAAATAACATACAATCTAATTGATAACCTCCTCCTTTTGAAATCGGTTAATTAATAACTATTCGCCAGCAGACACACAATATCATAAAATGTACATTCATTACTCAGTTATCCCGTACGGAACGTGAGTCCATTTTACCCGTTGCCAGTTTTTATGGATGTACTAGTGGCCCCGTAAACTGTGTTTCGTATCGAGCCTCAGCGCGCCTCAGCTCCGTTTCATAATAACTTAAGGGGTAAGAGGTATATACCAATTCAACAAAGTAAATACATATCATGAAAATCGGTCTACCGTTGTTAAACTATAAAGAAGTGTTAGCAACCCCGGAGTAACGGCAACACTACGGGCCTATATAAACCGAAGCAGACCAGCGAGCGCCCTCTTTTGGCCGTTGGCGTGCGCTCTGTTAACATTGGACTAGGACCGTGTATATTGTTTTTCTATTTTCACGTTAAATACCTGTAATTATTTTAGTTAAGAAATAAATCAATACTTTCTTTATTTTCGTGTGTGAATTGTTGATTTTTTTAATCAAATCTGATCTTATACTATCTTGGTACTATTGCCTATTTTTGGCCTAATTAATTTAGTATTTGTCTAAAATTGACATTTAACTGTTTGGTGATAGAAACAGTTTTCTCATCATGTACCACAATTTTATTTTGTGGAGAATTTATTATTATTATTATTTTTGTCGATAATTTTGGTCCTAGTATGTGCACATTTTGTTTGATCAACTTTCGAAAATACACAATGTATGATATAATGATAAAATATCTTTGTTTTAACTCATGAACCTCTTGAAATAGTCGCCATATATGCAAATCTTTCTTGTTTATAGTATTAATAAGGATTCCTTTCTATGCAAGTTTACTTAACATTGATTAATCATTTAAATACAACTACAAATCGATACAAAAGAACGAATACTTTTTTGTTATAATTAGAGACCATCGACGATGTGGAATGCACTATGTGGCTTTATGCCTGTTGCATAAAGCCTCAAAGCGAATTGGTCGCCGTATAAAAATTGTGCAAAGCGTGATATTTTCAAATTTGGAATGAGTATCATACACGAAATAAAAGACTAGCAGCGAAGACAACGAGCGACACACCCTTCCCCTCCGAGCGCTCGGCGCTGTCTGTCAAATTTCGATCGAAGATGAATGTTCGTGACAGCTCCAAATCTCAAATTTATAGGTTACTTTAGTAAGTTATTTTGAATATATTGCACAAGATAAAATCAAGAATTTACATGCTAAGTCAAAGATAGGAACCTCTATAACATTGTTTTATCAAATAACACAGAATAAGTGCAATGTATCTCAGAGATAATCGCCTGTCTTTAGGTGCGTATTTTATGCCAAAACATGGTTTCAATTTTGTCTTCATTTGGAATAACCAGAGCGATAAATAAAAAAAAACAGAGTCGACACCTTGCATACGAACGTAATTCCCTTCAAGTTTATGTTATTTCGATAGCTGATGTCAACAACTGATCTAGAAAAGATCACCAGAAAAACCGTCAATTTGGCTTCTATGATTGCAAATTACAGGCATTTTAAAGATTGAATCAAAAATTAAGAGTCGATATCTTATGGAGATAGTTCATTTCTACACAATTCATTCAAAAAAAGTAGTCAGTTTAGTCATTTTTGGGGAGAAAACTGCATTTGAACTTTGTTAGAAGGTAGGTGACAGCAGCCTTAACAACTTTAAGCACTTAGGTACATATAATAAAAATGGATTTAATTCAATTAACATTTAACCTTTTATGGTAATAAAACAAAGCAGTGACATGCTTAATAGACATAAACAAGAGTTAAACAGCTATTTAGTCCAATTAGAGAAATGGGACACAGCTGATTCAATCGAACGTTACTAATTCTAGACCTAACTGATAACGTAGGTTCGTACGTTGTATGCAAGTTAACAATTGAATACGTTTACGATAAGGCTACTCAACCCACCCAAGACATACTAAAATAAAAAATATTTTCGTTCGTTTAAAGTAAAGACAATGGTACTAACTGAGAACAATCATAACTTTGCTACTTAGATGAGGATTAGAGTGCGAATACAAAATCAATATCCTGACTACTATGCCGGTCGCGGGTTCGAATCCCGCAAGGGGCAAATGTTTGTGTGATGAGCACAAACTTTTGTACCTAAGTCATGGATGCTATATGTATTTAAGTATTTATGGGAGACGCCCCCGTCATTATCGTTGTCTGGTATTCGTAGCACAAGGAAGAAAATTCCTTAGTTCGAAACCAAGACAATTGGTGTGTTGTCTGGCGCATATCATATTATATTATTATATTATTATTAATTTAGGTTGTTCGTAACACATAATAAAAACAATACCTGCTTTACTCAAAAGGTTCAACCAAAATTTTGGAACACAAGTACATAGCTACTGCGGATATTCAAGGAGAGAGTATGAAACTTAGAGATACGCTAAGTGAGGTGATCTAAGGTTAATGGAAACGCAACGCATGTTTGTAAATATTCATAGTACGAGTCGGTGCGGATAAAAATAAATAGAAGATAAAAACACAATTTTAATAACTGTACGTTGAATCTGTTGATCATGCACAATCGTCTTTGCAAGAAGAAGATATAGGAATTGAATGCAACATGAGCAACGAAACCATGGAATGATCAACTAGTTGAAACCTATTCGCTAATGATCATTTTTAAAAGACAATTGAATATTGGTACCAAGTTTTCAGTCAAGCCATCAAACAATTTTTCAATCATGATAATTGTGATTAAATCACTACTTAAACATTGTTACAGGTTTTCGTGAGCTCCTGTCGTGACATCGCGACATCAACGCAGTGATATCATGCTATTGTTAATTCAATCGTTTTGTCATCGACTCTCTTGGAGAGGTGCACAATCAAAAACATTATCATTAATCACCGAATGTTTGTAACACGTTGTAGAATATACATACAGGGTGACTTTTAACATTTTTTGATGAAAAGTCTTTTAGTTTCAAAGAATTGTAATGACGTACCTTTCTGTACGCATTCTGTCGCATTTGTCTTTCGTCGTTAAATAACCAAGCATATATTGATGTACGTTATAATATTAACCAAGTACATATTACCTACAATATCATAATAATAAATATCTGTCCATAATTACAAACGTTTCCAATTTATCGCACTTTAACTGCCGCATACAGTACTAATATGCGGCCCTTTCATACTATGTAGCGTCGAAAAGCAAAAAAGCATATTTAAATAGCGAACGAGTTGCGTGAGTGCGCAGGGCGCTGGCGGCAAACGCTCGCCGCCCGCCCTACACGCGCCCGCCTTACGAGCTACAACACTAGCCAATCAATTACAGTTATTATCACTTATCATTAGTGGCCGTAGTGACTTGTGCTTCCAATTTCGTGTGCTAAGAATTAAAACAGGTAAGATTTTTGTTTTTTTGTTGAAATCATCGTGTGCTTTGAAAATTTGTTAAACTTTTCATGGATACGTGATATATGAGTGAAATAAGCATAATATTGATTGAAAACCGTAATGATTAACGAATACAACTAGTCTGTTAATTGTTGAAGTATACTCGTACATGTTAGTGACGCAACTTGAAATGATTACGTAACGGGAACATAGAGGCACCGAGGCTTTCAATTGTGTTGTGACGGCGTCAATCTTGACTTAATTTTATCCATTTTGCCTAATTTTATCGTATTTAACATTCTTACATAATTGATCATGATCTTGATATTTTATTCGTACTAGCGTAAACTTTTTAACGAAATACTACCGTAATGTAAACATACGTGTAAACATTTCTTTATTCACAAATCCATCGAAATTAACAAAACATCATAGTTCTTACTGATTTGAATCCACTGTCTGAATATTTGTGTATTTTAAGGTGCGGTTTAAAATCGGTAGCGTTTTTGTTTTCAACCTTTGTGTATCTGATAAAATTCCTGATGATCGAATCCCTTCTGAGCATCATTACAAAACAACCCAAAGTTGATGCTAGTTACCCAATAATAGACAGCTACCACTTGGATAACTCAATCAAAACTCGACTAATACTATAACTTATTGTATAGGACACAGTACCGATAAAGAAGGCTCTGCGGGATGTAGGTCAACGACCCCGCGTTTGGTCGATGGCGGCGCGCGCTCCAAACTCCTAATAACTTTTAGCCATAGATATATACTCGTAACTAAGCTATGAGTACCTACGAACTTCTAAGCATTCGCATTACCTCGTTCGAATTTAAAGGAGATAATAGCCATAGTTCTTCAAATGTCATCAAACCCGAATCGTTTACTCTGTTTTATTAAAACACCATCAGCGTACCCAACCGTAATGACATCATGCATGAAAACCATAATGAAAACAAATGAACCGTGGAAAGATGACAGAGCTCTTGAAATTACGCATCAAATGTACATCCGCTACAAACAAACAGTTGCAGCTCGTTTGGTAGAGCCACGGCACGATTTGACAAATAAAAAGTTGATTATAGATGACCCTATAGTAATTATTTCATTAGGCCCTAGTTATTCCAATTCCTCATGCCCATGACCAAATTTTACCTGCCCTTAGGAGCAATTTGGTCTAAGGAAATAATCCTAAAATTACTATGACACTTTTTAGGTACTATAAAAGGAGACAATGTTAGCGACCGTCAATTTTACGAAATTACATCATGGGATTGATCCATAAAATTAATATTCCTCAAAGGGATAATATTTCTATGGATTGATCATGGCATATATTTGCTCCACGAGTGACACAAAGTTGTTGTTGATATTGTAGCCAGCTGTGACGACACTAAGTTGCCATGGTAACGGTCTTTTGACAATCAGCCGAGCACGACGGCCGCTGTCACTCCTTTGATCTGATAAACGAGTGCCATGGAGCTTTATAAGCAGCTTACTGCGTAGGCTTTATTGGAGCTCGTATAGTACACGTAGCTAGCCTATAGGTATTTAAATAAACCTGATATTTGGGTGAGTACAATCAAGTGATTATAGTAAAGTTACTTGTGACATTGACATACTTTGTCTAAACCCGAAACACGTCATGTCTCGTCCTATCTGAGTGTAGCTTGTAACGAAAACGTCTCTTCTGGAATCCAGTTTGAAATCGCATATTTTCTATCGAAATTGGTCAAGTCATTTTCGAGTTTTTATGAGGGTAACACACGCACGACGACGGTATTAATAATAAGAGAGAAAGGTAGTCAAACTTCAGTAAACCTAATCTCCTGATTCCAAAAACTTTGTACTAGGATTAGTTAGTACCATGTTAGTACCGTACTAAACTATTAACCTACCAAATTAAGAAATCATAATAACAGCATTCATTAATGGAAGTATACTTTTTAATTTGGTCAGGTCATTATAGTCTTGTTTTTCCTGATATGTACTATATGTTTTATAATAAGCGGGTTGAAGCCCAAGCTTAGAGCACAGCCTTGATTTTAAGAGTCCAAGCTGTTGTTTTCAACAATGTTCATCAACTCATAACTCTTTCCTAAACTAGTTCTTAAAGAGTTGGGAATAGACCTAAATATATATATTTATTGAATAGTCCAGTTTTGATTATGGGTTTCTCTATGTAGCGTTGACAGAGATAGTTATAGAGTCGCATCAGCACACTGTTAAATAGAGAAATTTTTATCGACTTATACATTACAGATAGCTTTGTATTTGTATATTTTTGGCTAGGATAAAACAAGGCATGTCTCCATCGTTATTGAAGACCACTTGTTACTTCATTAATGCGTATTTTCAACCAGTGATGTACATTTGGAATGACGTAATGATGGTCTCTTGTTTCCCACGAAACCATCGGTCACATTTGCATTCACACCAATACTACACCAGTACGTGGAATTAGCTTCTCCCGTTAATTTGAATAAACACACATTGTTATTAGGAAGGCAACAGTAACTATTACATTAATTTCAATCACCCATAATGTATATGCTTGTTGAATCTCATTAAGTTTCAACTACTATAGGTAATCAAATAAGTAACCTAAAGTCTTGGAATTATAATTTTAATTTAACTATAACTAAATTATAAAACAAAATATACTTTATATTCGAAAAGTTATTTAAAAAGTGAGCTTTTTTATTCAATCCCTATCTCTATTACAAAACAAAAGGTGCCAAAATGTAAGGTTAGTCATAAAAACGTAACGCGACAACAATAACAAGTAACAGCGCAGTCGTTACGTTACATAAAGTAAAATATGGCGGCGTCATACGCGAAGTCGCGGGCCGCAGAGACGCGCGCACGTTGCGCCGACCGACGGACACATTGCCTTAGCTCTCTCTCTCTATCTCTGCGACAAATCGCGATTTTTTATTTATTTATAATTAATTATAACTTTTCGGATTGACCGGTTAAGACAGACAAGAGTTGTGTATTTTTTTATTGTGAGTCTTATGTGATTAACGTTCGAAGCAAGTAAGTAAAACGATTTTTAATTAATTTGATACCGTAGCGCGTAGCCTATAAAATATTTATTTTAATGTATATTTATATTTTTAAAAGTGAGTGCGCCGTTATGACCCGTATTTATAAGATTGATCTTATTTTGCTTACTTGCCTCAGTCACAAAGTTTCTAAACTACACGAGCTTACAATAGTAAAATTAGCTCTTTACTAGATCATGATGAAACTGGACAAATGGGTCACTGAAGATTTACCGCCCACCAGCTGCACTGTCACTGGCCTGCTTGCGAAAAAGTGTTATTTATTGACATTCTCAATTTTTGACCGAAACTAAAATGCTATTACAGAAATCGACACGGTTTCTAATAGAAATCTAGGGTAATGTCTTTTATCGGTTACGGGTATTTTTCATGATTTATTTTTTTACCTGTCCTCAAAGCGTTATAGTTCTGTCTTCTACTTTACTTTTGTTGGTTGACCAAGCTATCTTTGTTTTATGATAATTTATGCAGGTACCTTACATAGACCTAGAACTATTCTCGTGGGAGTCGCACAATAGGACATGCAGTTGGAGGTCTAAACGATTAATGTCTTTTATAGGCAAAAGTACTCGCTTGAACAGTTGGACTAATACCTTCTATAGAAAATAATCGGCAACATTTAACGATTACCTACCATACTACTTATGCCCTGGTTATAATAGAACTTGCAAAAATTACTCATTGTAACCGCAGGAACTGTAATGTTCAGTACCAAGCCAAGGCAGGTTGCTCTACAATAAAACACATCGGTAAGATGCGTAGCGCAGTCAACACAGCCCACGATTTCGACATATCAAGTGACAAGTTACAAAAGGCCGAAATTTTGAAATATTTCCACATGAACCGCCCACCTCCCACACGCGTCAACTTGTGGAGTGCCGCTTCAGATAACGATCCAACAGCCTCCTTCACTCTTTGTCAACATCGTTAGCCTGATAGCTCCTATCTGACATCTAACAATGATGCTTTCATTGCATGTTCACGTAGTTCGCTTACAAATATTCCGAAAGGAAACATAAGTACGAAAATCAGCATAATATGATTGAAGATCTATAATAAATAAGTAATAGTCATATTGTTATTCTACAGCAATATAATATTTTCAAGTTTTCCTAATATTATCTCCAATATTGTATTCGTTTTCCTGAACCAAAAATACAACATCAATAACGTTGGTAACTTCTGAAGTTCTAAACAGTACTTAAAATAAGTATTCAATGAAAATATCTAATACAATTCATTACAAAATACAAATACTTGTTCTGCTCAACATGTTGTAATATGACGACCGTTACGTACACAACTGATCAAAACGGCTTATCGATTGGATCGGAATTAATATTTCATGCTTTTATGCACAGCTTTGAACTTAGACCGGAAAGGTCAGCACCAAACCAACGCGTTTAGAAATACGGCTCTTGCTTGAATATCGAACCAATGGCTTCAGAATCTTTCATTTAAAGCAATTACTCTATCTTTTATCAGGTTTTAATTTAAAAACATACTTTTAAAACATTAAAAGCTTTTTAAATTTGTGTTAGGTAAATATGTTAGCGTATCAACAATTTTTGCTGGGATGAAATTACATCCTCGGAATCATTTCTCCGAGCAATGCTTATTATTGATTTGATACAATTTGGCAGAGCTTCATAGTCTAAAGTTGAGCGTAGTTTATGCGCGTAACTCGTAAACAGAAAATCAAGATGATACTTTGTTTCAATCACACAATTTAATAATACAAAGTGTGTCCCAAAATGGTTTTATCACATGATTGCGCTAAGCGTGTCACGGCCGGCGGGTGCCGCGCTTAAAAGAGTGCTCAATCAATAGATAGATAGCGATATTGGCATAGATCCAATATGTACAAAGGATACCTAGACAGCTTCTGGTGCATTTTAGGAGTAAAATTTTTACATTGGATAAATTTAGGAGTAAATTTATTTACATAGGCGCTTATGCAACAACGTTGACACTTACGTTGCTGGCGAATGTAATAACATCTCGTTAGAGAGAAAAAAATAGAAAACTGTATCGCCTAAAATTACGTAATTTCTTGAAATTTCCTCATAATAAATATATCAAAGAAACCACAACAAAGACGCAAAGAACCTCAACACCAATAAAAATGCAGTGCTTGAGTGAGTGTTAATGATGACTGTTTTCAACCTAATCCTTGCTTATACAAACATGGAGTTGTAAAGTTTTATGGGTAGTAAACACGTCTAATGTTATGTAACCTCCGCCCTAGTTTTATTTAGGTCAGCTCAGCGGGACTGCTGATTACAGGATGCCTGCACTGCCATCATCTATGCAGTCACTACTAACTGATTAGCTAATATCAATGTACAAACAGGGTCAATGCGTGCACGTGGCGTTCATTACCTAGTTTATAATTCCATGATACTTACATACGACTACAAAAAGGAGGTATTCAATTCGACCTGGATGTATATGATATCGTTAGAATCTGATAAAATTTGAGTATGTTGATCTGTTAAGGTTTCCAAGCACGTGTGCAAAATTTTGTAAGTGTATGTATGTTTGCATATTTGTATGTTTGTCCACGGATTTCTCGAAAATGAGAAGTCAAAGCGCGAGATGATTCTTTTTTAGTTAAATCAAGTATATTTCCGCTTAGGGTGCAATGTTAGTTTCATCAAAATCGGTCCAGTAAAAACAATTAAAAATCATGAAATAAAAATAATTTTACAAATTAAACCGCCTTCTAAATACTGACTAAAAAGCTTAAAATAACGCATTCGTCAGTTTTTTGAAGGCGATTTAATAAATCAAGCTGGTAATTACATAAGGGTCAGTGGTACACTGAATGGAAGTTTTATACAGTAAGTGCTTTCTTCGGTATTGAAAAGAAAACTTTAAACTTTAACTTTAAGCGGACTGTAACGAAAATAAATGAGGAAAGAAACAAAAATAATAAGATGCACGGCTTGATCTTAGATTTCAGAATGCCTTTCTTATAAAATTACCTAGAATAACAGGGAAGAAGTACTTACAAAAAAAGTTTAATTCCACATGGGTCCTCGAGGTCAACATCTCCGCTTGACACCATTACGGCGCGTACCAGAAGTGCGTCGCATACGCAGTAAACAATGAAGCACCCATTGTTTCGGTCACGCTCTCGCCGACTCGTACCTATGCTATTGCCTGCGCCTGCGCGGTACCTTCCGCCATGCACTGACCTCAGAATTGCATATACACTTCGCTGACTTTATCGACGAATAAAAGACAGCATTTTGATGTTGCGCTTGCGCGCTGAATATAAATTGCGACTTTTGACTATGGCTGTCAGTTGAGTCAAATTAAAAATGTTACTAGTAATAAAAACTCTTGTTATTTTATTTTCTTTAATGAGTTTCTTTATTCGTTTATTTATTTTATTTCAAATGGATTAGCTCTAACTAGAAAGTATTATTGTTTTCAATTTTTTAACAGTTATTTTATAGGTAACTAGCGGCCCGCCAGCGACTTCGTACGCACGTTTTAGTTTTACTCCGTTCCCATAGATCGTAGCAAAAATATTTATAAACCTCTAAGCATTAAACTAATTAAAAAGCCTACCCCGATAAATTCACTATTTATCAATGTATCTAATATATTTTATAACCGGACCAATAGTTCCTGTGATTAGCGCCTTCAACCAAACAATTTAAATTATAGACAAATGTTATATGTTGTGTAGACTCACACGTAGCCCGGTCTTTAATCTGGTCAAACTTACACGGGGATATTATCTTTTTATTTTACAACGTAATGGAAATACTTTACGCCTTTCGTCAATCGTATATTTCTTTCGGGTGCTAAAAAGACCAGGCTACTCTGTGCGCTTACACAGCATCTTGCCACATAACATATCAAGTCTTCTCCCGCTACCTTAAGAGTTTGAACTTGAGCTTTGTTTGAATTCAAAGGGAAAATTATATGTAGGGATCTACCCCATCATCATCATCAACACCCAAGGCCGTCCACTGCTTAACATAGGCCCTTACGATAAATTTGCAAAATAGTTCCAGGTCGGATACCCATCGACCGCAGGAACAGCGTAGAATGTCCACCAACAATATGAACAAACGATCTGCATACTACACTGGACACAGACCGCTTGATACCTACCCTGTTTCAATATAAAAAAAAACATTCTTTACTATTTTAAGGAATAAAATCTCTTCTCGAGAGTAAAATTAATAACAAACATGTGTCAAAACATTGTGTCTCAGATATGTCAAATGATTGTCAAAAATGAAATAAACATTATTTTAAGCTTAAGCACTAAAGAGTGTTTATATTAACTTTGTAGCCAATCATCCCCAAAATTACTTTCTACCCCTTTTTAACCCCGTTACAAGATACATTTAAATAAAATTTGATACACATTTATCGTTAATATTTATAAAGAATGTTTATGCAAAATTTGAAGTAGATCAGACCAAGGAATCACATTTTCCCATACAAACTTTGCACCCCTTTTTCAACCCCTTAGGGGTGAAATTTCAGAAAATCCCTTCTTATCGGATCCCTTCGTCATACCACAAACACACCCTCCAAGTTTCAGGTCTCTACGATCAGCGGTTTAGGCTGTGCGTTGATCCGTCAGTCAGTCATTCAGGACAAAGCCTTTTATATGTATAGATAAGGACCGTCCGTATGTACATCTAGCATTTGATCAGGTTAGGGCCACCTGAAGGTATTTTAGTCAGAAAGACTTAACACTTCACCAAAAAACTTAGTTATATCAACCTCTACTTAGAACAATGTATACTTGTTACAGAATGACATCGCCAGCCATCACCAAGTCGCCAGACAACCAGAAGGGTGAGAAAAAGTCGCCGAGCCACTCCGCGGGTGCTCCGGAGCGGGCGCCCTCCCGCGCGGAGACACCGGCCACCTCGGCCTCGACCTCCGCGGCCCAGGGAGAACCCTTCAGCTGGCTGCGGATCTTCAAACTCGCCGACCTCATGATGAAGCAGGGATGCTAAGCAACACCATCATCGAGTGATCATGCCATATTCTCTAGATTGTTTGACGACTAAATAGCAATAAACGAAAACATTATGGAGTATTGCGGAATTTAAAACGGTAGATAGTTAATGGTAGATTATATTCGATTTGTCAGTACTACTAACAATTTCTAGAAATCTGCCTACCTTAGTAGAGTTTGAATGTCTAACAATAGAAGACAGACTTGATTTCGATATAGAATGCATGCGCTAGATTAAAACCGATTTTAGTTAAAAACATGAACTTTTGTTCATGTTTCAAAAAACAGCAATTTTCAAATCTAGCAGGTAGGGTAGCCAATAACTAAAATTATGTATTTGCATTAGCGATGGTTAGTTTACTCTTCGCTTAGAAGCGAATCTTCTCAGACGACACTAGAAAACAATAACTTCTTTGCGGGGACGTCTTCAAATCTTTGTTATTGTCTAATGTTTATATTTTTTGTAATTAATAATTAATAAAATTATAACTTTTGACTGGAGCACTAGGATGCCCTGAGTACGAGTGTTAATTACGTCATATGTTTGTATGTCCCAGAAAATGTGATTAGATAAAGTATCTAGACCTATTTTTACTCAAAAGTTTGTTGTCTCGTGTAGTGATTCAGTTTGATAGAAGAATGACTTCGTTGTTAATAAATCAAAGTTATTTCTCTTGTTGTAATATTATTGAAGAAAACAAAAGATTGAGTTATAAAGTCTCCTGAATTAAATGTTATTCGTTTAAAGGCACATTCCACTTCTTGAAAGCTACAAGAATAGAATCAATTGTGAATTGTTTATGGTAAAAAATATGTGCAGTATTGAGACTTAACAACTGATGTTAAATAAAAAAGTTAATGTATGAAAGTTTTTGTTTTATTTTATCGATTTCAATTAATATAGAAATCATTTTGTAAAGATAAACCTATACTTACAAGAATTCAGACCTTTCAATGAGTATGTTATTTTATAAATTAAAACGATGTCACATAAGGATACATTTAAAAAGTATATAGTTTACAAGTTTGAGCAATGAAAAACACTTCTGTGTAATATTTTTTTAATAGTATTGGTAGGTAGGAGGTACATAACACGCAGGAGTCTGGGTCGTTTGGATAAAGGGAAGTAAAGATACAATACTATTCTCAATATGTACAAAATATACAGTTATCTCTATATCCTAGCTTTTAAAACTATAATTATGATCACAATATTTTTATATCCTTACGCTCTGCCAGAATCGAAACCGAGCACGAGCGCCGGAACAACGGGCGCGCGGCCGCGGCTGCTGCGAGAAACAGGCTAACCTCACGTTCACTTTTGCTGCACACTTGAGATCAAATGTTATTTTACAAATATTTAAACTCTAACATCTCGCACACCGGCAGCAGCCGCGCCCGCTCGAGCGCCTCGCCCCGCCCCCTCACCCCGCAGCTGCCGGCGGGGCGCGGCGAGGCGCGGAGCCGGACCGAACTATATTATACTTCTCACGTTAGTTTACACTAGTTAAAACTATTAAGTCTGCGTTAACTTACGACTTAACACTGCCGAGGAAACAAACTATGAATATTGCGGTTCAAATAAACGACATTACGGAGCATGGAAAATTTTACGAAAATATGACATATTTATTAATTGACATTTCAATAGCGTACCGCGAGGGTAAGACTACCTCCGGAGGCTCGAGAGTCGAGGTTCCCCCGCCCGGTCGGACGATAATCGTACCCTCTTAACAAATAAGGAAAACGAGTAAATACCGATATTACCACAATAAATACATCTTTTATAATTCTCATTTGTTTCTTATCTCATAAAATTTTCAATATCGAGTCTAAATACTGTACTGCTATGTTTCATGAAGAACTATTTACATTGATTTCCTTCATAAGGAATCCAACTTAGAATAAATATAGTGTACATTATTGGGCATCTGTTCGCTAATAAAATTATACTTTAAAATTAATGGACGAAGTGATGAGTTCGTTAGTGTTCCTCTTAGCCGAGTCGAGAACTGTTTGCGACGGAAACATGACAAACAATCATTATTACATTATTTTTACAATCTACAATTTTAAACCTTAAAAGAATATACATAATAATATTACCTGTGCTATTATTTTCTATATCGTAAATATAAAATTACAATACATAAAATATTTTGTACTTTGTTTTTACGTACGACAGCGCAGTCGCACCATTATCTAACTATACAATGTTATGCGAGATGCCGGTGGATCGCAGCGTTAACACTCTGCGGCGGCTCAGTCGCTCACTCGCACAAGCTACACGAACTGCATGCAGACGATCAAAACTTATGAGAAGTACAATATTGTTAGTATCCGCAGTGTTTCAATTATTGCTATCGTTTACACGCGAACTGTCTACAGCGGAATTCAATGATCTAATGACAGGGAGTTTAGTTAATGGGTCAGGCGAGCGCACAGAGGCGAAGCGACGCGGCGACGTCGCGGCCTGCGGGGCGGGGGACGTAGAGAGCATGTATGGATCGTGTGAACGGAGCAAATCTGCCAAACTATTGTCACGAACGAACATACACAACAGATATCAATCAAATTCTAAGCAAGGAAAATTTTGTAATTAAAGCACTTACTCATAAAAACCTAATAATTAAAGTAAACTATTACATATTTTAACTCGTTAGCCAATGCTTAAAAAAAACTACGGTGACGGCCGACGTGCAATGTAGAGCGATGTAGACAAATTAATTTTTACTTCGATTCATTTTAAATCGGAATTGGATCTTGAAGTGTATTTGTTGTGTAATAATAAATAAAAATCTCGTTATAGGGGTCAAAAGCAAAACAAAAAAAAGACAATTGTGATTTTACTGTTACAAGATGCAAAGCAAAATGAGGGTGAGTACTTCTGGGGTGATTCTCCATCAACGGTTCACATAAGAATACTCCGCATCAGGCGGTAAGTACTCGTATGCAAGCAGTTAAAATGATTAAACTTGCTGTACGAACTGCAGCAGTTTACTCCGCGGGGTTACAGGAAATTGATGAGAAGTGTAGAAAGAATGACCACAAAATACACTTTTTACAAGTGCCATTCTGACATCCATTCGTACTTTCATTGACAACTAGCTATCGAAACGATGATATCGCGAGGAGCGATACTCGCGCGGTGAGTACAGCCTCGGTTGTCGCCCCGGGCGGACCACTTGACCCGCTACATAAGTTAAAATAAA